>JAKTWL010000010.1:0-475010 GCA_030581995.1 Wickerhamomyces sp. NRRL YB-2243
TTTTTTTTTTTTTTTTTTTTTTTTTTTTTTTTTTTTTTTTTTTTTTTGTTTTTTTTTTTTTTTTTTTTTTTAGTGAGGATTTGGGATTCTGGTTTTGGTGTTTGGGTGTTTATCACGTGACGGCGCCCAGTGTCGGAGTCACTTTTACCCAATTCAACTATTATAAATTTTTATAATTATGAAGGATAGTAACTCCGAATCTTGTCCGTTTCTGTGCTTGAGAAAGTAGTATAAGCGGCTATTGGCGGGTAATATTATAATATCTCCGTCAGAAAAAATTTTAGTTATCTTTTGCGGAGGTTACTTACTGTTCGGGTTATTGTTGTAAAAATAGAAGCCGGTGGAACTATCAAGAAAAAAAACAATGAATGAATGACTCACAATTATACAATGATTCATCCTTCAATGGAGAAAGGTGAATGTTTGCTTATTGGTTAACTTCAGCTATTTTTTTTTTCAACCACAAAGAAATAACGTCAACGTCAATTGTGATTCATCGTATTACATAAACCTAATACTTTTAGTTACAGCGGCTATTCATCATCATCGGCACGGCATATTCAATCATTATTAATACAATTCAGTTAAATATTGAATTGTTTAAATAAAGAACAACACGTCAGACCCTTTTCACAACCGCTGCATAATACAACCTGCCATAAGACCATTCACAACATTCAATTACTCAATGACGGAAGAACAACAAGAAGACCTTGACGCCATCGATTACTCAACAGCCTTCAGAAGAGAAAGCCAGCGAAGACACAATAGTGAAGAGATCCTTAAGATCAAGACCAATGCCGACGTTCATCAACGTTCCCAGAAAGTGCGCAATGGCTTCGTCAGCGAGACAATGGCCCATGAAGGAATCTCAAACAACGATTTGGTCTTTGATGTCCTTCCTTCTTTTGAGATGTACAGATCCTTGCAATACACCACGACCAATGATTCAAGCATCAATCCAGATCATCACGAACTTCCTCCAGACTATTTCACCGGACAGTCTAGCTCAACCACATCCAGTTGTTTCAGTGGGAGTGTCACGCCTTCATTGTCTCTAACTGGTCAACCAACATCCTCATCAACTACAACCTCAATCTCAGGAGCGAACCATTCCAACTACGAATATGATGGTCCATCTTCTGATCAGGACTTGATTGATAAAAACATTGTTGATATCGCCCACAGGTTACCAAGATACAACACGAGTGAGGTCTTCGTTGAGATTCATGTCACAAAAGATGTGCCAGTTCCATATTCGAAAAGTGAACCTGAATCATTGTTGAAAGAATACACTTCGGGTGATGTTGTTCATGGTTATGTCACTATTCATAACAAAACGAGTAAACCATTACCATTTTTGGGTTTTTATGTTACTTTAGAAGGTTCAATCTCAATTGTTGATCCAATAAACAAGAAACAAACTCTCAAAAAGTTCTTGAATATGATGGATCTAAGTGCAAGTTGGTCTTATGGTTGTATTTCTCCAAGTGCAAATCTCTCTTATACACCAGGATCAAAAGATCATGATGGGGCTTTCTTGGGACTAAGCAATGATCGAATTCTACAACCAAAATCCAAATATCGAAAATTTTTCACTTTTAAATTCCCTTATAACTGTTTGGATACGACATGTCGTCATCAACAAGAATTGCATACTTTATTACCACCAAGTTTTGGATTGAATAGAATCAAAAAGAAAGGGAAATACGCTCATTTGGAAATCAATCCATTGTTAGGTTATGGTCATAATGGGAGAAGTGGATCTCCAATAATTACAAGAGATTTATCAAATGATAATTTAAGTGTTGATTATTCCATCAATGCTTTCATGGTTGGGCTTCCCAAAACCAGTTCAAATGCTGATGGTAAATTGATGGTGATGGCTGAAGAAGAATATTCATTACGTTTCATTCCTTTCGGTTTTGGTGTTTCATTATTTTCATCACAAAGATCCTTGGATTTCTTGAAGAAGTTGATTGAGGATAGTTTTAAGAATGCTGAACGGAGCTTAAGATTGATCAAAGAAGGTAAACCAGATGGAGAATTGAATTCATTAGACCTTGATGAGAAAATGCGCCAACTGAGAATATGTGATAATGATTCTATAGATTCATCATTTGGTAAAAAAAAAGATACTTTCCCATTGAGAAATGACAAACATGCAACCCCAGATTTCTCAAAAGTTGAAACTTCTATGGTTTATATTGCAAACTCTAAGAAAAGTATATTATCAAAGTTCAAAGGGTTAGATTCAAAAAGTTTTAATGGGAATGGATTCATCACAATCACCACAAGTTTACCAAAAGACGGTCTTCCTTATATCTCACCATCTTTGATCAAGAAGACAAATGAGATATCAAAGTTGAATAGTCTTGGATATGAGAATTATAATCTTATGAGTTCAACATTATCAACGAATGAAAAGAAGAAATTGACATCATTGAAGTTCAACTTAAAGTTCCAACCAAGTGATCATCATATCTTTGGTACTGCTGGATCAATACCAGATTTCAAACTAGGACTAAAAGCTAGATTATTAGTGATGAATGTGTATTCCAGCAGTTCTATCCCTATTAAACTATCATCAGATATCTTTTTAGATTGTAATGATTATTTGTTCAAGAAATTACAATCAGAATTCACAAAATATGATAGCAAATACCAACAGTTGTGCAAAGATTTCAAACAAGATGGATTAGATATACAGAAGTATATTCCATGGGAGATTTCACGGGATATGCAAACGATGAAGGATTTGAAGTCTGATACTTACTTATTGTCAGTATTCAATCACAAAATCATTAATTCATCCGATTGGACCAAATCTTCCACTGCATCATCGTCTTCAGAGACCCCATTTTATGAGAGAACTATTGAATTGAATTTAGAATTCAAGGATCAAATCCAAGAGACTTTAATTCCAACGTTTCAAAATTGTTTGATGTCAAGGATATATTGTATCCAGATTGATTTCTATTTCACGGGCAATTCATCTTCTTCAAGTTCAACTTCTTTGAGAATCCCAATCCGTTTGAGACAATTCGATGGTAATTGATGAAACTTTACTTCTCAATCTTAATTACATTGCCTTCTCCTTTTTTTGCTTCCCCTTCTTTATTAATCAATTTTCAACTCTAGTCATCAATTAGAAATCATATGTGAAATTCGTAGAAAGATTTATTGCTCATTTCCACATGAAGCACATAATCCTACTTACACGAGTACGTCCATGTCCATCGGATCGATCCACCATCAAAATTTCTTGGTGTTTTTTTCTCGTTTATGTCGATTTTACTTGATCTTCTCTGCATTCTGCTGGCTGCTTTTGATGTGCTGGTTGTATCATTATGGAATTTGATGTATCCGCGTTTGACGCATGATACAGTGAAAATATAAAGTGATAGAAGCCAGAATCCAGAAGATAGAAGCCAGAAGAATGTTCGTAAATCGTACATGCCATTTTTTAGTGGGATCTAAGGATCCATAATTCTCGTTAGTCTGGGTCAATTACTATTAGTGGTGACGCTTACCCACTCTATCGATTGAATTGATCATGACTGTCGGCCAAAACCTTCACTCCTTCACCCAACATAACAGTGCGCATAGGACGGTCATGACTGATGAGTGGAGGGCATCAATACACAGAAAGGGGTTCGGTCTAAATATAAGCTGCCAGGGTGTTTAAGAATTTTTTGGAATTGTGGTCTTATTAGTTACCACTTAGTAACTTACCACGCACTCCACCTAGACTCTAGAAGGAGTTCTCCTGTCTCCTGTCTCCGTTTTTGCACTTTCCCATGCCTCGTAAACCGGAGCGCTTAATTTAGATTGATTTGATAACAGTTGGACACCTACGCCCCATACTGCCCTGTGCCCACCCGCTGCCCACTAATTCAGTGCTGCTTAAAATTTCAAATCTCCTCTAAAACCAACAATTGCTCGCTTGCAAGCGCATGTTAATCACTATTAGTTGGAGACAGGGTAAAAGACACACAACGTCCATTCATTTTTGATATTCTTAATAGTGTCAAATGAGCATAGCTCAATATACAGCCAATATATGTTTATGTTAATTGTTCCCAATACGTCCCTCTAAATTCTATTAACAGGAATATTATACAGCGGTATGGGTATGCCATGGATCAACGATCGTTCATATGAGCTGATTTTCTCCTTGATCATTTAATTTGCTTTCGTTTCAGTTGAGATCAATAATATGTGAGGTACAAACTATTCATCCCGAGGACCTATCTGAAGAAGTTGGTACCGGTATCTTTGATTGTTTATGAACGGGGTACCAGTGAACTCTACCTTACGTTCACCGAACTATATGTTTACAACTAGTTTTACTTTCATAGGTAGTACTACGTACATTATTGGTAAAATGAAACGACAACATCTAATTATCAGATTGGTTCTCTCTCAATACTCAATATTGAGACATCTTCTATTTTTCTTTTCTGTCTCTTCATCATTGACTATTTGTACTCTTATAGTCACATCAAAACTCATAAAAGCATACACAAGTTCGGATAATATTAAATGGAACCCTAATCATGAACAGGACTGAATTGAAAACAAACAACAAAATAAATACAACCCTCACACATTCATCACTTCTTCACTATATCTTCTCTTTTTTTTCCTTTAATCATTAAAAACATTTCAAATTCATTCATCATCATCTCTCTCTCTCTCTCTATCTCTATCTCCAAACACCCCTCAACGCACCAAAAAGAATATGTACACTTTTTGTACTTGTAACAACAAACCTCACTTTGGCAACTTTCCCAATCCATCAGCCTTCAGTGTATGATCAAACCTTCCATATCCATTATATCCTCTCTGTTGATGAAACACAGCCATTTCTTTCTCGTCTTGACTTGATGACCCTTCATCATCCACTGGAGACCCAACAACACTATGTTGTTTTTCATTGTCCCTCATCACTTGAGCATTGATAGCTTCGGGGCTCAAAGATGTACTCGAATGATCTTGATCACCATCTGTATTTGACTTAGTCTTTTTTTTCAACTTGTACAATTCTCTAATCTGTTTAAACTCTTCAGGTTTCCTCTTTGGACCATGTTTCTTGAACGTAATATGAGCATTCAAATGGTTTAAGGTCCCATAACTATTACGACAGTTCTTATAGTTACATGCATATAATCTAACCATCTCATTAGCTTTTCTTCTTGGTCTTTTTTTCTTAGGTAGATGGATCCCATCCGTCACTTGAATAATTGATTGTAGTTGTTGATGAGGCTGATGAAAGACATGTTGTGGGATTCCTTGGTCATGAATGATAGGAGAAGTGTGTATCGATGGTGGAAGTTGAACATGATATGGTTCCATCAATGGGTTTGCAGAATAGTGAATCATGGGTTGTTGTGGTATGACGTAGTGTTGAGGTTGTGGGATTTGTTGTTGAATAATCTGTGGTACTTGTTGTTGAAGGGGATGTATATGGACAGGTGGATTAGACATTGAACCTTGTCTTGATATAGAGGAAGCTGTCAATGAACTCTGTCTTGATATAGAGGAAGCCGTCAATGAACTCTGTCTTGATGAATTGAGAGAAGGAGGAGGAGTGGTGATCATCATAGGAACTGAAGGAAGTAATCTCGGACTAGTATGCACAGCTGATGGTCTTTTGGATAGTGAATGGGTAGTGATGGAACTGTTTCTCGAACTCATTGAGTTATTTCTCGAGCCCATAGGAGTCACATATGGTGGTTGATGGCTGGATATGTCATTCTGAACGATGGAGTTTCCTTGATTAGTGGGGATAGTGGTAGTAGGTACTGGTAGGCCAATTGTAAGTTCCTTTATGGAAGGCAGTTTGACTCGATGGTTGAAATGATCCGGCATCATCACATCGATCATGGTTTTTTTCTTTCTTTTTCTTTCCCAGATCTCTCTTTCTTCTATTTGGGGAAGAAAAACGCTCGCGATGGCAAAAAGGAAGAATATCCCGTCTTTTATACAACCACATATTTAAGACTGTGCTTATTTATTTATTTCTGTACTTTTACTAAAAATTTCACTTCAAAAATTTGACGCAAAAAAATGTTTAACTGTAAAAAATTAACAAGTCAAAGAAAAAAAAAAAAAAAAAAAAAAAAACCACTTTTGAAAGTATTCTTCCATGAAGACATAAAGGCTGATGAAAAGGTATCGGTTTTGCATCTTTTTCTCACTCAACTATTACCTTTCAAAGATCTCTCTCTACCTTTAAGGATGGTAACCGGGACTCCTCAAGCCTCATCCTCAGGAACTAGTTTCTCTGTACTTTGTAGCTTGTAGTTTGTAACCTGTGAATTATGACTGTGAAGTAACAGAAAAATAAGTCCATCTCTATGTAAGCGAACGCGTAGAGTGGCAGGCGGCAGCAACTGGTATACTGCCTGGTACCTGAAAGTGGTATGGGCCACTCGACCAACCAACAAAAAAAACTCAGTCCAGCTAACAGACAGACAACACTCAACTGTTGCCTCTTCCATTCGTCTTGTTGTGATATCCCTGCGATATTTCTTTAGGTCTAGTTTCAAGAACTATTGGTGATAACGGTTATGATTTAGGTCTGAATACTTGGATGTTGAGTGAAGAAAAAGGGAATTGAGGGAATTGGTCTCTACTGCGCTTTAAGCAATTAGTTATTATCTATAATTGTTTATATATGTTGGTGAGTACACTACTGAGTGGTAACCGGTAAATGTTGCTAGCTCAGTTAATTGTAAATCATGACTTTTAGTCCATGTCCATGTCGAATATCATGGTTATAGTTTATTCTCTATAGATCAGTTATGGTCGTAGGTCGACGTACTCGTCATCAATCTTATAAAAGAAGTGGAAACGCTGTCTTCTCTGGTATAGCGTAAGAATTACAACGTCAGACGTGACTTTTTTTGGCCTTCACCTTACTGCGACTGGGGCTGCATCAGCAATAGAGCATAAACATAAACCCCCATTTTAGCCAGGTGTCCAGATGACAAGAAATTCAATATCGCAAGTTTATTCTACGAATAGTAGTTAATAATTACTTGTTTGTTGTAGTTTGAGATATGAATGCCAGGGCCAACCTTTCCTGGTTCCATATAACTCATCACTCGCTGCCTTCCTGGTTGTTGCTGTATTGTTTTACCTTTAAGCAATTATGCTTGCCGGACTGTTGAAGAAGCTTAAAGAACTTACTATGCAATACGTGAGATTCCGTAGGTTTCTGCATCGTATTACCCACTAATCTAATATCAAAACGTGGTATAATGCAATATGTACCTAAGAATATGTGAGTATTGCATACAATTGAGCAAAATGCCGTCATGTGATATCATTTGTTCCCTTGTCTCTCTAGATAATTTTCTCTCATATCTTGATGGTTTGTGTTTTTTTTTTTCATGCTTACTTTAGTTTGAGGGATTAAACTTTAGTGTTGCTGTTGTGTTTGTTTATAGATTAATAGCTATGGGTTTTAAGCAAGATCGAAAAACTATCTAGTAACAATTTTCAAATTGATACTCTACTCATTCCGGAAGAAACTCTCATTTCTTATCAATTGCATTTAAGATATTCGATAGAGCTACTGAGCTGTTTGGACTAAAACCGCGAATAGCGCAGCTTGATAAGTATATGTTGAATCATATATTGGGGATGGTGGTCGCTGTTATATAATGACGTCGCAACTTGCTGTTCAACGCTTGAATCCTCGACATGAGTTTTGACTTTTGAGTGATTGAATATGGATATTGATACTCTGGCAGTGGTATCAATTGACGATGCTGAAGCTGAGGCCGATCAAATTGATGACTATAGCATTGTCTAGTATCGTGGATCATGGTTGATTTGATCTTGTCATTCAAAAAGGATGAGTATACGAAGCCGAATTCACTCACATCTCAGGTCACTAGTGGACAAGTAAACGTCTGGGAAAGCGTACGGACATTAATGATTCCTTGTTTGTAAATCCTAGAGGATCAGTCAGCCCTCGGGTAGAACCCACCTGCTTCTAGCACTCCTCTTCCTTTTGTGGTCCCTCTCTCTGGACCCAGCAACCTCCTGCTGCCTGCCCAGTGCCCACTGCCTAGCTTCCTTCTCTTGGACTCTTGTAGTTCCGAAACGGCGAAAAGAGCCTTGCAAAGGCTTTTTCAAGGATTGGACATTGGACATAGGACCTTAGCCGGCAGAACTTGCAGGCAGCAGGCAGGTAACTAGAAACTAGAAACATAATCCACTTTTTTAAAAAATCCCAATTCTACATCGTCCCTTTTTCCAAATCTTAACCTCACTTCCATTCCCTGGGGGAGGATTGGGTATCATGTAACATGGGTATTGGAGACTTTATGCTCATAGATTTGTGCCATGCAAAGGAAGTGGTGAGTTGGTTAATCAAAGTGCTAGAAAATTAAAGTACTTAAAATATTAGTCCTGTATGTGCAGTGTGCACCTAAAGTGGTATGGAGATTAGAGAGTTCCATGATCCGTGTTACATATATGTATTTTCATATATAGCAGCTAGAATCAAAAACTAGGCTACGTTTATGGTCGCCATGGAACTTTTGATACGGTTTTGCGCTGCTAACTGCTAAATGCCCCAATTGTACCAGGTTCGGCCCTGGCTCCTAGCTACCACCACACTGATGTGCACTAAAACTGGTAGAACTCAAAACCTACTCGTCTTCTTTTCTTTTGGCTGGGTAACATCTTCTTTTCTCTCTGTTTAAAATTGTTGTTGAGCTGTGCCGCTGTAGGTAACAGTCAGTAAGCTGTGGCAAGACGTAGGCACTAGGCAGTGGAATGCTTGTTCCTGCACTCCCACAGCAGTAATACTGAGTTCTGCCTAGCGAAAAACTCGTGCTTGCTCCCTTATGCCTCCACACACCGCTTCTTGTTCTTTTGTCTTGTTCTCCACCTATATATTTTAACACTTTGCAGAAGAGTAGAGTATTTGATTGTTTTGTGACTTTATGTTCTGACTTATGAGTTCTGGCTTATAACATTCATTACCCGTAATCATAGAGTGCATACCACATAGAGCATACAACAGATCACAACCGTTATGAAATCATCGAACCATCATCGCAGATCGTGATCATACCTTAACGTCATCCAGTTTCCCGGATACTACATAAGATGAATAAGATCGACACTGCAACTAGTTGCATTGCTATTCCAGTACGCCAATTGCTTAGCTCGTAGTCAGCGTCGTCCACAAATCGTTCTACAAATCACAAAGCAATTCTGTTGATATCTTAGATTTCAGATCATCGTGCATGGAAGAATCAAGGAACCGCAATTTCAATTGCATCACATTTACAGCTTCAAGCAGCTCGTCAATCCTGGAATATTCTGAAGAATTGGCTTATTGGCATTTAGCAGTCAAACTGTTTCATCTAATAATAGGAGTTCCTGCGTCGTATTGTACCATATCAAACTAAATAATTATCAGCACGTCACATTGTTTCGATTTGCTGCTGGCTGATTGCTAATTGGTTGGACTCGTGTCCCATCCATGATTATCATCGGCTTCATATAAGATGTCATAGGAACATTTCTCTGTAATATAATCTGTACGCCACGTCACGAACTAGACGATAAGTGAATTGATACCTGAAAGTTGCATTTCCAGGTTACACTGACGTCCCTATTAATGATGATTGATTGTACGCGATATTAGTGATCCAGTGATCCTAACGCTGTCCCTCATATATCCACGCATGATATAATTCGTAACCAAATATTATTGATGCTCCTAGCTTCTTTATAACCAAGTACCATCATAACTGATAGTTTGATTAAAAATCCGTTGTATCAGAAGCACCCTCTCATAAATTGAACGATAAATGATCAATATACCAAGTTACACTAAAAACCACTGCTACTCGGCACTTTTAATTATAGAACTTGAGACAGCTCGTGTAGCATTGACTACTACCTTTTAGCGCAATACGGATATACTCATATATCTATTGTGATCCCTAGCGTAGACTCTCAGAATAGCTGCCCCAATCCTTTAGGTCAGAATAGAAGCCGCAATCAATCATCAATACAGTCGTGTACTTCGGTCATTTCAAAGGATGCCATTGCCCAAGAGAGAGTGAATGTTTGGTGAACATATCTGCTGGGATCATGATATCACAACATCACTAGTGGCTGTATAACATATCATATTACTGATATCCACTTTTTTCCTGAATCGCGAGTACGTACCAATTAACATCATCCACAAGAGGACACTGGTCTACTGGCATTACGTTAACAAGGGGCCTTAATATTCAATACTATTTATCCCATCCCACACTAGTAAAAGTTTAAGTGACACCTCTGCTTGCCATTACTTTTGATTCATAAATATATCCCAATCAACATTGGCTATAGCATCGCCTGCAGTATACCACACTCGGCAGCCCGCACACATGACGCTAAAGATGCTAAGATTTTAGCATCTAGCAGATGGAAGGTGCAATCCTGGTCTACTAATACTCCTACCTCATACTACTCCCACTAGGGGGCGCTGATCAATATACGAGGTTGATCACACAACGATACTGAAATATCTAGATTTCTGTATTTCATTGTGTACTGTGTATGTACATAGTAAATAGTGAGTTGTCTAAATTGAACAGTCTTAATCGCAGGCTATTTAAGGCGAAAACTGCGTTTCTTAGTCCGGCTTTGGTAAGCGAGATCCGCATTAATTAGGCTAATATTATCGATGAAATCTTTCCGCTTTTAGATAATTGATATTAAATTCTTTTCATGAATCTACCTGTTTCGAGAGCTTATCGAGGACTTCCAAAACATGAGCGGCCAGTTACTGATCAGATATCAACAAGCAATAATAAATAACCTTTCAATCAATAATTAGTCTAGTATAAAACGAAATATATCGACAAACAAGTTTCAGAAAATATACAAGTTCAAATGTCATGAATTAAAACAAAAGAAAAAAATTTGTTTCATTTATTAACACAAACAATGATATTTCTAGCTACTCCTAAACTCTCTGAACATGATTTCAGCATACAGACACAAGAAACCAAAGTAGATTGGCTTCAAAAAGTGAAAAGTAGTCTATGTGTCAAAACTCGAGTTTTAAGTACAGTGTAGAGGTGTGGGTGTATACCAGATATAAATCAATCCGATGTAGTGTAACGGCTAGCACGGTTCGCTTTCACCGAGCAGACCGGGGTTCGACTCCCCGCATCGGAACACTTTTTTTGCGTCCCAATTTAAACTGTTATCAGTTTTTTTGCCTGTCAAATTTATGGTGAGTCTGCTATTCAAAAATTTATAAAATAGATCGAAAGACGGATTTGAACAATGAAGTTGATTTAGATTTCGATCGTGCTTCTCAGAAACTTCCTCTTTAGGGTTTAAGTCCGAGACATGATGGAAGCTACTAAAAGCAAGAAAAAAGATTAGAAGGATTTTATTTTCAATTTTGTCATTGATACGTTTGGTGAATACTCTAATTGTGGCCATCAAGTTGAAAGAAAATCTGGTTTTTACTTTTCCAGACTTATAATCACGGGTATGTCTAGATATCTAAAGCTTCAGATACGTAATTTGACACAATAGATATGTACTTCCTAAATATGCTTTCAATTACTCTGACGCATATTGGTTTTCATACCATTTTGAGCTCAACAAGAGATGTCCATTTGGTTATGGGGTTACGATGTATTAGATTGATTGGATTTGGTGCCTTCAGTTTGATCTTGGTTCAATATTTAAAGACTGTTGGTATCAATGAGACTCAAATTGGGTTGCTTTTAACGCTAACTATCATTGGGGATTTGATTTTTTCATTCTTGTTGGCTTTGATTTCTGATTCACTAGGTAGGAGGAAAGTATTGATGTTGTCTTCAATCTTGATGATGTGTAGTGGAGTGGGTCTGTACTTTAGTCGAAATATTCACATCATTGGAGTCATCATGATTTTTGGGATTGTCACTCCTTCAGGTGGTGAAGTTGGACCCTTCAGATCGATTGAACAATCTATAATATCAACACTATGTGAATACAATCATAGATCGGATGTTTTCTCATGGTATACTTTCAGTGGTGGTGCTTTTGCTGGAGTCGGGAACTTCATGGTAGGTGCATTGACTAAGAGATATGGGTATGATGTTTGTTTCGTTATCTATGCTATTTGTGGTGGGTTAATGTTCATGCTATCATCGTTGTTAAGTAGTCAGATTGAACTAACTGATTACGAAAAGATCCTTGATACTGAATCAGAGATCTCAAATAGCTTCTCCTCTGGTGATGCTGAGAATGATAGTCATGATGTATATGATGTTGACGAAGCGCATCAAGGTGTACAAATAGAGAAGAAATCAGTCTTCAAATATCTGTTACCTAACTTTTCAGAGAGATCATTGAAAAAATTATTACTTTTGACAGCATTGCTATGCTTGGATGCATTAGGAATTTCGTTATCTTCCAAATCATGGATGGCATACTTTTTCAAGACGACGTATGACCTATCCTCAAACATATTAGGTTTCATCTTTGGATCAGCCGCAATAATATCAGCTATAAGTGCACTGGTAGGGACTTTCTTCTGTAAAAGATTTGGTCCTATCAAGACTATGTTTGTCTCCCACTCGACAGCATCGGTGTTGTTGATACTACATTCGTTACCTTTGCACATCTCACATATGATCGGATTGTTTTTTATTAGATCATTTGTTCGAACGATGGACCTTCCTTCGAAGCATGTCTTCATTTCGACAACAGTGGATGATCATGAGAGAACTGCTGCTATTGCATTCATCAATGCATGCAAAACTTTGAGTAATACGATTGGTCCTGTGTTCAGTGGGTATTTGGCGTCGAAGAATATGTTATGGTTGTGTTTTTTGATCGCTGGGGTCTTGAGATTGAGTTATGACATTGGATTATACGTGTTGTATTGGGGTGATGATTTATAGAGATTATTAGATAAAGACAAGATTTTTTTTCTGTATGTTTTTGTAGAATTATGTGTCATGATAAAAAGGAAGATGAAAAATTTCTCTCTTTACTTTCCACCCAAACCCCTTAACAATAACACTATAAAATGCCTAGAGGTGTAATGACTCACACTTTTTGTGCAGGGTATTCTCCTCCTGTTCGATTGACTATCCGTTGATCCAACAGTATAAAAGGGGCAGAACATCGAATAAAGATGCTGTATTAAGGGCTGGCTAAAGAAGAGTTCAATGTCTAAGCTAGTAGTATAACAGGACCTACAAACCGCTCCAAATCGAACGGGGAAAGAGAAGTGAGCGTTATTCTACCCTAGAGTACATATATATACTCCAATGTACGAATATTAAGAGATATCACCCAGATTCAGTACACCAAAATGTCAAAATTTTGAACAATTTTTCGTGTTCTTCGGTCAATCCGTTTTTTCTGTGCTTCAGGCGGTGGGGAGTAAAACTTCCTAATATAGCAATTTTCGCGATGATTTATTGATGGCTTCAAAAAGTAAACAAACAAAAACAATCTCAACTTTTGGCGAGTTTTCTTAAAGTTTGCTAGTTTCAAGGAGTTTTTGGTGGTTACTAGGAGAGTTGAAAGTGATCCATGTTCCAACACACTGGAGACAATCTATACAGCATAGTGCTGTCCAACAATTACGGTGAGTAGTGTTCTGCTAATAGTGGAGAAAAGTGAGCTCAAGAACACTAAAGGTTGCCTCTCTCTATCTACATGTTATTCAGATGCAGTACTAACAACATCCAATTGTGAAGATAATGACTACAAATGTCGAACAATATCAGAGCTAAAGGCCCATATCAAGCGCGATTTTGTCGATTTGACACAAGTCCCACGTTATTTTGAGAGCTTGAAGATTGCTAATAAGTCAACTGACTATAAACTGTCCTCTATGGCTTTTAGTTCCGTTTGTCATCTGATAAAAAGAGTTGGAATGCAGGATCCAAATGCACTTCGAGCATCATCCAAAATAGCACTACCTATTCTCATTAATAGACTGCTTGATTCTAAAGTTGCTTTTCAATCACAAGCAAAATCTGCACTAGAGACATTTTGGCTTGCTACTCCTACAATAGTCGAAAATTACATCAAAGATAGTGGATTGATTCATTCAAATGCGAAGATTAGATCAGAATCTATAATTTTCATATCAAACTTGATTGAATTGAACAAAAATTTCAACTTTGGTGCGTTCTTACCAAATCTGGTAAACCTCACTAGAGATGACGCGATAGAGGTTGTTAAAAACGTCGAGGTTTTACTGTTGAAATATTATACCATACATAAGAGTAAGCTTAATGATTTGGTAAAGGAGCTGAAAAACCAAAAAATAGAATCGAAGGTTGCAGTCAAGATACTGCGTGAAATTGATCCAGCTGTTGCTAACTCATATGTCATTGAACCTAAAGCAGTGATACCAAAAGTTACGATAGATACATTCAACAATATTACAAGAGCAAAGAGAACAGTACCGTCAGCAGCTACAACGACCACATCCTCGATTGCTTTGTCAACCTCAAAAGAACTTTCTGAGATTCTATCTAAGATCCCAACTGCCAAACTTGATGAATCAGTCTCACCGATCTACGTCGAAACAGCTAGTGAATTGGCAAGGGAAGTAGATAGTCTACTAGGACCATTTGAAGGAAAAGAAACTGAGTTTAATTGGAACATCAGAGAGAAAAACATTGTCAAGTTCAGAGGCTTGATCATTGCCAATGCTGAGCATCTACCAGAGGAGCTTGTCCAAGCTACCAGAACCCTCGGAGATGGGATTTTCAAATCTATAACGTCACTTAGAACTACATTATCATCCAATGGCTGTCAAGTTGTCAAAGAACTAGCTGCTCATTTGCACAAACAGCTCGATGTATTGGCTGAAAGTTTGTTTCAACCACTGGCTTCATTATCATCAGCAACCAAGAAGATTTCATCATTGAACGCCTTTGGATCTATGAGCGTTCTCTTGACAAACACAAGTTTCAATGGTAGGCTTTTCAATCAGAGCTATCAGTTATTTCAAGATAAAAATGTTCAACCAAGATTATATTCATCAACTTTCCTGCAGATATTTATATTGAAGCACGGTTCTAAGTTAGACCAATTGAACCTAGAAACAATCAAGAAATGGGTCTCAAAGGGTGTTTCTGATCCAAATATAACCGTTAGAGAGTCAATGAGAGTGACATTTTGGTTACTGAATAGGAAGTTTCCAGAAGCCGGTGCACTCATTTATTCTAAGCAAGATATCAGTGTCAAGAAGGCACTTGAGAGATCTAAACCTCATGATATTCAAGGATTCGGTGGTACCGGATCGATACCGAAACCAGGCTCAAGCATAGCAGCTGAGAGGAAAAGACAAACAGTGAGAGAATTTGTTGCGGCCAAACAACGTGATAGACGTTCAACTTCAGGTCCTCAATTAGCCACATATCAGGCCTCAACCGTTGCCAAAACTTCTGAGGTGAACGAGATATCCTCAAATACTTTAGATCTTGGAAGACCAGGAAGAATCGGGGTCCCACAACGTGTTGGGAATCGAGTTTCAAGTTCCGGCTCTATTCAACCCTTGCCTAGACAGCCATCAAAAGGATCACTAAAAGCTGAGATCAGTGATAGACAACAAAGATGGCCGTCTTTGGGCTCTGTCACTAAGGACAATATCATTTCCGATGTCCCAAAGATCAAGAACATTGAACAATCGTATGGTGTGACTTTGGAAGAGGTTGAGAATCTGAGAAATCTCTTGCAATCACAGTATACGAGAGAAAGAGCTGAAGGTATCAGGATTTTACAAGACTGCATTGGGCAGGGTATGGATCTTCCAGATCTACACGTTGCTCTGAACAACTTGGTCATTCTGGATGCATCTTTACTCAAACCTCTTCTTCACGAGCCTAAATTCTTTGAACTCATAGATATTGTTGTTTCCATCAAAGTTCTAGCTGTGAACAAAGAAAATCTGAACCGTTTACTCGAGACATTTGATGAGGCTCGTGTTATTGAAGGTCTGGTTTCATTAGTGAAGTTGTTGAACTCCTTGAAGTTTGATAATGCACCATCCACAATGTTCCATATCAAGTACAAGAACCTGTTTTTGAATTTTGCAGTGCAGAATCTCTATCTTCTGACATCCAAAGATGAACTTAAACATGATGATACTATACTAGCATCGATATGTTGCGCCGTTTTCCCATTATCAATCAGTGACTACCCCAAGTATGATGAGCTAGTTGTTCAGCTATACTCCATAAACTCTGAGATTTTCCAAGAGGTGTTATCTTCATCAAGTGCCTATGTTAACTCAAAAGTAAGCTCCATCATTGAAGAATTCAAGGATGATGATACCTCTGAGAGGCCAGCTAATGATTTTACTGAAGGTGGATTGGGCGAAATGACTATGATCAATCCATTGAGTCGAAAGACCACAGATCCTACATTATCTTTGACTTCAGGATTCAAAACAGATATGACTAGAGTGATTCCAGATTTCAAGAATTCTATAGACTTTGAGAAAAATGAAGTCGAAGAAGATAAAGATATGATGATGGGGAATTTGGAAGATGAGGAAAGCATTCAAAAAGTGGATTATATGAGTGACATCTTCACTAAACCAAGATCCAGAGAGAGTTCTAATGAAGTTGAATATGTCAAGGAGGAAACACCCGAATTGGAAACTCAACAGAATTCTGACATTGAAGTAGAAGATATTGAAGAGAAAATAGGAGAAGAGAAGCATGAAATACCGGCAGGTGATGTGGAAGAAGTGAAAGAACACATCAAATTGGACTCCTTTTCCAAGCCAGACCTCGAACCTGAAATCAGAGCAGGCTCTCCATTTATTGACAATCCAGAAGATGATGATATGATTGATATCAGAGACTCAAATATTCATATTGATGATATGACAAGGAACATCACGAGTAAAATCAATGAGATCCATATCTCCCCAGAGAAGAAGTTCACCCCAGACAGACACTCTCTCACGAAGATGATTCATGATTCCGATCCGATTTTCAACCAACCAAAGAAAACCATCAAGATATACGAAGACTTGCCTTCAACTTCAGCTAAACAATCAGGAACTAGTTTCGAAAGAAAGTTGTTTGATTTTGAGTTATCGAGATTCCAATACTTTAAGGACTCTACTGAGGTTACTGTTGATTCATTGAAACAATTAGCACAGAAGTTCAATGATGATGATGTTAATGCTACCGTTATTGATTCTATGATCAGATCTTTGCATAAAGTGATCAATGCTGAACAAGTGGTGATTTGGATCAAAGATACTGGGTTCGAAACCATTCTAAAAAGTGTTATTCATTATTTCAACTCAAGTGTCAACATTACCAAGCAGCTGTGTTTCAAAGGGTTGATAGTGCTCAAAGAGCTTTTCATTATCAATAATTACCTTGATGGAGTGATGACTTTGGAGGACTCTCTATCGATTTGGAATATCTTGATCATGGTTGTTGAGAATTTGAGAAGTTTCAAGAATGAGATATATATTTCTGTTGATGAACTAGTTGAAGAGTTGTTGACTTTGGAAATTGTAAAGAATACGGATGAGGTTTTGAAAAGCTGTTGTGCTGCTCTAGAGGATTCAGATTCAGTGTTGTTGACTTCATTTTTGTTATTGACTTTGACAAGATGTATTGACAGAGAAAGCTTATCGTTGTCTCAGATCAAAGAGATTGATGGAATCGTCTACAGATTCTTGTCGAATGATGAAGTTGAGATCAGAAGATTGACGATCATTACATATTCTAAGTGCAAAAAAACACTACAATCATACGATACAAACTCTCAAAATAATGGATCTATGAAGTTCGAGATTTTCACTGACAAGGAGAAATCAAAGGAAAAAGCACAGGATATTTATAAAGATGTCTTTGGGAAGTTAAGTATTCCCGAGAGGAAACTGGTGGATTACTATTGTGATTATTGAGTCCAGCTCTCTTGAATATAATTTGTGGTAATACATTGAATGCGCTAAAAAGTTCTGGTGACTTTCTTATCTTCTTTTGAAGATGCTATTCTGCGTAGTGATTGATGATCTAGGCCTTTTCGAACCAATACTACTTGACTGTGTTCTTTGTAGACTACCAACTTTCATATGTGCTGATAATCTTTGTGCAATTTGTGATGTTGCAGCCCTATTCCCATTTATTCTGGGAGCTGCACCAAATTTCTGATTGATTATCCCAGAATTGGGTGTGATGTATCTATCACGTGAAGTCAGCGAACCACTTGAGAATCCACCGTTTGAAAAGACTTTTCCACCAGTGCTGGAATGACTTGAAGGGGGATCAAGTGATCTATGGATTGGCATCTGTCTTACTGGTGTATTGGCTAGGATGTTTGTAGATTCAGCAATTCCCCCCTGGCCAAAATTCAATGAATCCATCTGTACTTGGTGCTCCGGTTGTTGCTGATGATGTAGAGGGACCCTTGAAGGTGATATGTACGGTTTTGACTGGACGGTTTTCTGCTGTGAACTTTGTTTGACCTGATTGACAAAAGAGTTTGACACATGTCTTCTGTTATCTTGGATTTGTTGACGTGGAGTCTCTTCAAAAGATTCATTTGCAGTAAGGTCTATTGTGGAGGGTCTCATCTGATTGATTGGAATTCTGTTACCAAATGAAGCAGATGACCTCAAAGATTCGTTCTCTTGTTCCAACTCCTGAATTTTCCTGTTTTTTATTGTTAGAGTTGACGCTTTCGACACGAAAGATGTACTCACCTCCCCAAGCTTTCGACCTTCGCAACACTTTCTTTCGCTAAGAGGAGAAGGCTTTTTTGTTTCTTGATCTTTTGTTCCATATGTTGCATCATCTGTTGTTGATGTTGTATTCTTTCTGCCATTCCACAATACTGAAACTGAGTTACTGCAAAGAACTGTTCCACTTGTGAAGGAAATGGGGTCAAGAATGGACGAATATCATCTGGTAACTGATGAAAATATTGTTAGTAGGAGTGGGAAACTCTTGGGAGCTGATTATCAACATACTCTGTTATCCAACTTGACGATTGTCACGTAATCATGATTGCAGGCGATACATCGTGTTTTGGTATGTTCCAGGTTTCCAGGGTTCTGAGCATCTGAGCAGAGAAGAGAAGTTAGCCAGTGACTTTTTAATACTGTGATGGGAGTGAATTTGCGGGTATCTAATCTATTTACGTCTTGAGGCATGTTCTTTGCAGAGAATATGGGCACAGGAAGTGAGATAGAGGCTTTGGTTTTTGCCTGTCTCGTGGCACACGCTGCAACTCACAAAAGGCTGGTCCAAGTTCAAGTTCATCGTTATCACCAACTAGCCGCCACCTTTATTAGTAGAGAGAAACTGGAAAAGTAAACAAATCAAAAAAACAAGATGAGAGAGGGTCTATATCGATTACATAATCATAAAGTCAGTCACATGAATCATCACGTGAATTTTAGAAGCTAATAACTTGTTAATCCGGCAGACCCCTCGGATATGAGAGCTGGCAACTGTTCAGACAGATCTGTACAACTTTCTGTACTTGAGCTCAATCTTGTCCTAAAGGCATAAACCGGTATAAACCAACTATGATAATATACTAGATCCTTATCCACGAATACAGTGTGTTTCATCATGACCCAGCGGCATACTAGAGCGAGACACTGTTGACTACTGTTAAAGGGTAGCTTAGGCTGCAGCTAGAAGGCAGCTCGCTAAAACACCTGAATATTAATGAACTAGAAGTGATTATGCGGCAGGATTGCCATCAGTTAGTGTATCATCTTAGTTCCTAGTTACTTCTTCACACTCATCTCCTTCTTCTAGCCTTTCCTATAACTTATTTTCGTAGACTGGGCAAGTCACTGGACTGGGCCTTAAGGTGAGGCTAATATTCGCTGGACTCCGATGAGTTTTCCCCAGTGGGGCCCATCGCCAGCTCCGGTGGTTGTCTATTGAGCCAAGTAGTGCTGAAGTGTTCAGCAATGAGTTAATGGGGTGGATTTTACGGCTAAGCGTTGGTGTGTGACGAGTTACTGAGGTCAGTGGGTCACTGTTGTGTTCTATCGGCAGGCTGGTAGCACCAACAATTACCCATTGTTATTAGGTCTAATCGCAAGAGACTTATATAAGCAATATCTGCTGATCCGTTCTCGCTTCTTGTTCCTCCGAAGAACAACAATCTCGATATAGAAAAATTTTCGTTTCCTTTTCTTGTACACTTGCTGAACGAACGTCCTTAACCAAACAGCAACGAACTCAAACTCAAAGATGCTTCGTCTAAACCTCCTCAAGTCACAGCTAAGACCTGTCTCCTTCAATTCAACTCGTGCTTTCTCTCAATCAGCCTTCTCTTTGGACAAGATCAAAGTCAAGACCCCAATTGTTGAGTTGGACGGTGATGAGATGACTAGAATCATCTGGAAAAGAATCAAAGAGAAGTTGATTTTACCTTACTTGGACGTTGAATTGAAATACTACGATCTTGGTATCGAAAGCAGAGACGCCACTAACGATCAAATCACCGTTGATTCTGCCAATGCCATCAAGGAATACGGTGTTGGTGTCAAATGTGCTACAATCACTCCAGATGAAGCTCGTGTTGAAGAATTCAAATTGAAGAAAATGTGGAAATCTCCAAATGGTACCATCAGAAACATCCTAGGTGGTACTGTTTTCAGAGAACCAATTGTCTTGGAAAACATCCCTAGATTAGTTCCTGGTTGGGAAAAACCAATCATCATTGGAAGACATGCCCATGGTGATCAATATAAAGCCACCGACTTGATTGTTCCAGGTGCTGGTAAACTAGAATTGGTTTATACACCAAAAGACGGTGGTGAACAACAAACCTTAGAAGTCTATGACTACAAAAGTTCTGGTGTTGGCCTAGCAATGTACAACACTGATGAATCAATTGAAGGGTTTGCTCATTCATCATTCAATTTAGCAATTTCAAAAAAATTGAACTTGTTTTTATCAACCAAAAATACCATCTTAAAGAAATATGATGGTAGATTCAAAGATATTTTCCAGAAAATCTACGATGAACAATACAAAGCCAAATTTGAAAGTCTAGGAATTTACTATGAACATCGTTTGATTGATGATATGGTTGCTCAAATGATCAAATCTAAAGGTGGTTTCATCATGGCTTTGAAGAATTACGATGGTGATGTCCAATCAGATATCGTTGCTCAAGGGTTTGGTTCATTAGGTTTAATGACCTCAGTCCTAGTCACTCCAGATGGTAAGACTTTTGAAAGTGAAGCTGCTCATGGTACAGTCACCAGACATTATAGACAACATCAACAAGGTAAAGAAACCTCAACCAATTCAATTGCCTCTATCTTTGCTTGGTCAAGAGGTATCATTCAAAGAGGTAAATTGGACAACACCCCAGAAGTTGTTAAGTTTGGTGAATTGTTGGAGAAAGCTACTCTGGATACCGTTCAAATTGATGGTAAATTTACCAAAGATTTGGCTTTGGCTAGAGGTGAGACTGCTAGAGATAGTTATGTCACAACCACTGAGTTCTTGGAAGCTGTTGAACAAAGATTGAAGAATCAAGTCGATGCTACCAAATAAATGAATGAGATATGAAAAGGGATTGGAAGAAGGGGAGCCGACAATAACATTATGAACTGTTTCAGAGGTTCTTGATACTTCCAATAAGAGAAAGAGAGGGGAGAAATGATGAAGGTTTATTGATTTATTTTCTTACACATACAGCGAATGAAAATCCTCTGATTGCTTTAATTGATGGATGATTTATGGATTATATTGAAAAGTGGGATTTTTGTTTTGTTCATCCGTTAATATTAGTTTTATACTTGAAGTTTTATACATAGGTCATAGCAATATGGAACTGCTGGTCATGGTTTTTTATACTTCTGATTTTAAGATTCTTCTTGTAGTACTGAGATTTGTGGCCTCATTATGTATAAGTTTATCTTGTGTATTCAAAATGGAGTCAGTTCATAGTGTCTTTGGAAGGCTTGATGCCTCTTCGTCTTTTGGTTCTTTTGACTCAAGGTATTCCCATAGATAAATCAATCCATAATAGGTACTGAATGTGACGGCCAAAACTTTAATCAAAGGTGATGCAAATTCCCTATAGAACAGGGCCTTTTATATTGGAATAAAGTTAGTGAAATTTATCACAGAATGCAAATACGTTTCTCATACGGAAAACTTACATGCGCTGAAGATGAAGGTTTTGATAGCTCTTGTGGTTGGGGACTGATGTGAGATTGTGGAGCTTTCCCACTATTGAAAAGTGGACGAGATGTACCCAAAGATCTTGAAAGTTTCAGACTTGTGAGTCTACTTGCCAATTGTGGCCTCATAACTGTATAGACTCTATAATATTACAACAAAATGGGGCAAAGAATGGAGGATCGATCAAGTTTGAAGTGGTTTCATAAATTTTTGATATATCGAAAAACCCGGACACCTTTCTCATATCTCATGCTTATTACAGGTTTGGGTTTAATGCCTTCTAGATTTCTTTTATATGATATTTACACGTTGTATGTATGCTCTTATTCAGACTTGTCTACTTTTTCATGCAGTGCCTTATACTCTCTTTCCAGACCTCTGACGGTTCTCCATAGCAAATTTCTTTCTGAATCAGTGGCTTCACCACATCCGGCCCATCTTATTTTCCCTTCCTGATCCAAAACATAAATAAACCCACCATAAGTATTATTCAAATGAACTTGTTCTCTTATATCAAGACTTATGTTCTTTCTTGGGATTATAAAATATCTGTCATGTCTTGATGGATGTGTGATTTTTCTTAAACCAGATTTTGAAAGTTTGATAAAAATGGCCTTTGTTGCGTTCTCAGTGATGTTGAAATCGACAATTTGTGAATGTGGATATTGTTTTAAGAATGTTTCATATGAATTAGGATCAAGATAATCATTCTCCAAGGTTTTGAAGTATGATTGGGATGCTTTTTCACCAATTTGAGAAGTGTATGCTCTAACAACGGTGATCTTACCTAAAATTGTTGGCGTTGTGCTTCTTTTCTTGGAACTCAATAGATCCTCACCGTATAGGTTTGGGAAGTAGAGTGATTTTTCAGCTTTCCAGTAAGCTGGTGGTGCATAGAACAGTTTCCCATTAGTTTTACGAAATGTGTAAACGTCATACATCCCAGATTTTGAGATTTCCTTCTCTAGTTCAGCCTGTCTTTCTTTATTCTTCACTGGATCTAAGAAATCTTTATATTTTTGACTTATACTTCTCAAGTCGCCAATATTGTCAGTTTCCTTCGGTGGGGTTTCAATCCCTATTGGTTTGTTTAATGTCTCAACAACATGTTCTTTTGGTTTGGTGGCTGCTAGTTGACGGTTGAACTTCCCAAGGAACGAAGAAGATGCTGATGACGAGAACGATCTGGAGAAAGTAACTGAACACGTCTTGAGAAGCCCTCGAGATTGCATCTTTTTGAGGAGATAGCGGGCGATGATGCTAATAGTGTTGACTCGATATGGCACCGATGATGAAGTTTTGATTTTCGTCTACAGAATTTTCCCGGATCGCCAAACTCTAATTGCTAGCGAAGAGCCTTAAACTACTAGAAGGACAAAAAAGTGATTATTGCAAATAATGTATAATGTAAAAGGGGGAGGGGGGTATTATATGGGTCAGCTGTAATCACAATGTGGCTAGACATATCTATGTAGGGGTTATCACACAGAAGCTAGGAAGCTAGTGTCACTGGCGAACTCCTGGATTCAAAGATTAAAAGAATCCAGTGATGAAACGAACGAAAGTTGAAAAAAAAAAACATAAAGCAAAGACATGCAATGTTGGAATAATCATTTAAGGCCAATTGAGGTTCTAAATGAACTTGTCGGATGATGTTGTGGAGTGTAGTCTTTCAGATTCAAAACAACAAACCGACAGCAGCAGCACCGACCAAAGCAGCAACTGGAGCATTCAACATCAAACCTTCACCGGTTTGGGTGACAATTGTAGCAGTGGTAGAAATCGAAGAGCTTGATGGTTCAGCACTGGAGGTAATGGTGACAATTGTTGGAGCAGCTGAGGATGAGGATGATGAAGAGGTGGTGGATTCAGCGGCTGAAGATTCCACTGAGGAGGATGAAACAACAACGGCAGCGACGACAGAAGAAGAGGCTTCTGAAGAAGAGGTAGATGAATATGAAGTGGAGGTGGTTGATGAGGAAGATGATGACGCAGAGCTTGAGGCAGAGGTTGAAGATGATGAGGAAGCTTTCGATGAGGATGAAGCTTTGGAAGATGAGGAAGAGGAATCAGAGTTGACTTTGGCACCGGCAGAATCACAAGAATCTTCGAAAGCACTGTAGGCAGTGGAGGCACTGTCGTTAGGACATGCAGATTCCAAACAGCTCTTGATGGCAGAGGCATTGTTCTCACAGATACAGCTGACTTGATTCAAAGTGGAACAAGAGGTTGAGGTTTTGAGAACCTGGGCAACACAGGCTAGTAAACAAGCTGGTGGAGTAGCAACGGCATTTTTAGCCAAAACAGCCAAAACAGCGACGGTGGAGAAAGTGGAGGTACGCATAATTGAAAAGGTGATCGATTGGAAGATTAAGAGCGAATGTGGGTCGAATTCCTTTGCTTTCTGAGTTCTTCAAAAAGTAGAAAGAAGAAGAAGAATAATGAAATAATTTCGGTTCTTGTTCGAGAATTAGCTGGTTTTTCTTGTTTATGTTTCCCAGACCGCCAGATCTGGCCATCTGCCAAAAATAGAAAACGAGGCCCAATGAGGAAAAAATCGTGGAAAAGCCAGTCAACAAAAGAAAAAAAAAGAAAAAAAAAAAAATAATAAAGATGATTATATAATGATGATGTAATATAGCCTTAACACCCGTACACCAATTACACTGGCAATATAAATTTATTCATAGAATGAGTTCGCGGTATTAGCCTGGTTATTTCCGTTAACTATGCGAGTATTTGTTGACACCGCTTTTTATCATCACCACTCTATTACCATCAAGAAACCAAATTAGAAGAGAAGCTGTGGAATGCGATTTCCCTTTAAAGCACAACACTCACTTCAACCTAGACTTTTCAGAACCCTTCCTTTGCTACTCAGAGGCCAACAGCTTTATTCATACACATCTGCTAGAATCTCGACGCCTTCCATCAGAAATATTATGACATTCAACACATCAAACTCAATTCAAAAACCAGATTTGGATGATAGAGATTACAAACTCATCACTTTATCCAATGGACTTGTTGCATTGTT
This sequence comes from Wickerhamomyces sp. NRRL YB-2243, assembly GCA_030581995.1. Lineage (NCBI taxonomy): Eukaryota > Fungi > Ascomycota > Saccharomycetes > Phaffomycetales > Wickerhamomycetaceae > Wickerhamomyces > Wickerhamomyces sp. NRRL YB-2243. Next base: position 25,234 of record JAKTWL010000010.1, read on the forward strand.
GATCAGTGATCCAAAGACTGACAAATCTGCCGCTGCTTTAGACGTCAATGTCGGTGCCTTCAGCGATTATGAACATCTACCAGGTTTAGCTCATTTCTGTGAGCATTTGTTATTCATGGGTACAGAGAAATATCCTTCAGAGAATGAATATTCAAGTTTTTTGTCCAATCATAGTGGTCACTCAAATGCTTATACTGCTGCTGAAGATACCAATTATTATTTTGAGATCAATCATCAATATTTGGAAGGTGCTCTAGATCGTTTCAGTCAGTTTTTCATTTCTCCATTATTTGATCCAAATTGTAAAGATAGAGAGATTAAAGCTGTTGACTCGGAGAACAAAAAGAACTTGCAGAATGATACTTGGAGATTGTACCAATTGGATAAGTCACTATCAAACCCTGCTCATCCATATCATAAATTTTCAACTGGTAATTTTCAAACTTTAGGTGAGATCCCAAAAAGCCAAGGGATCGATGTCAGAGATGAATTGCTTAAATTTTATAAAGATTCTTACTCCGCAAATTTGATGAAGTTGGCAATCATCGGTAGAGAGAACTTGGAAACATTGGAAAAATGGACTATTGAGAAATTTTCTCCAGTACCAAACTACAATAGACCAAAACCCATTTTTGAAGGTCAACTTTATACACCTAAAGAACTCAAGAAATTAATCAAGGCTAAGCCTGTCATGTCCAAGAACAAACTTGATCTGACATTTTCTGTCCCAGATTTCGAAGAACAGTGGGAAACACAAGCATCCCATTACTACAGTCATCTACTTGGTCATGAAGGCAAAGGTAGCTTGTTGGCTTACTTGAAATCAAAAGGATATGCCACTGGATTATCTGCTGGTGGATATACTGTTACAAAAGGCAATGCTTTGTTTGGAGTGAATATTGAGTTGACTGAAACTGGGTTAGTGCATCAAGAAGAAATCGTCTATAATGTTTTCCAGTACCTAGAGTTATTAAGAGTTTCATTACCACAGAAATGGATCTTTGATGAATTGAAAGAAATCAGTGAAATCAATTTCAAATTCAAACAAAAATCAGCCCCATCATCAACTGTGTCTAAATTGGCTAAGGATCTACAGAAAACTTTCATTCCTGATGAATTCATTTTAAGTAGAAATGTCTTGAGAAAATATGATGCCTCATTGATTGCTGAATTTGGAAAGAGTCTTACTGTGGATAACCTGAGAGTTACTCTAGTATCACAATCTGTTGAAACTGACAAGACTGAGAAATGGTATGGTACTGAATATTCGATCGAGGATCTCTCAGAAGAACTGATCAAGAAACTTTCAAATCCAACTCTCAACGCTCATCTACATCCACCAACAGTGAATGGTTTCATTCCAACCAATTTTGATGTTGAGAAATTAGAGAATGTTACACCACTGAAGAAACCAACATTACTGAAGAATGATAACAAGTTTAGATTTTGGTTTAAGAAAGATGACCAATTTTGGGTTCCTAAGGGACATATTCAATTGTTATTCAACCTTCCTGTTACTGCCTCCACTCCATTCAATACAATCTCAACAATCTTGTACGCAGATTTGGTTGAAGATGCTTTGACTGATGCCTCATATCAGGCTGCTCTTGCGGGGTTGCACTTCGGTTTGACCGTTGGTAAAGAAGGGTTGATTCTTGAAGTTAATGGCTATAGTGAGAAGGCACCTGTCTTATTGGAAACTGTTCTAAAGACCCTTGTTGATTTCACACCAGCTGAAGATAGATACAATGTCATTAAGGAAAAGATCTTGAGATCCTATAACAACCATTTCTACAAAGTCCCATATAATCTTGTCACTGGAGTCTTTTCGAACCTTGCAAATGAGAAATCTTGGTCTGTTGAAGAAAAGAAAGAAGCATTAGAGAGCATAACTTTCAAGGATTTGACCAACTTCATTCCGTTAATCTTCAAACAAGGATTTGTTGAAGGTTTAATCAATGGTAACTTCAGAGAAACTGAAGCCCATGAGATCATCCATATTGTCAATAGTACCGTCAAATTCGAACCATTAGCACCAGAACAAAAATCTAAACCAAGATCATACTTGTTTCCATCAACAACTAATAGATTTGAGAAAACTTTACCAGATGAGAAGAATACAAACACTTGTATTCAATATTACATCCAAATTGGTGAACTGAAAGACCAGAAACTGCATGCTTATGCTGACTTATTGGCACAGTTGATCAGGGAACCTGCATTTGATGTTCTACGTACTAAAGAGCAACTAGGTTATGTTGTTTTTAGTGGTACTTTGGAAGCGAGAACCACCCTTGGGTTCAGGTTTATCATTCAAAGTGAAAGAAATGCCGCTTATTTGGAATCTAGAATCGTTAATTTCCTTGATATCTATCATCAAACACTGAAAGACATGTCAGATGAAGAATTTGAGAAAAATAAGGAAGCATTGATCAACAAGAACTTGGAAACTTTGAAAAATTTATCCCAAGAAAATGAAAGATTTCTCAGATCAGTCTCAAATGGTTATTATGATTTTCTACATAAAGAACAACAGGCTCATTTGTTGAAGTCAATCACCAAATCTGAAATCCTGGATTTTTACGAGAGAGCTATTATCAAAGCAGAATCTAAGTTGATTATAAATCTAAATGCTAAAGCCAATACTGATGAGTCTACAACTGATGGATTCCCAACTGGTGACAAAATTGTTGATGTTGGTGCTTTCAAAAGTTCGTTGTATTTGACACCTGCTGCTCAACCAATTGAAGAGTTGACTTTTAGAAATTTCAGTCCAAAACTATAGAAATACATGTATTGTAATTATATTGTATAAATCAGACCAAATCTGTAAAGAACATGTTCCAGCTCTGTGATTTCTATCCACTAGCTATCATATAGTAGTTCGCTGAGACTGGCGGGAACTTCTATTGTATACCCAGTTTAGTAGACAATGTGATGGCTGATTTGTCACAACTGACGTAATGAGATTTGACAATGGGCGGCCAAACAGAGGAAATTACAGGCGCCAATTAACTTTCTGGCATATAAATTGAAGAAGGTTTCTCACTAAGTTTCCTCTTTCCCCTAGTCAGACATGTCGAATTACCGCCCAATTCCCATTGCTGCTGAACCTCCACAAGTTGTTCAAGCTGGATCAGGATGGCAAGATCAAAGTCAAGACATCGGAAATCAAGATCCAAATCCAAATCCAGGTCTAGACCAGTTACCGCTCACCTTTATGATTATGAAGAACAACAACCTCTTTTGTCAAACGATGGTTCACCACATTTCCAAGACTCACGTTTTGACCAATACCTACCAGATTCTGACCTAGAAAGGGGGAGAGAAGGATATTCACTGCTTGCCAACAATGAACCCTTAGAAGCTGACCGTCCTAGCCACATTCAAGCCATCACTCCAAGCGCTGGGGTCATAGCCGCCGTATTGCCGTTCATCAGGAGATATGTTGAGATTGCCTGGCTGAAAACTAATTCTAATAGGTATTTTGCGATCCCGTTTGGCATCATCGCTGCTTGGATGGCGTTTGTCGTTTTCATGTTGATTTATCGAAGTGAGGAGGTACTTCAGCAAGCTTCACAGGTAACAATCTCTGATGTTGAAGTCAATGGACTCACGGAGGCAGGTATTGATATCGTCTTGAAAGGAATCATAGTAATGGATTATTCTAATATTGGCTGGCTTCAGAAGATTGTATTTTACCCAGTAGCTGTTGTCTTGGGAAAAGTGTTCATCGACATCGATGGGCCAATTGACATGTATGCTAAGCTATACCCTGATATTGATCGGGAAAAGCCCAAAGTTACCTATAATCCTTTCAGTGTCAGTGTTCCTCAACAATTATGGATCGATCTATCTCCAATGAGTGTCAACAAGTTTGAATTGGATCTCAGTGTGGAGATCCAGCCGCGAGATTTTAGTGAAGCTTTCAGCCGATTTCTCATTATGTATCGCTCTTCACGCAAGCGAAAAGTTTTCTACACAACGGAAGTCATCTTGAAGTCACTGTTCACAATTACCAAGTTCAAAACAGCATTAGGTCAATACTCGAATAGAAGAGACACGTTGGTCGAAGTTGGCGGAAGCTATGAAGAATCAGGCAAACCATTGGCGCCATTCAGTATTTCAATCCAGAACCATGCTGACTGGGGATTAGAGGACCTCTTGCACAATGGGGATTCAACCTTTGGTATATTTTTGGACATACAAGTTGAAAGCTTGTTAACTGAAATAGTTCATCTTAACTTTACTCTTCCTTACACGAGTTGGATGATCTTTGTGGAACCCTGCCCTGGTAGTAACCATGGTGAAATGTCTCCACTGAATTGGATTAGCCGCAAGAACTTTAAAAGTTGGGTTGAAAGGGGCCGTCCTTTAATGCCAGATCATATAGGAACCCTCACAATTTATCCAATGGCATTCAGAAATTTCTCATCACTTTCGACAACGGTGATAGCGAATTTTCCCCATGTGCCCAAAACCTCACAGAAGCCCTGTGAAGATGTTAACGGAACTGGGCTATCTCCTTTAAACTCAGCCCTTCAAAAATTGTTCAATAGCACACATATCAGTGAGACCAATGAAGAATTTCTATTTCAACCAACAACGTTTTCCTTGGACGGTCAGATGCCTCTTTGGATGAGGGAAGTCATGGTGAAACTAGGATTAAAGGATGTTTTTCTCAAGCTCAGTGAGCTCAACATCATTGATATTCACAAGATTCTCCCTTCAGTTGTAAGAATAGGTGCAAACTCAGGAGTTATCTCTTGGGACATCCATCAAGGTCATCCGCTGATTTCTGTACTAGAATTCTATGTCGAATTTGCCAACGGCAATTCCTACAACTATCTGGCTGACTTGTCGTCCATCTCAGGAAAGTTTTCACTGCTTCATGATGAAAGGGGACACTTTGGTAATGTACGAGTTGGGAGTAGTGGTCACACTGAAACCCTCGCGGGTTCCGGAGTTGGAGTTACATTATACGATAGTGAGTTTGAAATAATTGATGCTGATATTATGGCTGAGTATGCAACTAGATTCTTGAAGGGACAAGACTCTGAATTAACATTAGAGACCTGTGTCGATGTTGATTACAGGACACATGTTCTTGACACTGTTTTGAAAGGTATCGAGCCCAAGATTGATAGTATTTCTATACATGGGGATAAAGGTTTGACAACAGGTGGAGAAACTACATTCCTTCCTCATCGATTACGTCTTTTCAGTAATAGAGGTGATGGAAATCATCCAGCTCTATTACTTCAGGTTGATATCTCAAGTCCTTCGTATGAATCTTTCGAGGTTAGTATTCAATCAAGTATCAATCTTGACGTTTCATATAATGAGACTATCATTGGAAGTGTCATTTTGGCCAATGGTAGTACTCTAGCACATGAATCAACCTTGGATGTGACTTTATACTTAAACCTTGACGACCTACAACAGACATCATGTTTGGAAGAACTCACGAGCAGATACATATCAAATGACGAACCAAGGGTGGTTCTCTCAGGACACAGTGAATCAGCTTCACCACAAGAACTTGCAGATTTCTTGAAAGGTTTGAGAATTCCTCCGATAGCAATTCCTTCTTTTGAAGGGCTTGGTCAATCAGAAGACAAAGGGTTCATAAGAGGTGCCACATTCTATGTTCTTTCCTCTGAGGTCCAGTTGACTGTTTATAATCCATTTGAGGAGCAAGATGTTCAGGTGGAGATACATGATGCTAAAGTTTTTCATGATGGTGTTGAGATTGCACAAGTTAAAGAAGGCTCAAAGTTGAGATTACCTCCTGGCTTGTCCACCACTAAAAGAATACCAGTAACATATCCCAAGAAGGTTGCCAAGGACGTCTTGAAGAAAGCAGTCAATGGAAATCTAACGGTTCAAACAATAGCAAATTTTAAAGGGCAGATAGATGAAACAAGCTTGTCGAACTTACAGTTTAGGGGAGAAGGATTGACTGCTAGAATTAAATTATAATGACCGGAACGTAGAAGCATAGAGATCTAAGCAAGCTACATGGCACATGTAAAGCTTAACACATGGCATATTTGCATAATCTTGAACTAATATACTAATATACAAACGTGATATATTCAACCATGGTTAAAACAGTTGAGATTTATCCTTTCTATCGACATTTCGAGGTCATCGCCTCGCATTGAGACACACGACTTCCAAACTTCCTATCCAGGACTTTTCTCTAGGATGCGATCATTTCGGGACTGCAATCCCATTGAAATGGCAATGAATCAACTTGATAATTTACATTGATTCATCGTGGCAAATGCTTCCATTAAACTTTTTGATTAGAGAAAAGGAAAAAAAAGGTTTTTATAAAGGATTGAAAATTTTCACGCTGTCAGATTTTTTTTTTATATGGAGAGCCCGGTAAGGGACACACTACAAAGCTACGGAGAAAAGTCATGAGGGCTACAGGGTTGATGTTTTTTGGAACTGATTTTAAAATGGAACCGTTGGTTGTGTATTGTAAGGACCCTCTAATGATCCCACTGGACAGAAACCTTAGGCCACACACGTTTGTATAGAGCCATGGCAATGGTATCTTGAGAGGTTATCTTGGCATCAAAATTAGCCTTGAAATAACCATGAGTACCCAAACTTTCCTTGATGAACCCACTTCTACCAGACTTGGTGAATAGTGGGACAGCTTTGTAATATTCAATATCTTCAGCGTTGAAGAACATGTAACGAACAGTCATGACCTTCTTATGGATACTTATTGGATGACCTGTCAATACGGCCCTCTTTGCTAGAACTCTTTGATGTTCAGCGTTTAAGAAGGAACCACTACCCACAAATTCAATTTTTTTAGGGAATTCTGAGGTCTGTTTAAAAAATAATGCTGGGGCGTTGGAGAATGTGACTGGGGCAATGGCAGTTGCTATGCTTAGTGTATCTTTATGTAAAAATCTTTCATATTTATGGACGTTGTTTGGTGTGTTTGAAGCAGAGGAAAAGACAGGTTGGATGACTTGACGTCTTGGACCATATTGGACGATGATGGTGTCTTTGGATGGGATTGGCTTATCGTATTCTTCCCAAGAACTTATCGAGAAGTTGACAACTGCAAGTTTTTGTTCATGTTCTAATAGACCGTAGATTATGAATGGAGATGTTTGAGCATTTGGCACTTTGGATAGTATGAATTCAGGAGCTTTGATATAGATTCGAACTCTTGATCCAGCAACAACTTGAGCTTCAGTGATTGAATTTTTCAAAATTCTATTCTTTGTAGCTTTGAAATTTGAAATACGTAACAGTCTCTTCCATTCTGATGGGGATTTTGGATCACGTTCATCACAATCCCACATTGTATTGTAAAGATTTTTCAAACCTCTGTATCTATGTAATCTCTCTCTAGCTGACTCTCTTGGATCCAGTTCAATTTCATCTGGAAATTCACGATCTTCAACTTCTTTTTGACGAAATTCTTTCAGCTGACGTTCTTCTTCTTCAGCAGTTAGTTCAACAAACATCTCACTTTGATTGTCATTGAAATCAGCTGGTTCTGAGATATCATCTTCTTCAATGTCCATTTCAGCATCATCCTCAACCAATTCTGGTTCTTCATCACTCTCATCATCTGAGACAATATCATCCTCAATAAACCATCTTGCTTGGTAATCAGAAGTACCTTCAGGAAGTTTGAGTTTTTTTGGTCTTGAATCATTATCTTGTGGTAGGTAATTATAATCATATCTAACAGCATCAGGATTTTGAACAAATTCTTCCTCTTCATCTTCCCATTCATCCATCTCGATTTCTTGTGGGGCAAGTTCATCTAAAGTCTCTTGGTTTTCATTTGGATTAAATGAATCAAAATCACCACCTTTCTGTATGCTTTCGATTCTTTCTATTTGGAAGTCACCATGGCCTGGAATATGTATCAATCTATTGGAGTTGAAACCGATACCTCTAACGGTCCCTTCGACTTTCAGTAAGCCTTCATGTGGATTGGTTGGATCTGTGCTTTCCCATGAGGCTTCATTGGCAACTAACCAACCTCTAGAATCTCTCCATGTTATTGATTTAGGGAATTTTTGACATAAGGTTCTGATAGCAATTAAAGCATCAGATGTGTTTTCTAGATTATAAATTTTCTCTTCAGTTGGGAAGAAATGTTTGAAATAACTATGCAATGATTGTTTTAGATCATCTTGAAATTTTTGTTTTGGTTGAGCTACTGAAAGATTTGTAACAACACCAATTGCATGTCCAATACCTTGTAGTTCCAAAGCTCTTATGATTTGTTCACCATATTCTGGATCAACTTCTGAAGTACCCGATAACCCAAAAACAACGAAATCAGCAACTTTGGCAGCGTCCAAGATGGATATGAAGTCATTGAAATCAGGTATTATGAATTTCAGATTACTTTTGAATTTAGGAATCTTAACAGAGGTAACAGAAGGACCTTGTATCATCGAAGAATCTTGATCTGGTACAGCACCTGCATCAACTAATCTATTTACAATGTCCTCAGCAGACACATCATCAGTCAATGGGATCACAGTGACGATCTTCTCAGCACCATTGGCACCTTCAAATAACTTTCTTGACTCAGCAGTGTTTAGGATCTTTTGCTCTCTCAATTGTCTGGCTAGATTCTTACGTTCTAGTTTGGATGCACCTTTCTTTGGTTTCTGGGTAATGATCTCTTTATCAATTTTCCCTTTATATCTAGCCTTGATGGACCCCTTGGAAGCATGTCTCGACTTGAACGCCTTGTGACCATTCTTGACTGCAGATCTGTGTGAGTGACCTGCCATTTCTACTTGAATCAACGGTTAAATGTATAGTACAAATGCGACTAAGCACTGTTTCTTGTAAGTATCGAAAAGTTTTTAAGGCCCTTATAAAAATTTCCGAATTCGCGGACCATCGCTACGTAACTGCTGCGATGAGCTAAGCCCTAACAAATATTATCTCACGTGATCTCAGAAAGGGTTAAATCGCGAAATCTGAACATAAAAAGCCGAAAAATGTTGTGTGACGGTGAAAGTTTTTCAGCTGAGCGGTGTTGAGGTGTTCGCGAAACAACTCAGCTTTTGGAAACTGAATAGAAATTATCATTGGAATCACCAACAACTGGTAAGGTAATCACCAAAAGATTAAACACTCATCAAATTAATGTAAGTGCACAGAGAGAACGGAGAGATATCATTCATATCAGAGCACTGGACCACTCAAGACCAAACCATCATTCAAATTCACGTTTCAAAAAGTAAAATAACCATGTCAAAATCCATGATTTACAAGAACAATAGAAGCATACGTTACATATAACTAGAAGAACACCAAATACGGGTTTTATTGAATGAAGTGATACATCAAAGAATCAAGTCATTCAAGTTGAAAAAACAGGAAAGACAACGGAAGATCTATGTTCAGATATGAACTGAATCCATCTCCAAATCCTTAAACCCATCAAGAATTAACATACTAACATATTTTCTTTTAGCAAAATGGCTCACGAAAACGTTTGGTTCTCCCACCCAAGAAACTACGGTAAAGGTTCCCGTCAATGTAGAGTTTGTTCTTCTCACTCTGGTTTAATCAGAAAATACGGTTTAGATTTATGTCGTCAATGTTTCAGAGAAAAGGCTAAAGATATTGGTTTCAACAAATACCGTTAAGATGCTTTGCTGGTTCTAACGACTACAACATTTATGAAGAATTGCTGTTCAAAATATTTTTATGGTTCTTGTATCAAAGGTTTATTAATTAAAAGTTACATTAATTACAGATATAGAGTAGCTTGTAAATTATGTGTAAGTCTACATTAAGTATATATGGTTCACAAATAACAAATATGATGACTAAGCATTAGTGTATGTTTCGTGTCCGAGGTAGAACACCATACAGAAAAGGATGTCACTTCTAAACTTCAAAAAAGGCCATACAGACAAACCACCTGGAAACAAACTGCCAGATCAGGATGAGCTCTTACTTCAAGTGTAACTCATGTGCTATCCAATTCCCAACCTCAGATTCCCAGAGATTCCACATGAAGACGGATTGGCATCGTTACAATCTTAAGAGAAGAGTTGCTAGTTTGCCTCCAGTTGATGCTGCTGTCTTTAGTGAGAAGTTGCAACAGTCTAAAGAATATGAACAAGATAGAGACGAATTTGGATTCAGAATATTGAAGCCTAAAGATTCAAAGAAATTGCACATCAATCAGCATTCCAAATTGCCACATAGAGGGAGGTCTGCTGGGTTGATTGTTAGCGAGGAGGCATTACAACAGAATAGAGGGGTGAGTCCTGCTAGCACCGTTGCCACTGAATTATCACATTTCTCACTTGGTGAATCCGTCTATAGTCATGCTGAAACGCATAGCGATATGGATAGTAACTTCGAGACAGGATCTGAAGCTGATACTGAACCAATGACCCCATCTGAGAACGGTGAGGATGATGATGGTGATTATGTCGAAAGTGATGACAGTGATGATGATGTTGATGACTCATACAGACACGATGATCAATACGAGGAGGAACCCCTACAGCCTATCACAAGTTGTATCTATTGTGGATTGCCACATGCAGATGTTGAAACTAATGTTAGTCATATGTTCAAAAACCATGGACTATACATACCTGAAAGATCATATTTGATTGATTTGAAAGGATTATTGGAATACCTAATTTCCATAATAGTCATTGATAATGAATGTCTATGTTGCAGCTTTGTTGGAAAGAACCTTGAAAGTATAAGGGCCCATGTTGCTTCAAAAGGTCATTGTCGTCTTCCATATGAATCAAAAGCTGAAAGAGCGGAATTTGCAAGATTCTATGATTTCTCTTCTATTGATACAACTGTCAAGAAATCCAAAACAACCAAGAAAGTAGGATTCCATGATGAGAATGACGTGACAATCATTGATGAAGATAACTCAGATTCAGAGTCTGATGACTCTTTTGATGATGACAATGATGATAATTATACAGTGGCAAGAATCGACCCTATAGATTCACAATTATCACTACCAAATGGGGCTCGTCTTGGTCATAGATCTCTCAATAGAATTTACAGACAGAATATCCATATACCACCAAGAGCAGCAGATGGTCAACTTACAGTTTCTACAGCTGATAGAAGATTGGCTGGTGGATTAACTTTACAACAGTACTCTAAGGAAGAAAAAGCAACTCAATTGATTCAGAGTAGAGCAAAGAGTAAAAAGATTGTTCGTGACGTTAAGAAAGGGAATTTCCAGCAGCATTATAGAGATCCAATGCTGGGTGGTTAGATAATTACAAATCATTAAATGATATTTTTCATCAGTTGTCATCACTTTTTTTTTTCGTGTATTATTGCGAGTCATAGTTGTATCAACGATCTCCTCCAAAACCTTTCAAGACAAACGATCTACCAGAGAGTTTTCTAACAGCTGATTTTGGTTGTTGATCTTTCTGTGGTGGTATTATGATATCACTATCCGATAGAGGGTCCTTTTTTTCACTCATTGGCGTCAAAGTGTATTTTGGTAATACTCTTGGTTTTGATAACGATGTTCGATCTTTCAGTAGCGAATCATCTTGATCTTGTTGTATTTTCTTGAATCTTGTCAATAATTCTGCCCATTTAAACGTCTTTTTAGCTAATGAGGCGGTTTCAGCGGATACTGATTTGGGTGGTTGAACAGTATCTGAACTCACTGGTTGTGTGAAAGTGTTCAACACTGAAACACTACTCAGTCTATTTTTCAACGTCACGAAAGCAGTTGATTGTGGTAAAAGCATAAGAATACCATATAGACATTTGTAAAGATATGGGTATTTTTCAGGCTCAAGTAATTGTAATCTAACTCTTGTGAAAACAGGGGATTCAAGTAGTTGAACCAGGATATCCAATTGAACCAAGACATTCACTGTGATTTCAAAGTCGACAAAGATTTGTAAAACAGAATAAGCCAGTTCATAAGCTTGTGCCAATAAGCATAAAGATAGAGTAGCGGGAGCATTATGAGACCACGCTCTGAATAAAGCCGAAAAAAAATCCCAATCTTCTCTATCCTCTAGATTTCTAAGTCTCTTTCTTAAAACGGACAATTCGGGTGCTGTTATCAGATTATTATTTAGGATTTGAACGATAAGTCCCACAAATGAAGCATTTTGTTCTTGTTCCAAGACCTTGGCCAATGTTTGATAAATGCGAGCTGGATTCAGTGAGATACATAATCTTCTCAAGATGAAGTTTCCTCTTGTTTCCAACAGTTTTTGATCATTCTTGAACAAGCTCAGCAACTTCACCATAAATGAACTGAAATTTTCATCATCACTTTGGTAGAAAATCTCTGAGATCAGTTGAAGATCTCTATATATGACTTCCTCACTTGAATCACTCAACGCTTTCAATAACGTTGTGAATGTATCATTGCTCTCTAGTAGTTGAGTTGGTGATTTCATATGAAGCATCTTTAGCCAATCCAGTGCTGCTACTTTCGTTGTCTCATTCTCATTCAAAAAATGCAGAGTCAATGTATTGATAGTCATTGGATAGTTCAACTTCTTCTCTTCCTCTGGACTCAAAGAAGAAATGAATTCTAACAAACGGTCATTGACTTCTTTAGAGCTTTGTTTGGAACTTGAACCTTCTTGATTAGCCATAACTAAGAGCAGAACCGATAAAAGTTTTGGTAGGTATGGGATAAAGCTTAATGGTGAAATTTCTAACAATGTCTCTAACCATGTCAAGACTACCAATTGGATCTTTTCTTCTGTTGAATCAATGAATGAAATTAGAATTTCAATGATTTTTGGATAATCTAAGTGAACATCTTGTCCTGGAATGTAAATTTCACCATCGTGGATCTCGGTGGTATCTTCGCCAACACCTTTGCCTTCGATGTCGTTTTCATCACTTAGCTTAAGCACCGTTGGTGAATCTGATGTTATACTTTGTTCATCTACCGAGGCATTTCCAGAATCTAACAGTGATTCACCATCAATTTGTCTGTTGTTATTGACTCTTGAAGGTGTTGAGGTTTCAATCTCTTTGATGGTGATTGCATTTCTCAATCTTTTATCTTTCTCAAACTCAACATTTAAAGCAGAGTTCTTCTGTTTCTTCTCTTTCACCAGCTTTTGTATTTCTGAAACTCTTCTAATCTCATGAAGAAAAATATCTAGAGCAGTTTGAGTCAAAACACGAACATCACTATGAGAATCATTCAAAAAGTTCAGTAATCCACCAAGAAAAGCCGGTAGGTATGAGATCAACTCCAAATCAGGAACAGAGTTCAATAATGTAATCCATGATACCAAAAAAACCCTTGCAAATGGATCTATGGTGTTGATTCTTTCCATCAATAACGGTATAAACTTTGGTAATGAGAACGCCGTAACTTCTTGAGGTACTTGTAATTGAAGAGTCTGTCCAGTTGCATCTTTGAAAGTTGATTGAGTTGCATTCTTATATTCCAATTCAGGATTGTTCTGTATAGTACTTATATATGAGGTTGCTTTCTCACACACAATGTCTTTAATTAATCTATCCAAAAGATCTGCCCCATTTTTAACAGAAGGATCAGAATCAGATGCCAATTTACACAAGACATCAAACACTTCATTGAAATACAACAACATTTCACCTTTAGCTACTTTAGCAATATTGTACAAACTTTCGCACGCATAATATCTAACTCTTGCATCCTGATCACCAAAACATGCCAACACTGGGTGTATGATATCTTCTAGATAACCAGCAACTTCATTCTGGCCCAATGCGATAGCAGCAGCAGCTAACCCTATCAAACCACCATTTCTAGCATTAGGTTGATGGACAGCATAAGCATATTCTTTGGATAATTGATCTATGATAGCTTTGATCTTGCCATCATTTCGCTCTGTAACTGCCTGTCTTATCACCCGCTCTAAATCCAAAGCAGCAGCTTTTCTCTTTTCGTAAAGACGGTCGTTCAACCCTTTTGTAATCACTTTGTCTGCGTACAATTGTGTTAGTAGTGACAATATCAGTCAGGATTTCCAATGATACTCACCCATTTTTGGGAAGACTGCTGGGTTGAAAAGCTTGTTGATGATGGGAAGTTGTTTGTTTTGGTTGAATTTCCTCTATTTACTTTTTCCGATAATGATATATATTACGTAATACATTGTGGATTTGTATGGGTTTTACTTGTTAATAAGATCTGGGGGCTAAAAGCTGATAGCCACTCTAATTCTGATCATATGCAGTGAACAATTATCTCGCATGGTATTTCTTCACTGAAAAACAACCACTTACCTTCTGATTGTGTTCTCTCTTTCCAGATTTGAGCTTAAAACGGGTCAGTCACGTGACAATATTATCGAGACTAATGATCTTAAGGTGGTTATTAAGACCACACTAGAACATCTCTTCAATGTATATCTCACTTGTCCTGAAAACTACGTCTTAGCTGAACATGGCTCATAATATTTGAATAATAGGGTCAATACGTTGCTATTCCGTCAATGTGGGCTTGACCCGGAAAGTTCCAATCACCATCGAAATGAAACACTGGTATCAATGTGGAGTATCAGACTCCAAGACCCATATCAGAGTGAACAGCTTTCATCAAATTGAGAAAGTAGGTATCTTGAGCATTGACAATAGCTTTCTTCCTGTATTCATCAGTTTCCCAATTAGGGATTCTGGCTAACTTGCACAGATCTCTTGTATAGATATCGCTTCCCCTAACAAGCTCCCTCAATAATATGTAAACATCACTGACAGAAAGTGAATCCTCTGATTTTGCATCCACATGGGCAACAGACATACCAGTAGCAAATACACTCTTGCCTGGAATGGTATCTTTCAAACAACTGAAATAGTTATTTGGAAGGTCATATAAAAACAACTTTTCGTACGTTCTGAACCCTCTCTTTAAATTCTTTTCCTTCTTCGTTATGGCAAATGAACGACAGATTGGCCATATTAGGAACTCAAAACTTACAATGGAACTGATCCAATGATTGACGTTCTTCGATTCACCATATGTCAATTGAATCCCAGGAACGTATAAGCTCATCGTAAGCCCCAAAAGGAAGCTGCTTCTGGGAGTTTCAACCCACACTTGTGCAGTGGTAGATCTCAAGTAATAAAAGTGGTGATCAGCTAATAGAAGACACCAAATTACACATCCAATGAGGACATGGAACCAGGTACATTGAGAATAATCATCTGGACTTACTTTTTCGAAAGTTGTAATCATCATAAGCAAATGCAGAGGACGCAACAAGAAATGACAACCCTTTGAGTTCCCCAGTGAGTGAAGGACTGCAAGATGGAACCAAAGTCTGACGATCAACATGAAGATAGAAATCCTATCGTAAGCTTCCAGGTCCCTTTTGTTGATCTTCTTGATGTACCTGCCATTCATTGTGAGCCAAGCTCTGAATTCCCAATCTTCAGCTCTACTCGCGGTTGGTATTATCGCCTCCATGACTTCCTCCACGTTCGTTTCGTTCTTAAGGAAAGTGCAGCTTCATTGATTCCAAATTTTCAGGGGATTTCAATCTTTTTGTAGCGACGTTGAGCACTGACAGGTGCTGGGGCGCTAAGAGTCAATATTTTCCCAATACTCATTCCAGACAGGGCGCTCAGTGTGAAACTCTTCTCTAATAGCAGAGGGCCAGCTTCCCATTTTCTCTGAACCGTTGAAGCGAAGAGAGCTCAGATGTGTCTAAAAATCCGACAATGCAGCTCTCATCACGTGCACACCAGCTATAAAACATTCCTGATAACTTCTGAGCGCACAATGCAGAACCGCAGAACCGCAGAACGCACGCCTGAGCTTTGCAACGGAATGAAGAATGAAGACTGGGAAGTGGATCACTCTAGACTCTCATGAGTCGGTCCTTAAAGAAAAGTTACACACCCTGAATCGCAGATCAAGAGTATGGGCCGATTAGTATATAAAGATGTTAGTTTTCCCAGTTTCAATAGTCATGTATCACTATACCATCAACGCTCATAATGCAACTTCCATTGAAAACCCTCGCCCTTTTAGCGTTGTCCTTGGCTGGATCAACAATCGCTAGTCCAATCGCCTCTTCTGATACCTCTGAGGTTGAATTAGCCAAGAGAGCCACTTCATGTACCATCACAACTTCCAATCTTTCGAACATCTCATCAATCAAAAAGGCTTGTAAGTCAATCATTGTAAATGGAGTCACTGTTCCAGCCGGTAAAACCTTGGATCTCACTGGTCTGCTTTCTGGTACTACGGTTACTTTCAAAGGTACAACCACTTTTGGTTATCAAGAGTGGGAAGGCCCTCTGATTTCTGTTTCTGGTTCTGGTATCACCGTTACAGGTGCATCAGGTAATCTTCTCAACGGAAACGGTGCTAAATGGTGGGATGGTGAAGGTTCAAATGGTGGTAAGACTAAGCCTAAGTTCTTCTATGCTCATAACTTAAAAAAAAACTCTGTTATTAAAGGATTGAACATCAAAAATACACCTGTTCAAGTTTTCTCAATCTTGTCTGATGATTTAACCATTGAAGATATTAACATTGATAACACAGATGGTGACTACACAGATGGTGCTCATAACACAGATGCTTTTGATATTGGTAATTCAGACAGTATCACCATTCAGAACTCAGTCATTTATAATCAAGATGATTGTTTAGCTGTTAACTCTGGTACAAACATCAAATTTTTGAATAATGACTGTTATGGTGGTCATGGGATCTCCATAGGTTCCGTTGGTGGAAGATCAAACAACGTTGTCAATGGTGTTAAAGTTGAAGGATGCCTTGTTTCAGATTCTGATAATGGTATAAGAATCAAAACTGTTTATGGAGCTACTGGTAAGGTTACTGATGTCACTTATAGTGATATCACTCTGGACACAATCCACAAGTATGGTATTGTCATTGAAGGTGACTATAAGAATGGTTCACCAACTGGAACTGCTACCTCAGGTGTCCCAATCACTGACTTGACTGTTTCTGGTGTCACTGGATCTGTTGACTCAACAGCTCAACCGGTTTATATCTTGGTCAAAGGTGCATCTGATTGGTCCTTTAGTGATATTGACATCACCGGTGGTAAGACTAAAAAGACTTGTTCCGGTATCCCATCTGGTGCTGGTATTTCTTGTAAATGATGTTCATTTCTTACAAGGATATCAAAGGTTGAAACTAGACTTTTATTTCCACTCATTTTTTGTATGTAGAGAATCAATGCATGGAGAATAGTTATGATATGGACTTAGCTATAGGTTATCAGGCTGAGAATGGATTGAGCTTCTTCAAGAAGTTTCTCTTTAACTTTGGTCTTCTCTTCTCTTTGTGCTTCTGATCTATGACGGAAAAAGCAGTTTGTAACAAGCCCTCAGTGTAATTACCACCAGTACTCTTAAATGTTTGATATAAATCATAAGCCCAACTAAAACCGGACTCATACTTCTGGATGTTAGAGGGACAGTTATCCAATATTGAAGCCAAACTATCTTTCACCAAATCATCCTGATCATACTCCTCATGATCATGATCACCGATGATGTTTCTGAAATAGAACTCTGAGATTACATAGGCGATGTTCCATACCTTGATTGATCTTGAGCAAGGTTTGCTCGTTCTTCTAGGTGATAGCCCAAGCAAGTCAAGCACCAATATTAGAAATAAGACAATTCTCATACATGATAGGAGTTTCATAGGGAATGATTGTGAACGGGCTGTGAATGATGATATGAATCCCATAAAGTTCGTATGCTGAGAACGACTAGGTGTATGAATCTTGTTGATCCATTTTTTATATTTGGGTTGTGTTTTCACATTGCAGAGATTCGTCTGGTTTATGAGATAATATAATGGTTTTATTACGAAGCTGCTGTTTGATATGATTGGGGATATAATGAACAGAAGATAGAGGAATCTAGTTTTATTTGACAAATCAGTTGATGATCTTGATTCCCTGATTTTTGAAACGATGGAAGACTTGGATCTTGATCTCGACTTGCGCATGATACCTTTTTGAAGATGCTGTTTAGTGTGTTATTACTCTACATCTCCATTTTTGTTTTCAGTTTTAGTTGGAAACATACTGATTTGAACTTGTTTTGATTCACTTTTGCGAAGCCAGCCATCTTTTTGTACGTACTTTAAAAAATTCCGATCGCTTATGTAATCCCGATACAGTAAGGTATGAATTTTGGCTTCTACAGTTTTATCTTGGATTGGTTACTCAAAGTAGGCAAATTTTTGAGTATTTAGTAGAGTGTAACTGTTCTGAATAGAGTAATTTTCAATATGGAAACTTCTTTTAGTTCTTTCTCAGGCTTGGTGGGAGAATAGATCATACCTCATGGCTGTTTAGCTCTGAAATAATCAAAGTATTGGTGATGATTTCCAGATAGGAATAGTAACGCATCAAGGAGGAATTTGCAAAATCTTCACTCAAAAAAGTTAGAAAGACACCAGCAATACCGAAGAAGTACAGTCTTGTTATGTATGTTTTTTTCAAATCTTTTAGATTACCTTCCAAATAAGGCACAATATCCGTTGTGTTCAGTGTGAGGAATAGTAATGCAAGGATTGAAGCTTCTGTGTCGGTGAACGATATGTTTTCTCCCTGTTATAATGTTAGTCACTCCAATGGCTCAATAAGGGCAATATATTGAGAGATCAATGGACTTACCAATAGGAATGAAAGCTCCTTTGTCAACGCTCCATGATCTGACAAAAGATAGTATGTTATGTAAGAATAAGCCACGATTCTGAATAGTATGTTTGACTTGAAGGATGACATTATACCAACGGACTATTTCAATGCTCTTTCGTTCAATTTAAATGATTTAAATGAGACTGAAAAGAGTGCAGAACAATGAAAATTTGGCCATTTTTGTAAAGTTGGTGATGAACCTAAAAATCTACGATGAATTCGCGGGAGGTTTCTTTCCATTAAAAAAAAGTCACAATTCAACGAATGTTTGAGATAAAAGGTGCTTCAATTACACCTTCAAAAAGCTTCCATTCATTCTATTTTTACAAAATGTCGAACAATGATGACCAATTGTCCAAGAATCTTCAAGAAGAAGACGATCTAGACGATTTGGATGACTATCTGGACGAATTTCAAGATGAAATATTGAATCAACCATACGATCAAGGAAACACAGAACAAAATAAGACAACTGCTCAAAACACTGCTACTACTTCCTCCAATAACGTTGATAATGGTGATATTGATGATGTACTGAAAAAGTTGGCTGAGAATTCACCAGAGGCCAAAGAAATCTTCGAATCATTAATGAAGGATTTGACTAACGTTCAAGATGACGAAAGTACCCCACAACAAGAACAAACTGAAAATCCAAAGAATCTGAAGGATACCATCTCAAGTACGTTGAATAGACTTAAGGAAAGTGGACCAAAAGTGGATCAATCGATCAAAGATGAACAACCAGATCAAATGTTGAATGATCTGTTGAAACAATTATCATTAGATGGTGAGAGAGGAGATAATGATTTAAATGATTTTGATATAACGAATCTATTAAGTGAACTATTGGATCAGTTAGCATCTAAGGCTGTTCTATATGAACCTTTGAAAGATCTAAGTGTCAAATACCCAGAATGGATCGCATCAAACAAAACCACAATAACGGCAGAAGAATTGAAAAGATATGAATCACAATCATTAATAGTTCAGAGCATAGTGGCTAAGTTTGAATTACCAGACTATGATGACAGTAATCAAGAATACAAGAGTTTCATCAATGCACAACTGGAAGAGATGCAACAGTCTGGAAACCCACCAAAGGATTTAATGGGTGATTTAAGTAAGACAGGACTACCTGGATTTCAATTTGATAGTGATGATTTGCCAGAGAACTTAGAAGCTGATCTTGAGAAGGATCTGGAACAAAATTGTGCTCAACAGTAATGGTATGTGAATTCAAAGAATCTCTCTCAGTTTTTTTTTTGTTTTCAAGGCATCGGATATCTTATTCCTCTGAAAAGTGAGGTACTTGTTCTTATTCCATTGGTCAAATTGACGTGTCTTGTAGTGAATCACCTTAGTTCTCATATGATAACTGAAGTCCATTTCTAGTACAATACATTCGGAGTAGTTTATATAAGGTGAGCTGAATATATATCACCAGGATTTTATCTGAAGTACGGATACAGAAGAGTAATAATAACGTTGATTTATATTCTTTAGCAAGAAAAAATTTCGATAGCAAGACTAGTACCCAAACTAAACACTCACATCATGACGGTCTTATGAGTTTAGATTTTATGATAGGAATACCTGTTGGAAGTGCGACGAAAAGTTTGCTTCTTCCTCTCTTCATATCTTCTCGCCCAGTTCCCAAAAAGTAATGTAGAGAAAAGTAATCCTATACTCATCTATACGATAAGGGTAATATTACCAACCCATACTGGATATGTTACACCGTATTTCAAATACGTCTTTCACCAGATTGTATGCCTTTCCAAGAAGTTTGGACAACTCCTAGGACACTCGTCACTTTTTCTTCTGGGGAGTTTGATATACTTGAAATATTATAAGCTCCGTTAGTGCTTGAAACCTTAGCATCATGTAACTCATCAATAAAAGACTCAACATATCTCTCCAAAACTCCCGTAACTTGCTTTTTCCACCACTGGGATACCAAGTATTTGAAGGATATTTAAGACAACCTGTGTCAATGGAATCACATAGAGCCAGTCAATGAAATAAGTTGTAGCCATTCTTGCTTCAGATCTGTAAACATCTTGAGTCTCTTTAATATCAGCGACAAGTTGGTTCAGTTCAGTCTTGAACGACTGATTTGTTATTTTCAAATAATTTATATCGTTGGACGCTAACTTTGTTTTAGTCTCCATATCTTCAATCATTTAGTAGAGCAATATTACTGGAACTCTGTTACACGTATGCATAATTCATCCAGCTCTTCAAGTGACTTATTGCTACCGGTCCATGTAAAAACTTTTGAGCTCATCATCTTTTTGTAGCATCTTACACGTGCAAGAGTTTACTACTTCATGAAAAAGCAGCTTTACCAAATCAGATACCAATATTGATATATCAGCATCCTGATAATCTCTTCTTGACGTTGGCCAAAACAGTTTGTTCCTATTTGAAAACTTGGTCAATTCCATTTATGAAGTTCACATCATATCTAAGAGACTGCTGAAAAGAAGCTGTTGGTGACTTGGGCCAATATGACTTCAACTTATCCCACCAACCAGTAGATGCTTTTGCTTCATTTATATTTGGTGAATGATATTGGAGTAAATATCTTATTATAATTGAAGAATAATTGATCATCTGAATCTAATTTTAAAATTAAAAGCTTTATCTGCTCGTCTCATGAGACACGATTTCGATGATAGTTGCTTTGATAACTTGGCTAGTAATATATGTCAATTCTCCCTCATCTAATTGTTGTTCTTGATTTGATTCAACAAAGGTGATCTCTTCCAGTAAGATGGCAGTATTGTTTCAAATGATACGTACCTGCAGTACTTTTTGATATTTGAGCCCTTGATCATTTGTCGACATTGTTTTCCATACCATTGTTGTTCGCACCACCATCATTATCCTCGGCTTGAGGTACATCTCGATTCTCAATATCATTGCCGCCCATGTTCGAAGCACCATCAACCTGATTGGTCTCTCAACAGCATTGTCGTTGTGTCCTTCATGTTCATCCAAATCCTGAGCTATTGGACCTTCAACATTGTCAAGGCCGGGTTCTTTATGAATCAAATTACCATAACCCCCCTCATTGTATATATGCACTAAAAATTCCAGCATAGTTACTCGTATTTTGAATCTTCGGCATTGTTTGGTGGAGTAGCCTCAGTTGCTTGTTGAGCAACTTCCCCAACTTGATCACCCAAAAATTCACCACCAGTGCAGAGCCTCGTTGTCATAGTCAAGTCTGATCATCTCATTTTCCGCATCATACGCGCGCCTCTAAGGGCTCAAAATCAGCTAAATATGTTTGATCGTTGAGCAAATTAAAGATGTTTTTAGTTCTTAACTCATTGAGAAGAGCCTCAGTTATCAAGGAATCTAACTCACAATCTGGATCGTTCCCATGATTAAGTACAATATGGCCGTTTTGCACACGTTCAACTCGTTGCTTGTAAATCAGAATCGAATTGAATTCAGAGTGGTACTCACTAGCAATTAGTGTTTTTCACTTTTCTTTTTGAATAGTGCCTGAGTGTCTTCCTTATCAATTCTTGATACCAGAATTGGCGCTAAAAGGAGGTCATCGTGTAGTAATTCTTAAGGCGTGATTTTTTTTTTATTCATAATGTTGTAATCCACGTTTTCTTATCACCTCTGTCTGAGACATGAGTTCAAAGATTATCTCTTCCAATTCTTTCTCCAAAGTTTCCATTCTTTCTTCATTCTTTCCAATTTTGACTTTGCCTTTGTAGGATTGTAAAGGTTTAGAAATTAAATTGCCAGCTGCGTTTGATCTTGTAAAACAATAAAGATCGTCTAAAATAATTAAGCAAACGGATGCACGTTTGACAGGTTTGATAGGTTTCGCGAAGTTAGATCATGTGACACTGGGACAATGTGTCATGAAATCAATCTATTTTATGATGTAGTAATCCCAAAAGAATCGAGTTATCCCCCGAATCATCTTCAGGAACAATGCACATTCTACCCTTATGACACTCATGCTATTTTTTACGAGGGTGCTATTCAGCAGCTACGCCACGCTTAATGCACGTACAGTTTTCTTCACTTAGACTCTTTTCCAATCTACCCCAAAGTTTTCCCATCATCTCCAATATAACTTTCATACTTTGGAATCTTCTTGGCCATCCTCAATTCAAAATAGAGTTCTCTTTTTTTTTTAACCGTATGATTTCATGTATCTGTTTGTTAATATCTTTGATATCCAGCTTCTTCTTCTTCTTCTTCTTCTTCTTCTTCTTCTTCTTCTTCTTCTTCTTCTTCTTCTTCTCAGAAGTGCCAGCTTCAATGTGTCTTAAGGTCTCCTTATTCATGTACAAGAAGACATCAATGATACTACAACCATAGAATTTCTTATGAAATTTACGCTCTATTCTACAGCTCTTACAAGATACAAACAAAAACCGTTATTAATTCTCAACCAAACGTCAACCATGCCTGTAAATCTCAAAAATTGACCATATGATATTTAGCTCCAAAAAAAAAAAAGAAACTTACCTCCCAAAAGATTCGAATCAACCGCGAACCTGTCGTGGATTTTGGGGATCTGAAATTTTAAAAAAAAAAAAATCAGTTGGAAATTTTGAACCAAGAAACAAAAGTCAAAAATTGTTAAATGTTGTAAAAAAATTTGCTCTGATTGAAGAAAGAAGGATGTCTCTGTTGAAGAATCGTCTTCAAGAAGAAAGGTATGTTGATATGTTTACAATGAAACACACACCCGGGGCCCTTAACTAACATTTTTTTCTCCTTTTTTTTGTTAGAAAATTATGGAGAAAAGATCATCCTTTTGGATTTTATGCTAAACCATTAAAAACAAATGATGGTTCATTAGATTTACAAAACTGGGTTGCGGGCATTCCTGGTAAAGAGAATACCATTTGGGAAGATGGTTTATATCCAATAACGTTAACATTTCCAGATGATTATCCTTCAAAACCTCCAAAAGTGAAATTTCCTGCTGGTTTTTATCATCCAAATGTTTATCCTTCTGGTACTATTTGTTTATCTATATTAAATGAAGATCAAGATTGGAGACCTGGTATTAATTTAAAACAAATTGTATTGGGGATTCAAGAGTTATTGGATACACCTAATCCAGATTCACCTGCTCAAGAACCTGCTTGGAGAGCTTTTGGTAAAGATAGACCAGTTTATGAACAAAAAGTGTTAGAACAGGCAAAGAAATATTCAGCAAAATGAATATAATAGTTGAATTATATACGTAACCTTTTGTTAATCATTTCGGTAATTGATGTATTGATTCTAGCGT
This sequence comes from Wickerhamomyces sp. NRRL YB-2243, assembly GCA_030581995.1. Lineage (NCBI taxonomy): Eukaryota > Fungi > Ascomycota > Saccharomycetes > Phaffomycetales > Wickerhamomycetaceae > Wickerhamomyces > Wickerhamomyces sp. NRRL YB-2243. The sequence goes on from JAKTWL010000010.1 coordinate 49,201, forward strand.
TGTATTGAAACTATATATCAATTAAATTAAAAGCTTATATTATCATTATACAATACTTCTTTTAACGTTCAGATTGTTTGTATCTGATAAATTTATTTAAATTATTGAAAACTTCTTCACTTTTTAATTTTAATTCAGGATTTTTATTCTTATCAATCAATTTCATTGAAGTTTTTATTTTTGGTGATAATTCAATCAATTTTTGTAAATATTGTAAATCAACAAATACTGGTTTATCATAATCAAAATTACAATCCCCATAAATATCATATAAATTATCTAAAATCTCAACAATGATTTTTGATGATGTTAAAGGTAATGAATTTAATTGATCCATGAATAATGTTGATATTTCAAGATTTATTTCAATTTGATTTTGTTTTTTAGCTAATGATGATAAAAATCCAATTAATCTTGTTAAATATTCATCTCTTAAATCTTGATCTTCATTTTGATTTTTAATTGATGAAATTTTTTTAAATTCTTCAATTGTATAATTGATCAATTCATTAAAAACTTTAACTTCATCACCAAATGTAGTTAAAATTGCCCAAAGAATTCCAAATAAACTAATTTTATCTTCAATTTCAATTTCATTTGTAATTAAAACATTGATTGATTCATTCCATACAGTTTTAGAAACATTAAACCAATCATCAATAGGAATTTCTATTGAATTAAATAACCAACCAAGATTATTTAATGCTGTAAGACTTCTTGATCTAAATTCTAATTGATTTAATAAATGAATTAAAATTTCTGGGATTTTGGTTGTTAAAAGTGATACAAGATCATTATTATATGTTGATGATGATGATGGTTTATCACTAAATGCTATTATTTCAGTAATTGCAGTAATTATTTCAATTGATAATTCAATGGCTTGAAATTTTGATCTTGCATCAATTTTAAATTTATTTGAATTTTTATTTAATGCTAATGATTCTGGATTTGTATTATCTATTGTTGTAATTAAATTTGATCTTGTTTCTTCAATGTTTATATCTTTTATATTATTAATTAATGAATTAATAATATTAGAAATTGAATCATTTGTTATATTTAATGATTTTTTAAATTCAAGTAGTTGTAAATTAATACCTTGAATATAAATTTTTGTTAATTCATTAAATTTTAAAGGAAATTCATTAATCATTAAAATAATAATATCAATTTTAAAATCATATTTTATTTCTAATGAATTAATAAAATCATTTGATTGTGAACTAAAATCATAAATAAATTCCAAAATTGAATTAAATAAATTAATATTAATCTTTAATTGTGGGTTTTTTAAATCAATTGAATATTCCAATATAATTTTAATAAATGAAATTAATGGATCAATTTTATTTAAAATTTGATTAAAAATATCATCAGATGAATCAGCTAATCCAATAACTAAAGATAATAAATTATCAATATAATCAAAAATTAAAATAATTTCATCTTTATTCAATTTTTTATTTTGATTAACAATTGAATCAAATGAAATTTTAGCTTTATTAAAATTATCTTCAATTAATTTCCAAATTCCTTGTCTCCATAAATAAATTGAAACATCATAACCTTCATCAATAACAAAATTTCTTAATAAACCAAATGATTCAACTATAATTTCAGAATTTGAATCATTTAATGTTTGTTCAATTATAATTTTTAATAATTTTTCTTTTAATAATAATTTTCTAAAATTTAAATCTTCAGATAAAATTGAAATTGTACCAAGAGCCATTGATCTTTCATTTAATGATGATGAAGTTAAATTATTTATTAATGATAAAATTTTTGTTTTTGTTAAATTTTCATCATTTTTTGATAAATTTGATGATGAATCACCAATAGGATTAGTTCTATGTCTTGAAGATCTTGATCTTTTCTTTAATTTAGCCATATTTTAGCCTGCTTTGTGTTTGTTTGTTTAATAAAGAAAAGTTTTGATACAAATTGAAAATTCAGAAAAGAAATTTTTTTTTTTTTAACGAGATGAGCTTTGTTTCCCTTTTTGGGTTAAAATTAAAATTATATGTCTCTTTTAATTTAAAATTAATTCTTATAATCAATCCTTTATATATCTTTATAATTCAAATCTTTCAAACTGTATAAGTTTTTCTCTCTATTCTTGTTCTTTTTGAGTTTTAAATTGTTGAATTTCAGGTATTATTGGATCACCATTTTCATCATATTCAGGAAATTCCATATCTGTTCTAAGGTTTCCATCTTGTCTTAATTTCTCTCTATTTATCAATTAATTAATATGTGTCCTTGAGGTGGATCTAAATTGATTACTTACACGACTAGTGGTTCAAAGAATCTGACACCTTTTTTTAGTTATTTGGTTAGGAAAACTGAATTTAGATTTGTATTTTATTGAATAGTAAATAAATTAATAAAACAATGATTAAATGATAACTCACCTGTATAAAACCCAACAGATATTGAAAGTAGCAGTGCAGAAAAGTTGAACAGGTTTAATCTGCTCATGGTTTCCTTTTTTGCTGGCTTTGTGTACTGGTAATTATCTTTTAATAATGGAAATTCAATATATTTTTTTTGTTTTTTTTATGTGTTTATTTGGCTGTTTGGTTATTTTATACGGTGAATATATATATATTTAACTACGGTACGGTGAATGGGTATATTATATATATATATATTAACTACGGTATCTTTTCCAGATTATTCACCCCAAATTTAACTTTTATTGATACTGTAATGTTTCATAACTATCAAACGGTCTTAAAAGAATCAATTTAACACCACTCAATATCGCAACAATTCCATCTTTATTAATTGTACCATCTTGAATACTTAATGATGGTAATTTTAATTTAAATTGAATAACTTCTTTTGATGATGATGATGATTTTAAATCAATAAAACTTGATCTTTCATGTCCAATTGATCCAATTAAATTATTATTTGATGTAATATATTTAATTGATGTAAGATTAGTAATTGAAGTTATCCAACCATTTAATTGTGATTCATTTAATGGATATGTATAACCTGATCCATTTTTTAAAATTAAAGGATTAAATTCTTTTAACCAACCTGAATTTCCAATAATTAAAAGATTCCCATCATCATTAATTAAAACATCTTTAATTAAATTTTTTGAATTAATATTATATGAAATTGGATAAATTGAATAATCCCAAATTTTGTTTTTATAATTTAAAATTTTAACAACATTATTATTATCAATAATTATTAATTTATCATAATTAAAATCAATCCAAAATTTAACTAATGTTGGAATTGAATTAATTTGAAATAATTGAATTTGTTTACCATTTAAAATATCCCATATTCTAATAGTTTTATCATCACTTGAACTAACAATTGTATTATTTAAAATATCAATACTATTTATAAAATCAGTATGACCAATTAAATTTATACCACCTTTTTTAATTTCTAATGGATTTAAATGATTTATAATACTAATTGAATAATCTTCATGACTTAAAATTAAATATTTTGAAGTAAATTTAATAAAATTAACATTTGATTTAATTTTTTCAACATTAATTATTTGAAATATCCAATCTTGTTGAAATTTTGAAGGATATGCTTTAGAAATATTGGAATTTGATGGAATTGGTGTTAAAATTGATACTCCATCATTATGACCTATTGCTATTAAATTCCCATTAAAATCGATACAATTTGCTGAATAAGGAAGAGAATAAATCAACGAATATACTTCTGAACTATCTGTATATCCCTCATCAAAGATCTCTGGTGTTAATAACGTCAAGTTGTCAGAAGTCATAGTTTATTTGTTCTACTTTGTTTAATTTGTTGTGTTATTTTGTTGTGTTATTTATGTTGATGTTTTTTTTTATTTTAACAAAAAAATTTTGTAAACAAAAGGATACCAAAGTTGTTTAAAAAAATAAGTTTTTGGAAGGTGATTATTGAGCAGGTTTCTTGGATAGATGAATTTATAAAGACTATAGATATCTATATTCTATTAATTATTGAGAAAAAAAATGCAATAAAAAATCGATTAAAAATTACTTAAAAAATAAAGCTTACAACATGATTTTTTTTTTATCAGTGTTATTATCTTATTCATTATAACATCTATAATATTCACCTTTCAACCTCAATTCCACTTCTATTGGCAAAATCATGGTAATAATCTAACATCTCTTGAGTAATTCCTCTTGAAATCTCATCAAGAGCTTTATTAAAATGTCTTTTTTCAACTTTTTTAGCATCTTTATTTTCCATAATTGCTGCCAATCCACTTTCTTGACATAATAAAACAACTTCAGCACCAGAACAACCTTCAGTTTTTAAAGCTAATTCATTTAAATCAATTTCTTTTGAATTTATACACATTTTTTTGGTACAATTCTTGAGAATTTTCAATCTTGCTTCAAAATTTGGTGGGGATACATAAACATGTCTATCTAATCTTCCAGGTCTTAATAATGCTGCATCAATTTCTGTTGGTCTATTTGTTGCTGCCACAATAACAACTCCTTTTAATTCTTCAATACCATCAATTTCATTCAATAAAGATGTTAAAACATGATTTGCTGCTGATGTTGTTGTTCCTTCTGATCTATTTGATGATAATGCATCAATTTCATCAAAAAAAATAATTGATGGTGATGCAGCTCTAGCTTTTCTAAAAATTTCTCTTATAGCTTTTTCTGATTCACCAACATATTTATTAAAAATTTCTGGACCTTTCACTGCAAGGAAATTAACACCTGATTCTGTAGCTAATGCTTTAGCTGTTAAAGTTTTTGAACAACCTGGAGGTCCATATAATAAAACACCTTTTGGTGCAGAAACTCCTAATTTTTTAAAAGTTTCTGAAGCTTCTAATGGTAATTGAATCATTTCTTTTAATTTTAATTTTAATTCTTCTTGTCCTCCAATATCATTCCAATAAACTTTTGGCATTTCAAGAAAAATTTCTCTCATTGCACTTGGTCTTATTTCAGGAAGTGCTAATTCAACATCTTTAAAATTAACTTTTAATTCAATTAAAGGAATATTATATTTTAAACCTCTTTGAATTGTTTTCATAACACTTTCTCTACATAATGCAATTAAATCAGCACCAACATAACCATGAGTTCTTGATGCAATATTTGTAATTTCTAAATTTGTTAAATTATGTTTTTTCATTGTTTTAAATTGTAAATTTAATATTTCATTTCTTGATTCAATATCAGGTATACCAATTTCAACTTCTTGATCAAATCTACCAGGTCTTCTTAAAGCTAAATCTATTGAATTTGGACGATTTGTAGCTGCAACAACAACTAATCTTCCACCATCTCCAACACCATCCATTAAAGTTAATAATGTAGCAACAATTCGACTTTCAACTTCTCCTGAATCATCATTGGATCTACTTGGAGCTAATGAATCAATTTCATCAATAAATATTATTGATGGTTGATATTTTTTAGCTTCATTAAAAATATCACGTAATGCAGATTCAGTTTCTCCTAAATATTTAGAAACAATTGAAGGTCCATTAATTGTTAAAACATGAGCATTTGTTTCTGATGCAACTGCTCTTAATAACATTGTTTTACCAGTTCCTGGTGGTCCATGTAATAAAATTCCTCTTGGTGGAGTGACACCAAAATTTGAAAATAATGTTGGTTGATGTAATGGTAATTCAATAGTTGATTTTAATAGTTCAATTTGTTTTGTTAATCCACCAACTTGAGAATATTTTGTTGATTTTGGAAGACCATATTTACGATTTGGTTCATTTTCATCACTTAATATAACAATTGTTGAATTTTTTTTAAATAATAAAGCTGGTGAAATAAAAGTTTGGAAATTTCCATTTTTTGCAATATCATCAACTTGTTCAAAATTTTGATCATTAATCTCTAAATTTTTTAAATCTGTACCATCATCAACTTCAACAATTATCATTGTATCATATTGTTTTTCATCATTTTCATTTTCTCCAATAATTCCAAATTTATTAAATTGCATCCCTGGCATTATAATTCCAACATCATCAAGAAATTTTTCTATAAATTTCTTATTTTTTTCAATCAATTTTGTTCCATTCATTGTACCAACAGTAACACTTAAAGCATATGATGGTTGTGTTTGAACTTTTGAAACTTCTAATCTATCACCAAGAATAAGATTAGATATTGATCGAAGACTTTGATTTAATTGTATAACGTTATAAGGACATCCTTCATCAGCAGGATATGCCATAGCTAATATCCCATTTTCCCCTTCTTTTGCCAAATGAACTAAAGAACCTGATGTCAAATCAATAGCTTTGAGAATAGATGGATGAATTAAAGCTTTTGTAATGGATTTTGTAGAAAAGTTTGGTGATGGTCTTACAACAAATGTTCTTGGGATTTTTGTCTTTGTTAATGATGATGATGATTTGATGGAATCATCCGTTGATGATGAATTTTTTTTACGTGGGGTTCCTTTGGGTGTCCCTGAAGCTTTTGAAGACATTTTATTTATATTGACTTAATGGATTGTATTAAAACTTTTGATAATAAAATGTTATGTCTCTTGAACTCATCGATTTAGAAAATTTTATTGTTTTTAAAAAAAATAAAAAAAAAAAAAAGAGACTTAAAAACATTTGAACAAGTTTATTCCATAAAAACAAAAAGATATAAATTAATTATTAAAGAAAGTACTACAAAAAAACCATGTTCATAAGGCACAACACATTGATACGGACCATTTCTTTGAAATTTCCATCTCAAATACGATTTTATAAATCTCTTTCTTTAGGAATTAATTCTTATCAAAGTCCATTCCAATTATCATTGAAAAATACTATAAAATTGAATCATTATAATTCAATATTAAATAATTTTATTAATGGAAATGAGACTAAACTTCGGCTTATGAGGCTCAGATTAGATAATTTAAAGAAACTTATCAAATTTGAAGATTTTCATTTAAAAGATGAAGTTTTGTTGATGTGTCTTTATCCATATCAACAACAATATTTTGAAGTTGAAGAAAAAAATATTGATGGGAAGAAGAAAAAAGTATTAATTATTGATGTGGACTCTATAGAACAAGTTGGATTCAATCTATTTAATTTACAAAAATCATTGGTTTTATTGGAAAAATTTGGGGATGAGTTTGAAATAGATATTTTAAATAATAAAATAAATCATCAATTAAATAAATCATCTTATTTAAATCAATATTTGATCAATATTGGGATTTTAAAATTATCTAAATATGGATCTCCTCATATTAAAAAACTTCAAATAATAAAAGCAAGAAAAATATTATTTAGATTAATTGGATTCATAAATTTTATTTATGGTTATAATAAAGCTTCAAATTTTACAAGAAATAAAATAATTAATGGAGATTATGGATTATTAGGTATAACAATTCAAAAAAGAATTTTATAGATATAAACTTGCACAAAATACAATATCTCTTTTAATTTTTTCTTGTGCTGAACTCATTTTTGAATGTAATGATGAATCACCAATGATTAATGCTGCTGATTTCACTTCTCTACAAACTTCATCCAATCTTGTAATAACTCTTACAATTGTTCCTTCAGCTTCAACACTAAGTTCCATAATCTCTTTGAATGTCATTCCTCTAGCCCATTCATAAACAACATTAACCAATGCAAATCTTTTCCTTTCAAAAAAATTCTCTTCTTCTGAAGTTAAACTAATTTGATACTTGTTAAAAACATCAATAACATTACCCATTATTTCTAAAATTTTATCTTTACCTTTTTCTAATCTTGGTGTTATTTTAATTTCTTCTTCTTCTGAAGTTTTACCTTCATAAACAAATGCTGATAATAATGCAACAATTTCTTCAGGTTCAAAATCACCAAGAAAATTATTTAAAATCAATTCAGTTAAAACTAATTCCCATCCACTATTAATTTCACATGCAACTCTACCTTTTAAAACAACATTTAAATTTTTATCAACAAATTCTAATTCTTTTAATACTTCTAATCTTTGTTCATAATCTGGTAATAATTCTAAATTTTCATCAGACATTAATGATTTTAATTGATTGATTTCTTCATTAATTTGATATTCTTTATTTAAAATTTGAAACATTTTGTGAAAATTTTTAGATTTAATTACTGAACTTTCAGAAATTTTAATAATACAATCATTTCTTTCTTTTTGTAATTCAACCAATTTAACTGATGCAAATCCACTATCACCAATTTCTTCTAATTTATGTTGAAATTTCAAATATAATTCAATTTGATTCTTTAATTGTCCAATAATAATTTGATTATTCTTTAAAACTTGAAAAATATCACCATTAAAACTAGCTCTGCAAACCAATTCAACGTTTAATAATGGGATTTGAACAACTTTTAAATCATTGTTATATATAATTTTGATGAAATGAGTCTTGATAAAACTTGGAACTTGTGAAAGAAATGGTAATCCTGTTGGTTCTTCTTTTTCACTTTTACCAACATTAAAAGTTAAGACTGATAATAAGGTTTTATCAGGTGATGAGGAAGTATTTTCCATTCTGATCAAAAATCCTAACCTTGTTATACCTGTTATATCTTTAAATACCAATAATCTTCCAGGTCTAAATCTTTTCAATGTAACTGGATTGTTTAATGATTCTAAAAGAATTGATTTAGTTAATTTTTTATACTTGATGATTTCATTAAAAACATCTTGTAATTCTTCTATTGTAAAACCATCTTGAATTTCCAAAAGTGGTAATTTTTTCAATTCAACCTCTAATTCTTCAACTTTCCTCTTATGTTCTGGTAATAACGTTTGTGATGTATTCTCACTGAATGAATGTTTGATCATTTCTTCCACTCTTAATGCTTCAATTCTTAACAAGTTTAAAATCATATTATAAGTCAATCTAAATTGTGAAACCAATTTAGTTGGGGTACCTAAAGTGACATCTTTAAAAGTTAATTTACTCATTGGTTCAGTATATGACATTATAATAACTGTACCTGTTTTATCCAAACCACGACGACCAGCTCTACCAGACATTTGAGTAAATTCACCAGGTAATAAGTTTCTAAAATTAACACCATCATGTTTTCTTAATTCACTGAAAACAACAGTTCTTGTTGGTAAATTCAACCCCATTGCAAAAGTCTCAGTGGCAAATAAAACTTTGACTAATGTTTTTGCAAATAAAATTTCAATGACTTCTTTCACTATAGGTAATAACCCACCATGATGTACTGCAATCCCACGAGATAGCATGTCTCTAATTGCAAGGATTTGTGGTAATTCTCTGTCTTCTTTCTTCAATCTTGAAACAGCCTTATCAATAAACATATGAATTTGAGATTTTTCTTTGGCATTACAAAAATCTATACTTGTTAAAGTATTGGCATATTCTTCACATCTTTTTTTGGAAAAAACAAAAATAACTGCAGGTAGTAAGTTATTACTGTTTAAAAATTGAACTAGTTCAATCCATGTGTTTTTGTTTGGACGACTCACTTGATTGAACCTTTGATTCGAACCACCACGACCACTTGAACCTACACCTGCACCTCCTCCACGTCCACCACGTCCTGAGAAATTACCACCACCACGACCACCATTATTACCACCGCCACCACCACCACCACGGCCATTATTGGAGCCTCCTCTTCCTCCTCTTCCGGATTGCTGTGATTGAGATCCAGAAACTCCTTTTTTGTTTTCATATAACTCAAGGTATTCACTAAAATTTTTCTCTAAAAAAGTTCTTTCAGCATCAATCAATTTGATTAATCCCTTCTTTGCCCATACTGAAATTTCCAATGGGACTGGTCTTTTGGGTGTAGAAATCACATAGATATCTTTATGTTTTGTTCTACCAACCCAATTTGCAAACTCAAAAGTGTTTGGGACAGTTGCACTCAATAAGATGAATTTAACATGATCTGGTAACATGATGATAACTTCTTCCCAAACAACACCCCTATCAATATCATTAACATAATGAACTTCATCAAAAATTACAAATTCAACATCTCTAATAAGATCAGCACCTCTGTATAACATAGATCTTAAAATCTCAGTAGTCATGATCAAACAATTAGCTTCAGGGTTTATTTGAACATCACCTGTAATTAAACCAACATCAACGTCTTGAAAATCTTGTTTAAAATCTCTAAATTTTTGATTTGACAAGGCCTTAATTGGTGAGGTATATATGGCTTTCGTCATGTTTCTATTGGCCATTGCAATGGCATACTCTGCAATTACAGTCTTACCAGCAGATGTATGTGCAGCAACAAAAACTGAATCTCCTTGTTCTAAATGATATACGGCTTCTTGTTGGAAAGTATCTAATTCGAATGGCCATGTTCTAGCCATGTTTGGAATTAATTCATCAAAATCTTCAATCTTATGGTTCAGATCAACAACATGGGCCCAATCTTTTCTTTGTTGCAATTTGGTATCATCATTTAGGTGTACCGAACGTCCAAAATTTATGTCAACTGGTAATAATTCATCAATTTCTTTTTCAAATGTGTTTGAACTGTGTGATGATGATTCATCTTCTTGAATATCATCCAATCCAATAACATTTGCCTCTTTTTCAAGTGTATTCTCATCTTTTCCATTCTCTTCATCTTGTTGTTCTTCTAATTCCTCAACATTCGTTATACTGGAATTTTCATCATCATCACCCAATCTTAACCCTCTTGATAAACCTTGAGCCATATCAAACAATCCATCAGCATCCCTATGCAAATTCACAGTCTCATTTGTTCCCAAATCATTCTTCATTGATATTCCACCAGGCCTAAAAGGTAAATTTGAAGTGGAACCTCTTAATGAATTCTCTTTAGCAGCATATTTCCTTGTGAGACTAATCGAGGTTGAACTTTGTGAATTCTTCAAATCAGTAGAGTTTAATTCTTCAACATAATCAACAACTTTACATTCAATCCCTCTTCTCTTTGAACGATACTTTGTTCTTGAGATTGAACTAGGTAGCTTCGTTAAAGAATCGTATAATTCCAATTTGGATTGTTGAGGGACCGTCTGAACAATATCTAAAAGATCCCAGGGCAGCACATTTGAAGGATTTAAAAATCTATGTTTGATGTCAGCGGTTGAGTCATCCAATTGGAGCTCTGCAAGAAGATTGGTCACCTCAGCAGACATCTTCAAAGTGATCAATCAGTGGGAAAATGGTCTAGTAAAATTTTTGATGATGGTGATGTTTATGTTTCTCGCTTTGCTGTGCTATTTAAAAAAAATGCAATTCCGGTTTGCCTTTGACCGGATTTGAACCTCTAATTCTTACCCAAGTTCATCAATGACTGTCTGTGTGTTTAAGTGGCTGATTGATCAATTAGAGAATAGATAAAATGATGTATTCGACAAATCAGTTGATTCCTTACATGATCAAAGATTTTATATTTAAGTTTTTATTATTAATACAACTTTTATGGGGTGGGGTCGGTTGATATGATTATATTTACTAGGGTCAAGACATTATTATTATTATTATTCTTCTTCTGAACTTTCGGAACTAGCATCATCATCAGAATCATCAGATTGATCATCAAATGTAGATGTGTTGAGATTATTTGATTGATCTAAAAGTTCAATTTTTTTCTTCAAGTTTTCAATCTGTCTGCTTTGTTCAGCTTCTGATAGATTCTTGGACTTCTTGCTTTTTTTAGAACCATTTAATGAGATAACATTAGGACGACGGGATGCAGTTGAGGTGGATTTCTTCTTGAAGACAAATTGATATAATCTTAAAATGGTATTGTTATCCAATTGATCAATATCAAGTTCAATCTCTTCACCATCATTTGGTAAATTCAAACATTCACTTATGATAGCCAATACTTGATTCAATTTCTTTTCTGGCAATTCATTAATTTTCTCACTCAATTCTCTCTTCATATCAAAAGTAATTGCAACATTTGAACTTCTTCTCTTCTTTTTAGGTTTTTTAGTCTTCTTTTTAGCAGCTTTTGCTTTTTTAAGTTTGTCCAGTTCATCCTTCTTCAATTTGGCTAATTCTAACTTCATTCTTTCCAATTGTTCTTCCATGAATTGAATTGCAGGATTTGTGATTGTACTTTCATCAATAACTTCATTATCACTCTCTTCTTCAGATGAATACTCTTCTTCAGATTGTTGTGGTGTTTGTGGTGTTTGAGGTCTATCAAGCCATTTCTTATCAAATATAGCTTCTAATCTATGACCCATCATATTAACAGCGGTGCCTTCTGGATTGAAAATATAACAATTCTTGAAAACCAAACGAATATCACGTTCAAATTCATCAGCATTTTCATATTGATTATTGTTCAGTTTGTTTTGAATAGTCTGAAAATCCATTGGTTCTTTGACATAGTCGAAATAAGTTGGACAATTCAAAGCAACAGGATCAACAGGTTCTAAGAATGGATAGTTGAAAGCCTCATATTTTTTCGAATTCAATTCTCTCAGCACTTGTTGCGAAAATCTCAATTCAGGAACAAATTTCTTCTTTCTTGGTCTGATATCATATGGCATATCTTTTGGTTTTGGTGGATGGATTTCCCTTTTTGGTCTTCCATTTGTTGTGGTTGTAGAATCCCTTCTAATTGTTGGGACACCTTCTGCATTGAGTAACTCAGTTGAGGTTGAACTTTGTTTTCTTCTACCAGAATTTGTCACTTTGCTATTCGGCGGTAGTTCTCTTGGTGGCATATTTAAGGAATGTTTTTCAAATGTTGCTTGAACGTTTCTAGCCATCTGAGAGATTGCAGAGTCTGGACCATTAAACTTTATACAATTTTCAACAATCAAATTGAAATCTGCAACAAAAATTGATATATCATCATAAGCATGAACACTTAGTTTCTTTTCAATGGTGGAAATATCCATTGGTCTTGGAACGAAATTGTAATAGAATGGAATTTTCAATTTCTCAGTATCAACAGGTTGTAAAAAAGGACCAGCATCTTTCATTCTCTTGATGATCTTCAAAATTCTGGAAGCGTATTGTTCTTGATGTTTTGGGATTGGATTCTGGGGTAGGTTATTGAGATCAGGTTCTGATGGAGGTTTTGGAGCAGGTGTCATTGTGGAGTAGTCTATTTGTTGTTGTTGTTGTTGCTGCTGCTGCTGTTGAGGTTGAGATTCTTCAGATTGTGATGGGATAGGAGTTGAGGAGGCATCAGTTGGGGCAATTAGTGTGGTAGTATCAGCAGAGAGTTCGGCTTGATCATCCTCTAACTTCAAAGGCACATTGTCTTTCAGTTCCTCTGGCTGTGGTGTTGGCTCCTGGCGTTGCGGTTGGTGCTGTGCCGGCTGTTCTTGCGTTGTTGCCTCTTCTTTTGGAGCATCGTCATCATCCACTTTTACTCTTTTTGATTTGTCATCTTCCTTCTGTAGGTCTTCCTCCTCTAGTCCGTGCTTCTTGTTGTCTAGTTCGTTATTCTTTTGCTCATTGTTATTATTGATATTACTGTTGTTGTTGTTGTTGTTTATGGTGTTTGGTAGTTCGATTGGTTTGGTGACAATCGATATCTCCTCCATGTTTTTCTTTCCTAAAAAGGAAATATTTCTGTTTTGGTAAAGTTTCCAATTGTTTTCGTTTTTCTTGCAAAAAAGTGGATTTTCGCAAGTTTAAATAGGCCGGCAAAAAAAGTGCTGAAAAAAGAAACGACTTTGTTGCCACCGAAACATCAACCTCCTTTTAATGCGGGCAGATATGAGTCCGGTCTCAAATACTCTTATCTTTACATCAGCAGGACGCGTCGCTTGATTTAAAAAATATTCATTACGCGTCTGTCTGTCTGTTTTCATTATCTATATTCTCTCAGTTCTTCATTAGACATGTGTACTTACAAGATCACCGACAGCACATCGTTGTTGCCGAAAGCATGATTGCATGTGGGACACCGTCTGGAACGGGTCTCAATTCTCTTGTCAACACAAGCTTTACAGAAAATGTGTCCACAACTTGTAATCACACGATCTTTCCGACGGATTGAGCATACCGTACAATAGATCATCGATCTATAATGTTCGACTTCTTCTTCATTGACTGCTTCTGACCCTTGAGACTTGTATTTGGCCAACTGTTGCTTTGTGGATGATAGTTGGGATTGGGTCTTGGATAGTTTCAATTTCAATTCGGTTTCTGATTTCAATAATGTGTTCAATTGTTCTGAATTGAATGATTGACTTTGTTGTAACGTCTGGACTTCAAGTTGTGATGCTTTTAGTTTCATTTCTGATGCGGTAATTGATTTTGTTAAAGTTGCAATTTCTCTTTGTTTTAAGATCAATAGTTTGTTGGAGTTTGTTAGCGCATTTTCTAAACTATTGAATTCTTCTTGTGAAAATGTTTTTAATTCTTCGAGGGTTGCATTCTTAGCCTCTAGATTCTTTACCAGATCTTTCAAGGTTTTGATTTCTGTGATTAACGAATCCTTTGATCTCATTGCTGCGAAATATTTCTGGTCAGCTTTCTGTTTCTCAACTTTATATTTTGCTAATTGAGACTCATAATCAATACTCTTGATTATCTTGAAAAATTGTGATGATTGTAGTGAGCGGAACGCTTGTTCCAGACTTTGCAATTCTGATGTTAAAATGGTGTTCTTCTTTTTCAATGTTTCAAGATCTTCATCATTATTCCCATTGGCAACATCTGTTTCAGTTTTTGATTCAAAGATTTTCGCTTGTTCTGATAATAGATCTTGCAATTCTTTGATTATTGTTGACCTAGATTTCTCTGATTCCAGAATAGATTTCTGTGATAACAATTCATCTCTAGCGGTTCTGATCCTGATCAAATCGTTTTCTAGTTTGGAAAATTGATCAACAACTTTGTTTTTCTCATCTTCGAATTTGTTACCCAGGACATCATTTAACGCATTTGATTTCTTTTCCAAATTGATGAAGTTCTCTTGTAATATATCATGTTTTTGCAAAAATTCATTATGTTCAATGTTTAAGGTCTCATAGTTTGATAATAATTCTTTGTATTCATTTGAATTCTTAACATCTATGCTTGACTTGGAGGATTTATTCAATTTGGAAATCTCATTGTTCAAATTCGTTAATTTGGTTAATTGGTCATCAATGATTGATTTCTGCGCATCTATAGTGGAAGAATACTCTTTTAATTTCAAGTTCAATTCATCCAATTGATCCTGATTGACACTATTGGAAGAATTCGCTGGTGTATCTTCCTTTTTCACCTCCGTGACTTGCTCTGCTTCTTCTTTCTTCACACCGTGGATTCTTTGAAGTGTCTTACTATTTGATCTTTCTGTTGTTCTTATCAGGTCTAGATATGTCGTGTGCAAGGAATCATATTTTGATGTTATGAGTTGGTTTTGTTTTGTCAATTCAATCTTTTGAAGTTTCAATTCTTCAATGGATTGAATCAATGAGTTTGGCTTCTCAATGTAATCTGATGATTGTTTTTTGGCTAGTTTGTTCAGAATTGAATTCAAAGCTTCTTTCTTTGCATCCAGCTCTTTCAAAAAATCATCACTCTTGGAATCAATATCGATTGATAATAGGAAGTTTATACTTTCAACATCAGCATCAGAAGCACCACCTACAAAAGTAGTGGCTAGTTGAGCAAACTGATCAACCCAGGTCAGTAACAACAAGAGCTTCTGTTTATACTCTTCGTAGTACTTGGTATACGTTCTCAAGTCGGACTCCACGATGGAAGCGTTAGTTCTGTAGTTAACCAGTTGTCTATAGATGGCTTCCTTCTGGAAATAAACAACATCCTTCTGGGAGAGAGGACCTGAGTCTGAGAGTGAGTCCAGCACCTTTCTCTTCTTGAAACCATCATCGCTAGCAGCTGAGTCCAGTTGTCTCTTGTCTGACATTTCCGTTGTTGTGATTGTTCACCTTCATATATAAAGTATCGGAATCGATACTGAATTTTCCAATGCTTTTTTTTTTCTCTATGGTAACGTCCGAGGGAGGGTAACGTTTCGGGAATGAGTAGTCTTTGTCACCTGACTATACACGTGACTTATGGGCATCAAATCATCAATCGTCACGTGCAGGGCTCAGTTTTATACTGAAACTAGCTAAGTAAAGGGAATTCTCAACATTGTTTTGAACTTTTAGCTATTTTTGGTGAGATCCAGGGCCTCCCAAAATGATCCTCACGAAGCCCACAGTGGCACACATCAAGGATCAGTCACTGCCCTCCTCGAGCCACTCCTCCACAGAAAAACTTGCCTCTCTTCCAGACACCTTCTGCGCTGCTACCGCTCAATCCCGCTCGCATTCTTCGCTTAATGTCAATCTCACCACGTCAGAACTACAAAAACACTACAGGAAGCTCGCCACCGATTACAAACTGCTCCTGTACAAGTCATCTTTCTCCTCCAAATCAAATCACATCCGCTTGACACTGCTTAAGTTTCTCCGATTAGAACTCTGCTCTGATGATTCTGCCCAACTGGATACCAATCTTCATAGCGCTGCTTCCCCTTCTCATGATGAAGTTGATGATGCTGCTATGTCTATCCTGGCTAAATACTGGATGCAGCTCCTGTCAGATCTGCAGAACAATTGGAACAAGATGGTATATGTCGATAGAACGTGTTACCTTGAGTCAATATCGAGGATCATGTCGAGGAAAGAATGGAGGAATGATGATAAGAGTGTTTACACTGATCTTCTCATAATGACCCTTCATTTCATATTCACCAAGCTTTTCAATCTCAAAAATCTATCATTGAATCTTAATGCTTTTATTGGCAAGACTTTCAATTTTGCATTCTTTCATCTCCCCAAATTTGCCGATATTTTACTATTCACTCTCTTTGTTAAAAACCATTCCATGAATTCATTCCTAATGACTAATGATGTCGTTTCACCTCCACGCTCTACTGCTCAATTCCCTTCACATCTTCGGAAATATATAAACTACAGAGGTGAGTATTCAGACATGTTTCATGATGATACTTCTTCTAAGTTGTTGAGTATGAATTGCATGAATGCTCCAAAAACTTTAAACTTCTACACTGAGAACGATGAGTATGATGAAGTACTAGAAGTCGATTTGAAAGTTACAAATTGGGTTAAGAGATGGGCTAGTTATGACTCTGATATTTTTAGATCTTTTTTAAAGCATTATCTGGAAACTTGTTTGGGGTATAATCAATCAACTTCGAGTCATTTACAATTTACAATGAGTAATCCTGCTGGGATCTTGATATATTGTCATCTATATGAGACTTTGAATTCTAATATCTCAATGCTAAGAAAGTCAAAGACTATTCACTTCAATGATAGTTCTACTGAAGTCATTGCCTTCTTTAATACTCATAACATCGTATCCAAAAATGGGAAATTGAATAATTATCAGTTGATCTTACAAAATTCATCTTTTCTGAAACTATTAAAAGTGATGCAGACTCTGGTCCATGATTTCAAGTCAAATTCAAGGAGAAAAAAAATCATTATTGGATTATTTGAATCAATATTATTGAGAAAAGCAGGCTCAATAATGCCATATAATGCTATTATCTGTGAAATCATCTATGATTTGGTGTTACAATTATCCCTATACGTCAGTGATCCAAATGATTTTGGTCATCGATCCTTGAACCATTTAAATTGGAAGTTTTGGATAAGTGGACTTATTAGAATGTTATCTACTGATAATATGTTTTGTCAAACGAAATCATTGTCTGCACTGTTCAACTTGTGGGATCTAATCCCATTAGAGTACAACATTGGTGGTAGACAGAATGATGATGAAGAGGAAGAGTTGAAAGAAGATTGGGTTATAAATGATAGAGCCTCATTGATCTATAATTTATCACAATACTTGATTTCAAAACCTATATGGGAGTCATATTTCGTTCATTGGCAACCATTGATTAGACATTTATATCATAGATTGATAACTTTTAAGATTGTTGGGTCAAAGACGCTGAAATTTGAAAGTGGGAGTCATTTTGCTTCTGGTGGATCATTTCTCAATGAATATCGAAAAAGAGTTCGAGAAAATCTATCATTAACTTATAAGAAGTTCAAGGATCATTTAGATTCTTCAGATCCTAATTCATTCATTTTAAGATTTGAACTACTACCATCAAATCCCATCTTGAATAAAAAATTGGTAATCACTCCTGCTAGTTCTTTCGGTAATGAACTATCATCAAATTCCATCATCAATATTCTGGATCCTTCAGCTCCAGTGTCAAAGAGCTCATCCTCTTCAACCATAGTGATTCCACAAAGTAAGAAGATATATGCTTTTGAAATTTTTGATGATGCGATTTATTCAAGTTCATTAGGATCCATTACTCCTTTCGGTTCAAAGACTTCATTCCCTAGAAGTGTTTCCAAGACACCAACTGGCTCACCTAAAATATCCCCATCTATTTCAAGATCAAGTTCATCATCAACATTGAATAAAGTGCCGATCTTGGGCACTGCTTTGAGTTTTTTCAAGAAAGTCGGATCCCCCAACAATAACGCATCATGTACTTCAAAATCGCCAAGCCCTTCCATCAATCAATCCCTCAGAGTCCCAAATAACTCATCAATGACTTCATTAAACTCCAATAGAACCTCACCAATCGCAAGACAACAACATACACTTGGTGATTCTTTTGTGTTATTACCATCCTCTCCCTCTCCTTCAATATCAGATGATGATTCCAAAAAGTCAAGTTCCTCATCTTTATACCAACAACAACAAGTCAGTGAGAAAGTTTCTTCAACAAGTTTGAGTTCATTGGCATCATCAATAGGAAACATTGGTTCAATGAGTGGGTCTCAGATTGGTACGAGTCCAAATTCAATGGATTCAATTCCAATGCCACCGGAACTATTAGTTAAAATACCAGAACCGAGATCGTTTAGATATAGATATCAGTTGACTTCAACCAATGAATCGTTTCAGAAATTGCAGGCAAAGGTTATCGAGTCATATTCAAAGCATTCACTATCTACTCAATCAAGCTCAAGTTCATTGCCAACTCCACCGTCTTCCTCTGAATCAGTCGGAAATTTTGTTAAACCAAAGAAGTTTTTCCAGTTTGAGGAGATCCTGACTCCACATTCTAACATTCCTGGGAAACCAAAACTTCCCTTTGATGAGTTGAATAAATATGGTACGACTGGTATTGGATTGATCATCACTGACGAGGATGAGAATGATAGTGCTTCTGACTCAAGTTCGGAATCCATGATCGCAGCGACATTGAGTAACTTTTTGGAGATTGGATCTCCTAGAACATCAACACAGTTGGATAATTTCCTAGGATTGAAACACACTAAAGAAACCAAGAAATCTACTGATCCAAAGAGAAGTGATGAAATGTTTGCCAGTGTTAACCATTTCAATGATTTAGGTAAGGCATTGAATGAATGGGATTTAGTCGTTGAGGAGTACGAGAAATATATCAATTTCATCAATGAAGAGATCTTTGAGAATGGTTGTCTGGACACTGAGAGATGGTTTGTTGATCCCTTATTGGTCTGTGATGTCTGATTGATCAAGATGATGTAATGGTTCTACTGCATATTGCCTTGGGTTGGTCATACATACTTTTATATACAATGCCATGACTATATTGACTTGAAGCTACAATGGTTATGGCTCCTGCCTATTTTTACGTAGGCCTTCTGAAAAAAAAGAGGGGGGAAATTAGACAACACAACAAACAAAACTTCATGAAGCTGGTCTTTGAGTCTGTTCTGAAACATCAATCCTGAACTTGATATTCTGTCCTGGATCCATTCCTGTGAACCCTCTTTGAATATCACCCTCTAATACAATTGGTGCATCTTCAGTATTGTCTTCATCAAATATCGACTTTTCATCCTCTTGATCTTCGGCAGTTGCCTCTTTCCATATCACTAATCCACCAATAGTACCGACAAGTACGACTGATGAGGTGATCCATAAGGTGAAACCTGATACAATGTAACTCAGCGCCCTGTAGTTGTATAGATAATATCTCAATCCTTTCCATGATGCATTGATAGATATTTCGGACTTTGAGGGATCAATAATGATATTATCCTTATTGAATTCCAGAAGTATATTAAACTTTCCCTCCGTGAAATGTTTCCTATTTTCTTCAGTTATATAATCACTGAATCTTATGTTTTTAAACAAGTCAATCTCAAACCTTGAATCTTTTGAATTGATCTCAAAATTTGATATGATTGGAGGGGTTATCCATTTCAAGAATGGTGGTATTAAATTTTCAACAGCAACTCCCTTCTTGTATTCATTATCATCATTACAGTTCAATATGAAAGTATTCATGCTCGATACCAACACCTGTGGGTTGTTCAATTGATGTATGTTATTAGTCAATGGCCATAGATGAAATCTCTTGGGGATATAGGCTCTTGAACCATATGGACTCAACGTATTAACCAGATGACTCGACACTATCGAGATCTTATACATTATTGGCTCATACTTGTAGTTATCACCTTGACAAAAAGCATTGAATTTAAACTTGAAATCATAACTCAAATCGAAGTCAAAACTATCAAATATCCTTTCTGCTTCTTTGTTAGTTTGTTGATTTGCATATAATGGGGTCAGTGTCTTCCCGATAATGATGAAAGGTGGAATATTGGTGAAATCATAGTTCAAAACGTAGTTTGATACTGGTAGTTCGATGGTATCAGTCGGTATGAGATGATTGTAGAGGTAATTCACTGAAAGGAATGAGAATGGAAGGAGGATCCCAAATATCAGGGATGCAATGATGGCCGTTATAAGAAAGATTCTGATGGTTATGAGTGGGATTCTAACGTCCAAATAACTTGATGACAATGACACCATTTCATATGAGGCTTGAAACAGTCACTAAACTGGCGAATTAAGGGGAAAGTTGCTTCGTTAAAGTCCCCCAATGTTCAATGTTTTCGTTTTCGAAATTTCATAAGGACGTGGTGTTTGGATGTTTTTGTGTCAAAATTTTTTGTCATACCAATTTGTTTCTACAGACAAGATAGATTTTTCCCCTGAAAAGCCCGTACATTTGGCAAGTCAGTTGCTGTCCCTTCATATTGATGTGTTCTTCAATATGCTAATGCCCTTCGATGTTTAGTATTCGCAAAAAGTATGACATTGAATGCTTCTTTTTTGGTCTTCCAATTCCCCTGGCTCGGAGACATTCCTCAAGGAGTCCTCGGAACCCAACTAGTCTTCATGAGCTGCACTGTTATGATTTTCATCTGGGAAATATAGGTCGAAATCAAACACTGACCTGAAAAGCTGAAGAACATTTATATTCTTTTAGAGAATCTAATAATCCCCTCAAAGAGGTGTGGTATATCACTGACACCAAATTTGGCATCACCGGTTCAAACACTTCAGTTATTGAGACACAAAGTAGCGCAAGTGGTTTAGCGGTAAAATTCAAAGTTGCCATCTTTGAGCCCCCGGTTCGACTCCGGGCTTGCGCATTTTTTTTTGGTCTATAAAACTTTTTCTTGTAGGTGGTAGACTATATTAAAGAAAAGGGGCAACTATCGATATCTAATATACCATGAGTATTGACTAATTTTCTCAATCGACGTTTCCGAATTAAAATAATAAATCAATTATATATTTACTGAATAATTTCAATTAAAAGTGTTGACCAAGAGATGAATTATGTTTTTGATATTACGATTACTGCAAAGCTCTAAATATTTAATATAATTATATATATGATTATACTTTTTGAAATTGTGTTCTCATGAAGCACAGCTGACTGTAGCAGCTCATGAATTGATACCTAATTAATCTCTATTTGAGTTCAAAATTGATTCGTTGTGTAGAGAGTGAGCTGTCCATTTCTCCAGTGTGTTAACGAATAACACTTTTTGCAAACTTCGGCCGAGATGTCAAAAGTGGCACAAAAAAAGTAGGTCAGGCAAACATTATTACGTGTAAAGATCATTAACGTCCTCGATGCTGAGTATATAGTATCGGTCAAGTATTGAGATATACTGTAAGTTTTATGCTCATTTACAATGGGTTTTGGGATGTACAGCTTCAGCTAAGCTATAGTCAATATATAAGCACTACAAAATAGATGGTACAATCTCTTTCTCAAACGTATCATAGCTCTGTCTCATTTGAATATAAAACCATCACACAATGCAAAACTCAAAAGTATAAACCATACACACACATACACACATCAGCAAAAGGAAAAGACAGTGAACCGCAACCAGTCAAAAATTAAACTCATTTCTGAATTGGTTCAAGTCCATACCTGGTCTTACCTTCTCCAGTAGATCTCTTCTATCCATAGCAATGAATGCTCTTTTCAAAGTCTCCAAAATACTCGTAGACTGATTAGCATTCCCAATAGATTCAACACCTTCAACACTATGCATGCTCAAAGCACCCAATAGATGTTCAGCAGCTTCTTTATAGCATCCAATATTTATTGACGACACTCCCAAGTTATATCTAGCTCTAACAAAGGATGGTTTTAGTTGTAAAGCTCTATGATATGCACCGATTGCTTCTTCTGATCTGTTAGAGTTAGCAAGACTTGCACCTAGTCTATTCCATAAAAGTTCATCGTTAGGTCTCACAGCCAATGCAGCCTTGAAACAATCAATGGTCTTATCATAATCTTCATTAGCGTAAAACAAAACACCTAGACCCATTTGAACATCAGCATCGATACTAGCCCCACTTGGTGATAATTGTGCTGCTTGTATGTATAGTTCAGTGACCCTTTTATGAATTGAGAAACGATCTTCATCATTAATTGTAGGATTGGTGGTACGGGCTCGATCTGTTAATTGTGGGTATTTTGTTTCAATCCAACGTTCAAGAGTTGCGAATGCGGCATTATCGTACCCTTCGTTAATGTAAGAAACAGCCAAAGTCATTAATGCGTCCAAGTTTTGTGGATCCAAGGCAAGACACTTCTCAAGGGCAGTTAAACCAGCAATTTCTTTCTCATTTTGAGTCTGGACTTCCCCTAGTTTTAACCATGCATCTATATGTTTTGGATTTTCTTGAACTGCTGCTTCAAAAGCCAACGCAGCTTCTGACAATTTTGCTCCGTTTTCCATCAACGTTAATCCAATCTCATATGCATTTGGAGCTTGTGAGAATTGGTTTGTTGATTCAAAGTTATACTGACCAAAATTGGCACGACCTTGTGCATATTTTGCAAAATCTTTCTCCCATGAAGCAGGTTCATTTGCAAATAAGTCTTCGGAGTCGTTTTGATCATGTAATGCATCCCAAACTTCTTCAAAGTTGGCTTGATATTTATCATCGATTATTATTTCATCTTCTTTTTGTTCTGCATCTTGATCTATTTGTTCTTCAGTTTGTTTGCCTTCTTGTTTTGACAATTCTTGGAACTGTTCATCAACTTCTTTGAATTTATCATCCCATTGTTCCTTATCCCCCATTTCGACAATTTTGGAGTTTGTGGCTAAAGGTTGGATGCTTTGGTTATAATTAGACATCATTGGGCCATAACCACCAGTCAGCCCCATTCCAGCACCTATTCTTGATCTTATCAGTGGATTGTTCAAGGACTGGTTGGATAATGATTGAACAGAGGCAGCAGCAGTGACAGGGGAGTTGATGGTGGTGAAATCGGAAGACCACGCATTCGCCTCAACAGGAGCACGATGTTGATTTAATTGCTGGTTTTGCAATGAAGGTGATTGCGACTTGAATTCAGAACCCCATGAGTTGTTGTTGGTCTGTCTGAATTGGGGCTGTTGTTGGGAGATATGGTTCAACTCATAGTTGATTGGCTGGAAATTGAAGGAGTCTTGATTGTTCATGAACTGATTCATGCGCTGGAAACGATAGTTAGTGTACGGTCCTTGTGGTAGTAGCAAAAGAGTAAGAAAGACTTACCTGTTGATCACGCTGGTTCATTCTCACCTCATCTCTGATAGATTGATTTTGAAACTGCTGAGTAAAACCTGATCTCTGCAACGAGCGATCTTCGCCAGTGTGCTTGGAGAACTGAGCCAGGGGGTTTCTCGACGTGGAGCATTCAGCACCACCAAAGAGAGACATCTTGAAGATACTAGAAAAGACCCTTTTTAAGTCAAATGGTAAAAAACTGATTATTTTGTGGGTTTTTAAGTGAAAGTTGATCACTGAGAAATAATCCGAATTTGAGACTGGGGCAAAAATATCTAAGAAAACCTTTTACGTAATCATCCAAACACCACAAAACAACCAAGCCGAGGCTACTAGTAATCAGCTGTTTTAGTTGGTGGGGGTTGATGGAGGAGCAGATAATCTGTAGTTTGTTTGTGATTTGCTAAGGTTTTGATTGTTTATTCTTGACCTATTTGCTTATCCTTCATACAATAAACCACTTATATCTGAGATCAAACATCAGCCTATGATACCTTTTGTCCTAATCGAGAAGTTTGTTCCCCCGATAGATTACATAATACTTTACATAAGCAAAAGTTAGACCGCGAACTCGTTGTGGAAAATGACAAACATCTCCAAAACTTTGATCATCAAGATCATGATGATTTCACTGGTTTACCATACGTAAAATGTATCTCATCTTCGTCCAAACATGTCAAGGAACGTACCTTCTCTGACAGAACTACTTAACAAGAAGCAAGAGAACGCTAAACTAAGCACACCAAGGTTTCTTTCCAAGAAAGAGCGTCAGGAATTGGCTTTACAAAAGAGACAGACAAAAGTGGCATTACAACAGCTGCCCAAGAGTTCATCTTCATTATCACACTATGAGTTAACTAAAGAGAGAAATTCAGGGAAAAGACATCTGACCAGAGAGGAGGAGATTGATCAAAGCTATGCGAAGATAGTAGAGAATTCCAGAGGTGGAAAAAAGTTCAAATTTGATTGGAAAGATGAAGAAGACACACTAGACAATGATGATTTGCTTTACAATAACTCATTCTCCTCAAGACCCAGAAACGAATCATCTACACACTTCAAAGAAAAGATTGACGTAAACGACATCCATTGGAGCAAGAAGGACTTATCACAAATGAAAGCAAGGGATTGGAGAATTTTGAAAGAAGATTTTGAAATCATAACCAAAGGAAGTGGAACAATACCAAATCCATTAAGATCGTGGGAAGAATCAAATATCCCAACCGATCTATTGAGCGCAATCAATAAACTAGGATTCAGAGAGCCTACTCCAATTCAAAGAGCATCCGTTCCAATAGCTTTGGCGAAGAGAGATATCATTGGGATTGCAGAAACTGGGTCAGGTAAGACTCTTGCATATTTGATTCCTATGCTCTCCAAGATATTGAAGTTACCAAGATTGAATGAATTTTCCAAATTTGATGGTCCTTATGGATTAATTTTGGTGCCTACTAGAGAATTGGCACAACAGATTGAAATAGAATTATCAAAAGTATTGAAGTTTCTTGATTTCGAATTTGAAATAATTTCATTAGTTGGGGGGAAACTGATATCAAAGGATATTCTTGATTTACAAAACAAAATCATTGAAATCATCATAGCTACACCTGGGAGATTGATTGATTGTCTTGAAAATCACTATGTCACGTTGAACCAAGTTCAATTCTTGGTCCTTGATGAATGTGATAAGATGATTGAAATGAATTTTGGTGAACAAGTGGCAAAGATCACTGATTTTATGGGTTCGAATAAGAGGCAGAATATGATGTTCACTGCAACAATGACCAATGAGGTTGAGACTTTGTCCAAGGCATATGTTAATGAACCTGCAGTAGTAAATATTGGTAATGCAGTGTCGAAGGAAATGATCATAAATGATAGAATTGAACAGATTTTCGAATTTGTTAATACAAATGATGATAACAAAAAGATCAAGAAATTGGAGAGGTTCTTAAACGATTATCACTCACCAGTCATCATATTTGTGAATTATAAAGAGACTGGTGAATTTTTAAACCAACAATTATTAAAAAATGGTTATAAGACAACATTGATTCATGGCTCTAAGAGTCAAGACCAAAGAGAATTGGCCATTAAGAACTTGAAAGATGGGAAAGTTGATATTCTGATCGGTACAAATGTTGCAAGTCGTGGTATTGATATTCCTAATGTTTCTCTGGTTGTTAATTATCAAATGACAAAAAAAATCGATGATTACATTCATAGAGTGGGGAGAACTGGTAGAGCTGGAAATTTTGGCACATCTTTAACTTTCATTAATGAAGTTCAAGATACTGAGATCTTGCCTGAGTTGAAAAAATTGTTGATAAAGAGTGGGAATAAATTACCAAAAGAATTTAAAGATGTTAGTAATGGTATCAGGAGTATTATATAAACTTAATAGCTCAATTTGATTCGTTGTTCACGTGGTCATTCAGCTGATTTGATGGTAAGATCTTTGAGAACTTCATGTTATCATTGACTGAGAAATTTGATAATCTTTTCATATAGTTTATCATTTCAGTTCTTATTGATACCAAATATTTCCTCTTGTATTCAACCGACTCAATCAATCTTATAAAGACATGGAGTGTATAGTATGCATCGTTAAACGAGGGATGAAAAAGGGATGTTGAAAACCTTGGCCAATTTTCTCAATGTACTACTCTTTGAAGCTTGTCTGAATAATGTGACTGTATCGATCTTGAGGATATTCGAAGGGATAAAACAGCTCAAATTTGATAAATTTTCGAGATCCCCCTCCAATCCATGACCAATAACGAACACATTTCGTTTTGGTGACGATTTTGATGGCAATAAGATGAGCAAATAACAAACCAGGTATTGAATGAATTTTGTAGCTTGTGGTTCGGTAAGTGTTATTGGTGGTGTCAGAAGATTAGCAAGGTTCTTGGATTTTCTTGACAGATTTGAAGTTTTGATATCTATCTGAATCTTGAAAATAGATTTCATCAGCACATCATAGATATAGAAGCCAGCATCAGTAATTTCACCTGCTTGACCACCAGTGTCAATTGAGAAACGAATTGGAAGTATATGTTCATCACTATTCTTACCCACATTATGAAAGATAACCTCCTGATTTGTAGAACTTCGAAAAGTCTCCAGAAGAGATTCAAGGCACTGAGTCGACTCTTCATTATCAAGATGAAGTCCTTTAATTAGAAACCTTTCAACGTTATTTGTGTTGAGAAGACCTGTTTTGTACCGTTCATAGTCTTCATTAAGAATTGAAGATGATGAAGCTTGTGAAGAGGAAGAAGAAGAACAGAAGAACAATGAAGCAGTTGAAAGTGAGGCTCGATGGGGTTCTATGTTCGAAGAAAGTGCTGTCTAACTTTACTATATCTGGAGGAATATGACAATTCAAAGTCCTTAATGATTTCAAGTCCTTTTTTTAATTCATGAGATACAACCAAAACGCTTCTTGAACAGAGCCTATAACTCGAGAAAAAGTGTTTGAATAGTTCCATAAGAAACTCTGTAGTTTGATTCTTGGTAAGGTTGATGACAGGGGTCATCAAGTCACTATTGAACCAACAAGACTTAGTTACTCCTTCAGTTGGCACTCAATCCTCAATTTTTATCTGGAACTTGAACAATGATGAATTCAACTTATCGTACACGCAAACCCCAACATTAGTGATTCTCCATTCAGCATCTCTAATACTATTAAAGCCATAAGTATCGATTGCCAACAATATGGGATCGTCAATGTATCCATTGAGCTTAATATCAAACTTGGTGTACCTTTGAAATGATTGATCTAACATGAGACTGATCTCTGAAGCATCCAATTGCACTCCTTAAAGCGTGACCCATGTAGTCCTTTTCGAACTTTTTTTGATGACCTTTTCAATAGAAATACTTTGACTTGTTTGGTCAAAACCTGGCATTTCGATGAGACAGTTGATGTGGTGATGATGGTTCTCATTCTACTCAGACTAAAATTGTCAGCTCGTTCATCGTGTTTTAATGAGAAAAAGCTTCAGTTACTCTTCAACTCATTTTTTTTGCAACACTCGTCGTACAGATTTTCTGATTTCCTTTGGTTCTAATTTATATAACATAATCTGCCCTGTTTAAAATTTTCTCTCTCCCATATGAAATGTTACCCCTCTAATCAACAGCTAGTCAGATCATCAAGGCGTTCTCTTCTTAACCTTATTATCAATCACTATCGCTATCATATCCACTAATCACTGGTACTGCCTGTGGTTTATTCAGCAGTGGTTGTGGCTGTTTCTGCAATAATTTTAAGTAGTTTAGAGATGAATTGCTTGATAGAATTGAGCTTGTTGGTTTTGATGCTTCTATCTGTTTAACTTCTTGTGGTTCATCATCATCTTCTTTTTCAAATTCTTGATGTGGTTCTTTTTCTTCTATCGTTTTCACTCTCTTAGAATCATTATACTTATCCAGGAGACTCTTGACAACTTCCTGGGTCTCCAATTCTAATTCTCTCTTCTTTTGTCTAATAGCACTTGGATTTGGATCTTCATTAGCCCATTTCAAATTCAACACATCATTTCCATACAAACTCTGACCAATCATTGCCTCTTTAGCGAACTGTGCATTGGTTTCATTCTTGAACGTTACAAATCCACAACTCTTATCATTGATGACGTTAATTTTAACAATCTTTCCAAATTGTCGGAATTCTTTGTCCAATTTAGCTTGAGTGTCCTCTTTGATTACTAATCCTCCTATGTATAGGGTCTTGTTAACATGGTTGAAAGATCCTATACCACTCATGTCATCTCTGTATTCACTGAACTTTTCACGTCCAAAACAATCAACTGTTGATGGGAATATATCCAAATCTGTAGGAATTCTATGCAAATATTGACATTTTTTACCCTTAACGCACATCCCTTTGGCAAAGAAAAGACAGAAATATTGCTGTGATGATTCTTTATCAGCTTTGGTGTATCCTGAATCTTTTGCAATATTTACTTTGTATTTGGCTTTGATTAGTTGGAATTGATTGCCTCCTCCAGACCACTTGTTGAACCAGATGTTGAATACTGTCCCATTTTGAGGAGGCAGTTCTTCCTCGGTAAACTCGTTGGGGTCCACTTGCACTCTTGCTGGTTTGTCCTTCACAGTATTAGTCATATTCTCTGTACCGACTGGGTCTGCCTTTTGTTTCTTTATGGGTTTTAGTGTTTTCTTCCTTATGTGAGATTTTTTCATATCATTCATTCATTATTTATTTTTTCCTCACCATACAAAAAAGGTGGTGGCATATGGCAAACACACAAGAAATACTACAAAATGTTTTAAAATTATAATTTAAAATATATAAGAAACGTGAATACTATACAGTCTATGCTTAATCAGTAGAGTGTCCCATTTATCGATCTTCCAGAATTGTTTTCAAATCCATATACCCATTTTTTTCATGCTTTTTTCCCTTTTGGTATATACAAGCAGCAATAGGTTAAATTGGTATAATGTTGAGGATCTAAAAAACAATAAGATGAACGAGGAACCATCAGCTGATATGCGTCTTTTTTCTTTTTCGCTAAAACAACAATAAAAATTCATTAATAAAACTCCTCACTTCCTTTCTCATTACATCTTGTTCTTTCATGCATTGCAATCATAAAACCACCATCAATAAACAATATCCTTATAACCCAAACACCTTTGTAAATATTCATTATACAAGGCCATTAAATAGATAAAAATAAGGTTATTCATCTTTCTCATTGATTTTCTCAAAATTAATCTCATCAAGAATCTTCTTAGCTCCTAGATCTTTCATTCTTTGAGCTAAAATTTCACCAGCTTTTTCTGCGTCTTTTTTATAATTGGATTCATTGATATTATAGTTAATTTCATCTTCAACAAATGTTTTACCATCAACTGAGATAACAATAGCTTTGAAGTTTAGATTTTTGGTTGACTCGTCATATTTGGTCCAGACACCAATTGGAACTGAACAACCACCTTCCAAAGTTCTCATCAATGCACGTTCAGCAAAACAGCAGATAGTAGCGTTCTTATCCTCAATTGTACTTAAAATGGACAAGATTGTTGAATCACCAGTTCTGGTTTCAATACCCAAAGCACCTTGACCAACAGCATGATACATCATTGATGAATCCAAACGCTGTGTTATACGATGTTCCAATCCTAATCTTGTCAATCCGGCAGTTGCTAAGATGATACATTTAAAGTCTGTATTTTCATCATCAAGTTTTCTCAGTCTCGTTTGAACATTCCCACGAATACTTTCATAAATCAAATGAGGAAAATTTTTCTTAAGTTGTGCAGATCTTCTAACTGATGAAGTACCAACGACTGATCCGGCTGGTAAATCAGCTAAGGATTTATAAGGTGAGTTTTTAGCCATCAGTACCGCATCTGAAGGGTCTTCTCTCTTCACGATACAACCTAATTCAAATTCTTTTGGTAGATTGGTTGGCATATCTTTTAGTGAATGGACAACTAAATCTAATTGATGATAATCACCTAGATCTTGTAATAACAGGATCTCCAATTCTTTAGTCCATAAAGATTTCCCACCAAATGAATAAAGAGGTTTGTTCAACACTTGATCACCTAATGTGGTTAAAGCCAAAATTGGACATGAAATGCTTGGGAAGTTGGACTTGATCATCTGTTTGATGATTTGAGATTGTGCAACAGCCAATTTTGATTTACGACCACCAATATGAATCTGTTCGGGTAAATAAGGCAAGTTCAAAGACTTCACTAAAGCAATAGAGTCTGAGCTGAAGAAATGATTTATTGGTGTCACGTCATTATCGTCAAACAAGATTGAAGAGTCAGATTGAGAAGAAGACGACGAAGCTGATGATGAAAGGGACGGTTTATTAGTGTTGGGATTTGATGTTGACATTTTTCTGAAACCTGTTGATGATGAAGTAGTAGGACTAAAGAATTGTAAATTTGAAGCGCCTGAATCCAATGAAGATAACATTATATTCTGTATGTGTATGCTATATTCTGTGGATATGTGATATTAAAAGGTTATAATGCAGAATGAGTAGAATTGAGAATTGTTGTTTGTTATTGATGATTGACTGTAAGGTATGGGTTTATATGAATGATGATTGGTCGAATAGGGGACTGAGTTTATTTTGAGGGATTTTGCTGACTTTTTCTTTCAAAAAAAACCGATGAATGGTATGGACGAGATAGAACGCAGATCCAAC
This sequence comes from Wickerhamomyces sp. NRRL YB-2243, assembly GCA_030581995.1. NCBI lineage: Eukaryota > Fungi > Ascomycota > Saccharomycetes > Phaffomycetales > Wickerhamomycetaceae > Wickerhamomyces > Wickerhamomyces sp. NRRL YB-2243. Next base: position 80,253 of record JAKTWL010000010.1, read on the forward strand.
AATTCAATCAAGAAAAAAGTATGAATCTTCAGACGAATTGGTGTGTTTGTTGTTTGAAGATTGGTAAAAAGAGAAAAAATTTGACTTGATTTTTTTCACACTCTCGGAATTGGCTGGAACTTTGGTATGGGCCACTTATATAGATTGTTTATACGGATTGATTGAAAGCTGTTGTGATAATGACTTGATAGATTGTGTTTTAAGGACAGTAATCAATTAGCAGTTGGTTTGTTCTCTTATAAAATACAAGTAACAAAAAAAGAAAGAAAACCAGAAGATTTAAATAGAATCGGTTTCTTTATTTAACCAAAGGAAATTTTCAACTGTTCCGGGAATTTTTATGTGTCGAAATCCCAAATTTCTTTTTTCTTGCGTGGCTTCCAACCAATCAGAGCCCGTAAAAAAGTCAGCCTGTTGAAAAACATATGATTACGTAATGTGAGTTTGCTATAGCTTTTGTGGTCTATGACCCTTGAATGATCTTGTTGAGATGTGTGGGATTCATCGATGCTATCAACTAGGACAATTGATCGACTTTATAGTGTGATTTGAGTATGCTTATTCACAGAAGCTCATTCCCCGTGGTCTCATTGGCCATCCCAAGCTTGCTGCAGATTGATTAGGTAATACAAAGTGGGTGTTTTTTACCAGTTTGGTAAACAGTCAGCGATAAGGAAGGTTACCCGGGTAAAAAGATCACATGACTAGTCACATGCTCAGTTTTTCAGTGGTTTTCATATATAGAAAGAGAGAGAGAGCTACGCATCATCAGTTACATCTGTTTAGTAAGTATGACAAGGTAAAAATATGACACTCAACTGGGAGACTGGTCTGCAAAAATCCAGAGACAATAACCAGCAAGTGGAATATGTCTTTAGACACAAGACAATGGCTCAGATACTACTCAAGATAATCCTATTTGCTATAACGATTTTCATTGATCAGTTTATACTGATTCATAAGCCTAATTATCTCAGGTTGATTGGTAGTGTTTTTCTACTAATGGTTAATTACTTGATACCGATATTCAAGCGTATGTTTTTCATGCCTATAGTATGAATCAATAACTAACATAAATCCAATAGAAGAATCAGTCCTTATCATTAAATCCATTGGAGTGCAGCTTATTGAATCAAAAGGCATATTTCAGTCAAACGAATCCCACAAATTCATACCCTCTAATGATATAGTGGACATTATTATAAATGAAGGGTTCAAGGGATTACAGGTAATCTATTATCTAGCTGTTCTGGTGGAAGATGGTGAGAAATTAGAAATAATTTTGCCAGTGAGTATTCCACACCTTCTATAAGCACGATCTAACTACGATACTAACTCTGCCATAAGAACGCTAACTTAAGGCTCAATGACCTCATACAAATAAGGAAAGACTTGAGAAAAAAGCTGATAACCACATCTCAACAAGATAGATCCCAAACAGCTTAAGAATGAATGATAATGAGTTTGATGTGATGATTTATATTGATTATATAATCAACATGCTTATATAAAAATTTTGAATACAAAAAAAAAAAGAAAAATAGGGAAGAGCTAATAATCAAAACAAGCTGAGTTTATCTGAATCACCTACTGAAATTTGATCTTATTTTTTCATCTCTACGGTGTTGAGACAATAGAAAAGACACAGATCGGTACAGGATGAGTAGTATTATCAGTATGTTCTCATACCTAAGGCGCTCAGAACTTTTCCCCAGTGGTTTGTGCAAGTATACTAACCATTGCACCCATAGACAAAAGTAGTGTTAGATTCACACCAAAAGTGAGACAGCGTCGTTCTGTTGGAGGAACACCAAATGAGAGTAGGAGGGCTAGTGTGGTGCCTTCTGTCGATTCAATCCTGGAGGTTGGAAATAGTCCAGTACTAAAGCGATACAATGACGAGGAAGGGCAGGAGGAGGATGAGGATGAGAATGATAAACAATCTGATGATGAGGGACCCACAACTACAACAAACAATTCGCATTCAAGTAGAAGATCAAGTATAGCTGATATCTCAAGACCTCATGAGACCAAACAAAGAAGATTGTCAACATTGAGTAATACTTCAAGACCAGGGGATCTTTTGAAGAGAGCTTCAATCGGTGATTCAATTGAAAGACCTCATGTTATTGGTATACCGTTGGTCACTCCAACTGCTATCTCAAGAAGGAGAAGTTCAGCCGTTAGAAAAACTAGTGTGAGCAGCAGAAGATCATCTTTGAAACAAACAACAGGTACTGCACCAACTGCTACCTTGGTGACACCAATCACGCCTGCCTCAACTCAAGAAGCAACTTCTTTAAAGACATTATCAAAAGCTGAAGGGAAGCTCCCTGAAGATGATGAAGCAGGGGAAGAGGAAAAACAACAGATAGAAGATAGAGCTGCTGTTAAAGAAGCAGAAAGTACAACGCTAAGAAAGGAAATGTTTGTTCCACCAAGTCCAGGGCCTACTCAAGAACAATTGGGTGGTGATAATGAAGCGGGTGAAGGACAAGCTAAATCAGAAAATATACCAAAAGTGCTAACAAACTATGGTGACCTCAAACCTAGGAAATTCGGTGAAGGTCATCCCAAACCTTTTGAAACTGAGACGCATACGATAAATCAGGATACATTCCCAATGAAGGATCTGTGTAATGCATCATTACCAATCGGGAAACCATCATCAAATTTTGAATTGGTCCAGGAGGCTCGTATTGCTAAGATGAAACAAAGAAAGGAAAGAAGAGAATTGAGGCAACAAGCACGACAACAGAAAAGGTCACTGGAAAGTTTCTCTGATGCAATCGAACCACAACAGAAGAAAATCAAACCAGAATCATTACTTCTTGAAGACATTAAAGGAAGTTCCAGTAGTCCTAATCCTGCAACTATTCAATTGAAAGTCACTGAAGGTGTTCTAACCGTTGATGAAGAATCTATGGTTGTTGATAGACATGCTGGGTTTGACAAGACTGGGATGGTTAAATATACGGAGAATCCGTTCGAGAATATCGTTAATTCGGCCACATATGGTAAACAACGTTATACGGATAAATGGGAAGAGAATGAGGTCAAGTTGTTTTACCAAGGTTTGAGTCAATGGGGTACTGACTTTGGATTGATTTCACAAATGTTTCCACATAGAACAAGAAGACAGATAAAGGCCAAATTCATTTCGGAAGAAAAGAAAAGACCAAGAGCTATTGAGTTGGCATTGACGAGAAAACTAAATTTCACCTTTGATCTGGATCAGTATAGTGAACATGCAAATAGAACTTTCAATGGTATGGATGAATTCAATGATAAACTTCTGAAACTGAAAGAAGAGCATGAGATGAATTTGAAAGAATTGAGTATAGCTAAAGAGAAGGCTAAAGAAGAAGATGCAGAGAAACAAAAGAAGAAAGAATTTGAAGTCAAGACTGGCCAAAGAACTTTGACTAGACAAGAAAGATTGACTGAATTGAGAAAACATGAGACTGTTTTGGGATCTATTGATGATATAAAGAAGCAGAGAGAACTGGATGCGAGCATAGCTACAGAGAACGCTGCTTCATGAAAAAAAAAAAAAAAAACTAACGGCTTTGTTTTGGATTTGGTTTATAATTTAGATAGTATTGACTATGGTGCTACAATTACAGTGGAGTGTATAGCAGATCATTGAGCAAAGGGTTTTCGGTTCTAGATTCCATTTAGGTAGGAGCACATAAAAATTTCGCGGGTGGACTGTATTCAGCTAATAATACCGGTAAGGGCCGCATTGTTAGGTTTTCGTGGTTTGGGATTTAAAAATTCAAAACAGTTGTTCGTGGTGGTACTACGTTGCATCTTCATCATCAACGACAACAACTACCATCATTTACCGCCTGGAATCCCTGAAATATTCTCACAAAGAGTCGTTCCTTATCAGTTATTATCAACACGGCCCCTTTTACAATAATTTGAAACGTCTGCCTGATTTTCCGTTCCCAAGACATACCACTATTTATATTCCTGTTGTATTACTGGAGAATTGAGATAAAGCATCGTATAGGAGACCATTTAAAGAAAAGAGAGATCCGCTATCAAGAAAACATCACCATGTCGACTCAAGATGCCAAAAAGCAGCTTACTCACATAAAAACTGACTTGGAGGAGAACGCAACTGGGGCTATTTACCAAGTTATAAAGGAGTTTAATGCTAGATTAGAGGATGAGTTGAGTTTGAGACTGGGCGATAAAATTGAGGTGATATCAGATGATAAAGAGTTTAATGATGGTTGGTATATGGGGAAATCGTTGAGTACGGGCGGTGTTGGGCTTTATCCTAAGGCTTTCACACAGTTAGTTCCAAGTCTTTCAAGACCAACTCTCTTGAGGGCAAGATCCAGACGTATCGCAAGTCCCTCATCCTCTACTCAATCTCCATTACCAATGAAAAGCAATAGTGGTACACCAACCTCTACAAGGACATCTTCCAGATTCGAGGACAATATCCCCAAAATATCTCCTCAACAAGAAGTGAAACATAGTCAAATTAGTGGTGCATTGTCTGATATTGATAAGGCCTTGGAAGAATTGAAAAATGAAGCTAAACCTGGTTATGGTGACTCAAGTTTCAATGAGACTTCAGAGTCATTGAATCCTGAACTAGTCGAAAGTTGGACTCCTGATCAAGTCACTTCGTATTTCAAGTACCTAGGGTTTGATTCAACGTCGAGTGAACAGTTTGCTGAACATAAAATCACCGGTGCTATTTTGTTAGAATTGGAGCTAGCTTATTTGAAAGAATTGGATATATCATCATTTGGAACAAGATTTGAGATATACAAAGAGATTGAAGCTTTGAAGGAACTGGCTGAACAACGAAGATTGGCCGCTCAACATACATTTGATGAAGAAGATGATGAACATTCGGATAATGAAAAGCAAACAATTTCTAAATCACTTCTGGCTGCTCCCGAATTTCATAGAAAAGAGATCTCAAGTGGCAATAATCGGAATGGCAATATTGAACAGGATCTAGATACATTTACTCGTCCGTTGGGTCATATGAGAAAGAAATCAAAATCCTTGGATGACATTCCGGAATCTTCCAAGAAATCAAGCATCAATTTACAGCCAAATAGAAATAGGAATTCATACATGCCTCCAAGTTCTCAAGTTCCTGAAGTTCCATCATCCAAAATCACCAATCAATTCCTGTCTCCAAGACCAGCCCCGAGTCCTCCTGCATATCCAAGCCCGATACAGTTGAGAGAAGAATTTCAAAGTTCTCATAATACACCAACTAATCCTCAAAGAAGCTCACTAGTCGCAAACCATTCAAGGAAACCCTCATATGATGTTAATCCTGCCTTCCAGCTAAGGGGCAATCATTCAAGAAATGCATCTTATGATCCAGGCCACTCAAGACAGAGTAGTCGAAACTTCAAGAGTGCTTCAACCGCCGATTTGTTGACCAATTTGGGACAAGGTGACCGTCCTGCTTCTAGTATCTATATGGATTCTACGCATTCCAGACACTCTAGTGTGAATTTGAGAACAACTCGACATTCAAGACATACTTCTGAGGTGAGTGTCAAGAGAAGTGAAAAAGATGAGAAATCTCATCGTCGTCATTCCTCAGTGTTCTCATTCTTGTCAACTTCTAATATGTTTCTCTCTGGACCGGGAAATATATCACCTACAAGAACTTCTTCTGCTCGTCCAACCTCATTTTTTGGGGACAAGAGAATTTCAAACTCTCCTACCAAATCTTCATTTCTGGACCATGGTGAACCTTCTATCCATACTTTAGATCCAAATGCCAACGCTTCGAATCAGAGTGCTAGAAGATCTGTCTCTGCTAAAGAAGCTGATTATGATACAGCAGTTCTCTCTTCTCCAAACAAGAGATCTGTTTCAGAAGCAGTCAAACAAAAATCATTGCGTAATATTTCATCTTCAGCAACACTTAAAAAAAGTAAAACATCTGCATTCATGGAGGGTATCCGAAATATCAGCCCTTCTGAATCTATTAAGACATCAGATTGTTTTGGATGGATGAATAAGAAAGGTGGTATTGCCGTTGGAACATGGAAGCAGAGATATTTCACACTTCATGGTACGAGGTTATCTTATTTTACTTCCCTAAGTGACACAAGGGAACGTGGATTGATTGATATTACTTCACATAAAGTACTTCCTGCCAAAGATGATGATAAATTTGTTTCACTATACGCTGCATCAACCGGTAATGGTAAATTTTGTTTCAAGCTTGTCCCACCTGCTCCAGGATCTAGAAAAGGATTGACATTCACACAGCCTAAAGTACATTATTTTGCTGTTGAGACAAGGGAAGAGATGCGAACATGGATGGCTGCTTTGATAAAAGCTACTATTGATATTGATGAGTCTGTTCCTGTTATTAGCTCATGTGCTACTCCAACTGTTTCACTTCAAAAGGCACAAACAATGCTGGCACAAGCTAGAGAAAATGTTAAGAAGAGAGAAGAGTTGAATAGACTTAAGGATAATGAACCAAATAAGCCTGAGATTTCGGGAAATTCATCCATATCACCCGACACTGACTCATATGATTCAACTCTCCCAATACATTCGCCAAACACAACGGTGAATACTTCTGAAATGACCCCAATTTTGAACTCAGATGCTGGTGGCTTTGGGTCTCCTTTTGAGATTGCCTCCAATCCTTACACCCCCAAATCCAACTACTCCTCAGCCAAACAAAGTCCAATAGATGCTGAGTTCAAAAGTAAGCCTTATTCTGCTGGAAAACTTCAAACTCCAAGCCAAAGAGTTGCCAGTTCATCAGCATCTGCTGCTGCGGCAGCGGCAGCATTTACTTCCCAGAAATCAAAAACAAATAGAATTTGAAGGCCTGTTTGAAGCTTAATCCAAAGGATGTGTACGTCCTTTCATATCGCTATAAATCTGCTACACCACACTGATATTGTTTATCGTGTTTATAATTGCTCTTAATACTTGTGTTTTTGTGTTTTTAAACCTTTCCAGTATATTGTAATTTCGCTTATGTAATTTTTTTTTTTCTTAATGCCATATTTTGTGATGGAAAACGAAGAAAAAATGAATAGCCGGAAGAAATCTTCACATAAATTCCTCCATATATATACTTTATGTCGGTCATGTCCCCTGATCCAATTGATGAAACGTGGTCCAAGTTATCGCTGAAAGTGGCCAATGATCCGGGTGTTCTTGAAAATTGGGAGGCGTTGGTTTCCTACGTGTCAAAAACCGTCTCAAAAACATCAACACCATACCAATTGGAGATATTCAGAACAACATACACACAGTTCCTTTCAAAGTTTCCATTTCTTGAACAATATTGGATCAACTATGCCTCTAGTGAGTTTAAGTTGGGATTCACCGAAAATTCTGTATCAGTTTATCAGAAAGCACTCAGTATTGTGCCGTTTTCAAACATTGTCTGGTTGAACTTCTTGAAGCTACTGAAGGAGACGGTGTTGAATTACAATGATTTGATATATTACTATCAAGAAGCCGAGAGTCATATTGGGCTGCACTATCATAGCTATCAATTTTGGAAGGACTTCTTGAACGTTGAACTGAGTTTCAATGGAAAGAGCATATACTATTATAACATACTACGAAAGGTTGTTCAGATTCCTATATTTAACTTTTCTTTCTTTTTCAAGATTCTGCTAAAAGAGATTGAAACGCTCAATGGAGACTCACTACTAAAGCTAGTTGATGGAACTGAGATTTTGAAGAAATTGAAGCTTGATACTTCCAAAATAGACCTGAAGAAACATGATTTCCATGACGTTAAAGCAAAATTGAAAAAACTATTCACTGATGTTTACATCACAACACAATTCAGGACATTCGAAATATATCAGTTTGAGAGAAAGATTTCATTAGAGTACTTTGTTCCTGGAATAATTATATCGTTCCAACAGATTGCCAATTGGGAAAGTTACCTATCATATATGGAGCTCAATGGCACGCCTAATCAGATTAGAAGTCTATATGAAAGAGCCATAGTTCCAACGGCAAACTATTCAAACATCTGGCTCAAATATTCCGACTATTATTTGAAGATTGGCGAATCACAAAGTGCGATAAACCTGTTATACAAATCATTGCTGTTTTTACCCAACTCGAAGGCTTTAGCTGTGCATATTAAACTTGCAAGACTAGAAATTGCATCAGGAAACTTCATGAAGGCTAGAGATCTTGTCCATCTATTACTTTCGGCTGAGACTGATAATCTTGCGGTTCTTTTTGAGTTAATAAATATTGAGTATCTATTGAGCTCTGGGGATATCACGGGGTTTCAGTCCTTAGTTACTCAATTAATCGATCAAAAACCACCAGGGATTGCGGTGTATTTATTGGAGCATCTGTATCAGTTCAAAGGTGTCCAGCTATCTGTTGATGCTTTGAGTACTCTCAATTCTAGTGGAAGATTCAACTCAGAGGTGAAATATTGGTTAATTCTACTAAAGACAATACTGCATTCACACACTAAGCAGGAAACTAAAAAGGTATACAAGGAGGCTTTAGGCTATACCAATAATAACAGAAAACTCCTGACCTGGTATGAGAAATATCTGGCCTATGAGTCAACAGGTCCAGAAGACCTTAAGGATGAATTTCTTCTCAATTCAATGCTAGCATTCAAAGTGAACTAAAATCACCAATATCACTCGGAGTATCGTTCAATTATGACCACTACTAGTTAGTGAAATAACGGAAAATGGTGTATAAATATTATGCAGGTTGTAACAGCTATAATAAAGAGAAGTTTTTATTTTCTTTCTTTCCTCTAAACATCATTCAATGCAACACAAACTGCCCCTTTATGATGTCCATTGTACTGTCTCACTGTCTCACTTGTTGCAAGATCCCATAACCTAACATAATGATCTGAACAAGCGGTAACAAGATAAGCACTATCAGCACTGAAAGTACAATCCCAAACCCATCTCTGATGACCTTGCAATGTCGTTTCTAACCCAAATGAATCGTCCACGTTCCATATTCTTGCAGTGTGGTCCGCAGAGCATGTTGCTAAATGCTTCACGTCTGAACTCAGGAGAACTCGCGTTATGTATTTTGAATGGGATCTGAACTTTGTCACTGGTTGTAGCGATGTTGAGTCTTTCTGGTTGTTCATTTTCCATACGTAACAGTTACCCTTGTTATTACCGGCGACTAGCATCGATCCATCAGAAGCGACAGACACACTTTGAACTGGGACATCATCTTCTGGAATCAATTGATGTGTACATTGGTTCTCTCCTAGATCCCAAATCCGCACATTGCCATCTTGATCACAACTTATCAACTCCCCTTGATTCGGATGGATAACCACCTCGTTCACTGGGCAATTGTGTTTGTAATTTCTCTGCACTGAAGGGGCTCTCACATCCCACACTTTGACTGTCCCGTCCTCACTTGAGCTCACCATCCATTTGTTGTCGGATTGGAATGCAATTGACGTGACGTTGTTGGTATGTCCTTCGAAAGATGTGACTGGGTTTGGATTGGTTGTTCTTATATCGTAGAGTCTCACTTGCAAATGGCCAGCAGCTGCCAGGAACCTCTTATCAGACGTTATTTCCAGTCTGTTCACTTGAGAGTCTGCGTGTTGAATGGTCCTCGAGCAGACCCCCGTAAGAGCCTCCCAGAAGCGAATTGTGTGGTCGTATCCAGCAGATGCCAGAAGAACAGACATCTTTCTCAACTATTTTGGTATGTTTGTTGATGGTTTTTGGCTGTTCTTTGGTGGTTCGTTAAGCTGGGAGAGATTTTTCTAGAAGCTTCCAGCAAAAAATGGCATATCATTTTTTTCCAGGCCCCAAAAAAAACATCATAAAAAAGGCCTAACCTTCCACCTTTCTTGCTTCAAAGGAAAAGAGTAAGACAAAATAACTGTATCAATAGAGAAGAATTTGAATATAGAAAAATGGTCAGAGAAACTAAACTTTACGACACATTGGGCGTCAGTCCTTCAGCCTCAGATGCTGAGATCAAAAAAGCATACAGAAAAATGGCATTGAAATATCATCCTGATAAACCAACTGGGGATACTGAGAAATTCAAGGAGATTTCAGAAGCTTTCGATATATTGAGTGATGAAGAGAAGAGACAAAATTACGATCAATTCGGCCTAGACGGTGCCAGACGTGGTGGTCCTCAATTCGATCCTTCTGCCGGTGCTGGTGGCCATCCGTTCGGTGGTGCAGGTGGCTTTGGTGGATTCAGTACTGCTGATGCTTCAAACATCTTCGAACAATTCGCTAGAGCTGGTGGAATGGGAGATGATTCTGGCTTCCACTTTGGAGGTGCAGGTGGAAATCCATTTGGAGGTGCTGCGTTTGGTGGTATGCCAGGCGGTATGCCAGGTGGATTTGGTGGTAGAAGAGAACCGGAACCAGAAATTCAAACAATTAATCTTCCTGTATCACTAGAAGATCTAGCTAAAGGGGCCAAAAAGAAATTCAAGCTTAACCGTAAGGGACCACATGCTTCAAGAGAGGAGAAAATAATGGAAGTGGATATCAGACCTGGTTGGAAAGAGGGTACTAAAATTACATTCAAAAACGAAGGTGATTATACTCCATCTGGACGTCGTCAAACAATTCAATACGTCATCCAAGAAAAACCACATCCATACTTTAAGAGAGAAGGAAATGATTTGATATGCACCGTACCACTCACTTTCAAAGAGTCCCTTCTGGGTTTTGAGAAAACGATAGAATCAATTGATGGAAGAAGAATACCACTGTCGAGATCATCCCCAATACAGCCTACAAGTCAAAACGTTTACCCAGGCCTAGGTATGCCAATTTCAAAAAACCCTGGACAACGAGGTGACTTGAAAATCAACTACAAGATTGACTATCCAATAACTTTGACTCAGGAGCAGAAGCAAGTCATTGCACAATATTTCTAAGGTTTTGAGTCAAAAGTGATGAAGTTGGTAGTCATTGCATCATTATACTAATGTTGTTTTCCATGTCAAAGTTCATGCAAGTTTGGGTGAAGCACTGATGTTCAATGTGGTTCATACTTTTTTTGCACTTGATGGGTTCATGTTTATAGATTTGGTAGTTTGATTACACATGATTAACATCAGTTATACTCCGTAGTCTACTTGACTTTTCTTTAATCAAACAATTATAGATATATTAATGCAAAAATCATATTCCCCAAAAATACTTAAAAACCTAGAGGGCCTTTATTATAGACAATCTCCTCATTTCTTAGATTTCTTCTTCTTCTCATCGCCTTCTTCATCATCATCAGCTTTTCTCTTCTTTTCTTTCTTTTCCTTCTTTTCCTTTTTATCTTTCTTTTCCTTCTTATCTTTCTTCTCTTTCTTGTCTTTCTTTGATGGAGAATCAGTTGTAACATCACCAACGGTAGTATCAGCAATGGAAACATCACCAACAGTAGTATCAGCAGCTTCAACTTCCTTGATCAATGGCTTTGAAGGAGTTGAAGAAGTAGCAGCTGGAGCAACATCATTTTCATGAGAGATGTAGCTTTTCTTCCAGTCAGCTGGGGTATTTTCATTAGTTCTACCAAATTTGTCTAATTTACCATCAGCTTTCAATTGTTTTTTCTTTTGAGCAACTGGTCCCAGACCCCATCTTCTTGGATATAGATCTCTCTCCATGATACATCTTTTAACTTTAGCGACAACACCATGATCACATGCAGCAAGGTCTACAGTAGACATTTGAGCGATAGCAACGGCAATGGCTTCACCTTTGGTAGTAATTAAGACGACTTCATCGTATAGTTCAATACCCTCTTCGTATCTTAATAGACCTGGAATCATCAATTTAGCACCATAACAAACAGCATTGACAGCAGAATCCTTAACAACTATTCTTTTGTAACCTAATAACAAACCTTCTAATGGTTGAATGATTCTTCTCAAGTATGATTCATCTCTAGTGTTATCGTAAACCCATTGAGCATCTAAAACATCATGTAAAGTAACCAAGTTGTCAGCTTCACTTAAGGCACCTGATCTAACACGACGCAATTCTTGCATATGACCACCAACACCTAATAGCATACCTAAATGAACACATAGAGTTCTCATATAAGTACCAGCTTCACAAGATGCCCAGAAAACACCTAAACCTCTCTTGTTGTCAAATTCAATCAAGTTAGAATCATAGATGGTACGGACTCTTAATTGTCTTTTGACAGCGGAAATTAAAGGTGGTCTTTGGAACAAAGCTCCAGTCAAACTTTCTAAACCTCTAGCTAGTTCCTTTTCATCTTTCAAAGCATCATGTAATCTAACGATACAAACATACTCTTTACCGGCACCTTGTTGAGACTTAACTAATCTTGTAGCTCTATCAATACAAACAATCAAACAACCAGTAACTTTTGGATCTAAAGTACCAGAGTGACCAGTCTTTTCACAACGTAAAATACGTTTAATCCAGGCAACAACTTCATGAGAAGATGGGTTAGATGGTTTATCTAAGTTGATGACACCTGAACTTATATAGGATTTTAAGTCTCTTTTCAATGGTGATGAACCAGCTGGAATTGGAGTATAGTGACCACTTCTGACCAATAATTTGTCAAAATTTTTCAAAAGTAACGGCCATTCAGAAGCATCTTGAGATGGGGTAACGTTTTCAGGCTTGATAAATTGCTCGTCAGACATTTTGTAACGTTATTTACTTCTTTATGTAAAAAATTCTTTTGTGTCTTGATGAGTTTATTTGTTAAAATTTTGGATGTGAATTTTTTTTTCCAATAAGATCACCCGGCCGATGAGTCCACGAAAATTACTACATATGTACTATTTCCAGATCGGGATGTTGTTGCTTGTATAATAGGTGTGCTAACTGTTTTGGAGATCGTAAGACAGCAACTCTGATTCATTGAAGCTTCAGGACATTCACAATCTTGTTTATCAAGGCTTTCTTCATGAATTGTTCCCTTGCTAGATTTCTGGTGAACTTCAAGTAATCTGTTAGTAACATTGCTTCAGAGAAATATTTTCTGTGAGTTCCCACTTACTTTTACAAAACTATTGAGTGGGATCTTCCCGTTATCAAAAGCCTTTGTTAGGGCATATAAAGTCTCTGAGATGGCCAAGTCTTCAGCTACAAGGCTGTATAGTCTAGAGTATGCTGTTAGTGAAAAAGACGATCAGAAAGTAGAGCACCGACTATACTTACTGATTGTGGACTATGGTCTCTGCGCATATGATTTCATCAACATTAAGTTCTCCGAATTCATTGGCTTTGGTGATTGTTTCATCCGCTTGTTTGATTGATTTGAGAAGACTTATCTCGTTTTCTTTCAATTGACTATTCAGGTTTTCCAGATTATGGAACTCATACTCAAATATCTTATTGAATTTGTCAATTGAGTATCGAATCTGATTTATACTAGTCTTGAATCTGTCTAAATCTCTTGCGACATCTTCGTGATATAGCTTTTGTACCAGTGAATCTATTTCTTTCAAGATCTCGCGCCTAGTTGTATCCTCACCCTCATTCTTAAGAACATCATCCATTATATTAGGTTGCTCAGCCATTTGTGACATCAGCTGTTGAGTCTGGAGTCTTGAGTCATAGTTTATCTTAGTGAGCGTTGGCGATACAACTGTTTTTTTTCTTAAGTCTTCAGGTAATGGCGGCAATGGGGGTGGGCTCAGTGGAGAGCTCTTTTCTGGCTTTGGAGATCGCTTAGGTGGTAGCGCAGGAATAGCAGGTGATCGAGAATTATTGTGGCTATTTGATGTCAATGATTCTGGGCGAATGATTGGTTTGGCAAAAACAGGAGGTTCCAAACTAAAGACTCTTGACAACTCCTGTGATAGTTTTACAATAGTGGACCTTGATTGATCTTGCCCCGGGTTCCATGTGGAGAGATATGGATGATAGCATTTCCCATTGCCGTCAACGTAATTTCCTGGCTTCAAAATCATCGTCTCTGTAGGAACAACGTAAACTATAGGAGAGATTAATGGGTATTCATGAGGGATCCACAACTCAACTGGAATTTTGTACGTCTTTCCAGAGATTTCACAAGGCAAGGACCCATAAATGTTTAGGAGCAGTTTAGATTCCCCAATTTCATTCACATAGACTCGAGTTCTGGGTTTCAATGTTGGATATGATTGTAAAGTGACTGCAGAGTCCTGATATGTTGTTCTGGGGTCTATGTATTCCTTTATCATATTGTTAGTAATTGTCGCCTCCACAGCTAACTGGGGGTAAAACTATGTATACATACTGCCTGAAGAACTCGGTAAAGCCACTGCAGCAGCTCATTAGGAAGTCCCTGCATCTATCAACGAGCTTTATCTATTAAGTGACTGGTGCATCTATTTGAATTGAATTTTCCTTGAAATTTGGCAATTGGCTTTGATTATATAATCTAAATCTGTTAAACCACAAAACCAAGAGGTATCAGGATTCAGAAACGAAAAAGAATTATACGGATGTCGTCACGCTTCATTCAACTGGGTTGATTCATCGTAATATTCTATTCAATCTGGGTGCTCATCCGGGTGTCTGGGTATGTATGTGATCTGGCTTCTGATGGAAACGTTCAACTTCAACACAAAGTTGCGAACTTGAATACAGATTTACGGTTCGTTAAACTTATTGGTACAATGCACAGTTCTACCTCCTGCAAAACAACATGGCTTATTCATAGGGTGGCTTGATTTCAAAAGGGGTTTTTGGTTCTACGGTTGCTGGCCGCCTTGAGGAATAGCAGATCATGTACTTACCTAAGTACATGGTACTCAAACGGCTGAAACCAAACTACAGCATTTCACAAAACATATGATGCAAATGCAACAGAAGCCCCACACAGAACTATAGCATACAAGAAGCAGATACTATATCCCCTGAGGCTGATGCCTTTCACCGTTAACAAATGCAGAAAACAATGGATAGCAACAGTGTGGCGGATATTTTCTCAGGATACCTTCACTTCTGTTTGGGACATCATAGCTATTTCGATTATCTAGTGCCCCGTCATCTCATTTACTGGATGGTGACCCGTATTATTCTTTGGTCTATGTTCAACTCAAGATTTCTCAGATTCTTCGACGTGTTATATCCCCTTGGAGATGTCAGACCACGCTATGAAGCGATGGAAATATTGATACTTCGTCAACTACTGTCAATCTTTACTTCTTCATTCCTCGCCCATATACCTGACGAGGTTGACACTCATTTCATGGAATCTTCTCAGATACACTTTGCTGTCTCAAGATTAGGCTTTTTCAACTCCGAATATTGGTCAATTCAAATGTCTTTAAACTCTATTGCCTGCCATCACTAAGGACCATGTCATCGACAATTATTGTGAGTTTCAGCAGGATGACATCTCTTTGATTCAAAGTGGCATGATGAAATGGCATCATCAACTTATACAGGTTACTTCTTAATCCCCAGATTCATGATCAACATGCTTTAAGTGTTCTTTACAAAATTACTCAAAACTGATTACCTACTGGATTGATTTGAGAGACAACTACAATACACCGATCAACGTAACGAAGTAAGGCTTTGAGACTTGGAATGAATTGGTCTCAGTTTCGTATTGACAGGTGTATCTATTGGTGGTGTTCGGATGGTCAGACAAAACAATATTCTGAAACTGATTTGACTATATAGTATCCCACTTCAGGAGGTATAATTGATCATTTACGAAAAAGCGTCCCAGTCATGCTTGAACACTACATAGATTCAACCTTTGAAACTACCAGCACAGATTTCCTCTTATTTTAGCATTTTGTTGGAGATAGATAAGCCAAACAGAACATATTGGACAAGCGCGCTTTATGCTGTTGTCGTTTTATGCAGTGAAAACTTGCACCACAGTGTTCCTTTTCTCGTGTCAAGTCTCACAATCAGAGAAGATTTTAAGGAATATTTCTGATAGTGATGTCACAAAATCTCAATCGGGAGAGACTTATATCTTCCGCCAGATATCATTTAAGGGATCAAAGAACTTCAGAAAGAAATTGTATATCAAAGCTCTGTTTGTATTTCAGAATTTAGAAAATGATGAGATCAAGTCAAGAACCTAGCTGATTGTTCCATGAAACTGAATAACGGCCCAGCTGGGTATTACTAAGTCACATTCATAGCATAGACTGAGTTATGAGCTTCATAGCGGAAACTCGATTGCGAAATCAACCACAAGAGAAGCAGTATACGCTGATCATCCCCACGATCCCCCACTGGCGACAATTCTCTATTAGATTGATATTTTTATTTTTTTAATCATTTGCCAACCATCAGTAGATTTGATTATATAGAGGAGTAGAAAGGTACTATGCCTACCTTTTAACGCGTTAATCGTTATATCTGCCATACTTATATAACTTAACACACAGTATATTTGGTATTTAAAACTAAACAAAAGCTATTCTCAGGATTAGGCAAAGCCCTAATACTTACACCAGTAATTATCTCTAAAGAATTCTCTCTGGAGACCCTAAAATACTTCTCTGACCTAAAACCTCTTGGATTAGATCATTCTAAAGAATATTCTAGTGCTTTCTAGTATATTCCAACAAGACGTGTATTGGATATTGGGATGTTTTAGGATGTCTCCTTTTGCACATTTTCGAATGAGTATATTCATGTAATTCCAGATTTTCGTTTTGCAAATGACAAAAGCATTACGGGGCTAACCTTGGAGGTTGCACCTCTTCTTTCTTTTATAACGATCCTTACCAGCTCACTAGCATTAGCTATTGATATATTCCATGTAATAAGTAAGAATACAAACACCAAGGTTGTATTTTAAGACAAAATATAATTTGAAGTCGCTCTCACGATCTCACTCTCTCGCAGAACCTCGAACGTACTGCTGAGGATGTTTGCTGGCTGCTTCGAATAATCCAAAGCCCGCTTGGACTATCAGCATCAAATTAGGGTAGAGTGTTTCATTCTCAGAGTGCCGAGTTGGCATCCAAATCATTTAACCCCATAGAGGTCTGAATAATAATTTTCATGCTGAAAGCGGCACAAACGGTGTTGTAATGACTGGTATCTTAGTTCAATAAGTTCAGGCATTGTATTCGATACTTAAAACTAAACAAAAACTATTTCCAGCATTAGGGAAAACCCTAATACTTATACCACTAATTATCTCTAGACAATTCCCTCTAGAGACCTTAAACTACTTCTCAGACCTACGTGCTCTCGGATTAGATCATACTAAAGAATATTCTAGCTTTGTAGTAACAATACTTTAAGGAAAAACAACTGATGACGATCACTGGGTAAAGAAAGATGCTGAGTACAACGGAATTGCTTCCACTTCGATACATATGATTTGAAATCTTCAGCTCCGGATATTATAAATGTCGACCACCTTGTGAATGCGCAATCGTTAATCGTAGAGCTAAAAGTAAACGGAATTCGAAACCTTCTAGTGTTAGTTAAAATGGATAGTCACTCTTCCAGTTAGTTCCCTGTTCTCATCATCGTTACTGCGAACAAGGACAGAAAGCACCTGCAGATATATGATTTTCAATATTAAGATATCTTGAATCTGTAAAGAGATTACCTGAGATGTGGGCGTGAAACTGTAGCAATAACAGTATAGAACCACGGTAATTCTGCAGTGATGCGTATATCAGTGATAATTGTGCTTTGGAAACAGCTAGTGCTTTGTGCAATTTCCGTAGCAATCGCTGTACAGAGTGTTGAGTATACTAGAAAGCTAGAGGATATTCTTTCCCCAGTTTAGTTTTAAGTACCACCAAATATACTGTGTCTTTAGTTATATAAGAAGTATGGCAGATATCGATTAACGCGATAGAAGGTAGGCATAGTAACTTTCTACAAAGTATAATACACAATTACAGTCTGAACTCTCTGATTAATAAGATCACAAGGTTTGATAAGAGAAAAGATATTTGTCCCTGAATTGGCTGAATCCATATATATATATCTCTTTGGCTCAAAAGTTCACAAATCTCTCTTTGTTTGACAAGTCTGTCCTCTCTGTGTCTAGATCCATCAGCCCATCTGCATACACCTCACTCTCCAGTAGCCTGTCTGCAGCACTGTTTTATTTTGTTGTGGACCTTTCGAAGGCTTTTGAGAGATTTGGGGGCACTCGGAGGAGTTGAATATACTAGGAAGCTCTAGGATATTCTTTGTGTGATCTAATCCGAGAGGTTCAGTATTTTAGGGTCTCTAAAGAGAAATGTTTGTGAGCTGTGTTGAGAGAGAGCATGTAGCTCTGAGAAGTAGTTTAAGGTCTCTAGAGGGAATTGTCTAGAGACACTTAGTGGTATAAGTATTAGGGTTTTGCCTATTACTGGTAATAGTTTTTGTCTAGTTTTAAGTATCGAATACAATGTCTGAACTTATTGAACTAAGATATCAATCATTACAACAGGAGGGGCTCCATGCTCACGCGGAGCATCATGCGGACTTTTTCTTTTTGAGATTATAGATCAAATGAATATTGTGGTGTTGAATATCATATGTGTGATCTAAGCTTGAGGATAAGATAGATCTAGAACATATGGTAACTTTTCCTAATTATGAAAGAACAAATGTTTCATGTTTTTGAGGCAACTTAATATAAAACACCAATTAGATGTAACTATAAATATGAGAGGGAACTCTCATATTTTCTAGATAGTTTTGTATACAAAGAAAGTAAGAAATTGAAGATTAAGAACTTACATTATAATGTCAGATAATTTAAGAGCGCTTATTGAAGTTAGGTGTAGTGAGTTTCTACAAATATTAACAAGCTATATATAATGGGTGGTCAGCTCAGGTGAGGTGAGAACTTATAAACCTATCTTAGTAGATCAGGTTTGTAGATGTGTTGCTAATGTGTTGTTTCTTCTGGATATACACATTTCAAACCCTCAATGACCATCACCGATATCATTTACGTGTTTCTAAAATTCTTGCACCAGAACATTCCTAAACAAATTTCTTTCAACAACAAGAGCACTGCTGTGCACTCGATAAACATCCAAGAAATGAGGGGAGGGGCTGGGCTATCCTTGTTGAGGTTCCGGTTTTACGGTTATCAGACTATGTTCTAGAAAACTCTATGAGATTACTGAATTTAAAATAGGAGAAAGTTCCAAATAGGTTGGATAAACCTCAGTAAGAAGGCATAAGTTAGTTTACAGTCTTCAGCCTGAAGTTATTAGGAATTGATACAGAGTTAGTTAAGGATATACGGTATACGTGGTAAAGGTCGAAACTGAGACATATTGATATATCACGTGTTTCAATAATTCTTGACAAGGGACACACACATACATCCTTACACCAGGTTATCGATTAGTGATCGGTATTAAAAGCAATAAGTCTGTTATCATTAGTAGTCTAATCACTCAACTTGACAAGATCTGAAAATATTTCCACCAAAAATACTTCCCCCGGAACTTGAGAATCATTCATTATTCAATACACCTTCTCATAACTGATCACACCATTGCTAATAACTTGAGCTCTCAACATTGTCCTGGATGGCTTTCTGTAACACTTTTGAATCACTTCCTCAATTGCAGTATCACTTTGTTCATCCGTAGATGACGTTGAACTTGCACACCTTGATGATGGGGGTGAGTTTTGTACTGCTTCTGCCTGATTTAACATTTCAAAGTACTGTTTCCTCGACCGTACTTTAGATCCCTTGACAGTCATTTCCTTGTCTCTCTGACCTTCAAAGTCGTATATATGCCTGCTTTCTTTCTTGGAAAACGCAACGTCAGTATCTATATGATTCAGTACACTCATTAATGATTTGTCCTTGAGTAGCACTCTCCGGTTCATTTCAGAGCCCAGATTAGCCTTATTTCTTGGCCCTCTCCCGAGATGCTCCCAAAACTTGAGATATAGACTAGTAAATTCGTCAGAGACTTCAGTCGAAGTTGGAGTTGGAGGTGAGGATTCACGATTTGAGTGTTCTGACGCAGAGGAAATGTCCATTTGTATCTGTTTCTGGGACTTGAAAGAGTTTGTTACAACAGCCAGCACATTGGAGATATTCTCCCTATGAAATTCTTTCACCCTCTCTTTAACCAGAGCTGAGATATTTTTTTCCTGTAGTATGTTGACCCGTTTCAATTCCTCTTTCGAAGGTCTTCTGTTTAGTTGTTTTGCAAGAGTGTCCTGCTTGAATGATTTCTGAAGACTATTGGCTAGAAGAAAGTGATTGATGTTGAAACCTGAAGTCAAAGCAGGTGCTATTCCTGGAAGTATATTTCTCTCATAAAGATATTTTGGTGGCGGTCTAACTGACAAGGAGATACCAATCTTCTGTTGAATATAAAAGAACTTTGATTTGGTGATAAATCTTTCATTAGCAACAATCCTCAGATATTTGCACGTCATACCAACGACTTGTAAGTCAGGCACATCCAGGAATATCAAAACCTTGAGCAGTATCTCTAGCGGTAAATCCAATAGCCTAAAAGTACCTGTGAAGTCTAAATGTATGTCTTCTGGAAAATTTGTAGTCAAAAAATCCATCTTCTAGCGGCGACTATATCCCTTTGGCTTGGTAATGTCAATGGAACACAATAAGGCCCGTATGTTGATATCACAAGGGTTTGAATAGGAGTATAGCAACGCCTCTTCTAGCCTCTATTGCTGAAAGCTGTTGTTTTAAATCGAACGGTGGAGGAATCTGATTTTAGAAAGTGATATGTCACCTTCTAGTTGTGTTTTGTTTTTGTGTAGGCCAGTGGGATATAAAAACAAAGCCTATTTACCCTTTTGGGAAATATTCCTGAAGAGGCCAAGGCGGTGGAACGAATAAAGAGTATACTGGGTTCAGCTCAGCAATTGTCATTTATTCAACATAGTATGTAGTTTCACTAGCTGAGGAGACATCGCATCCCTTTATAGATGGGATGTGACGTTTTCAGGAAACATAATGTACACAAAACACTAAAGTTTAGATCAATGGAATGAATATAGTGAATTGGTGATAATTAAATTATCGTAGCTGTGTAATACGAGTAACTAAATATATGTTGTAAGGTAAAGCACTTCAGCTGGCTTACTAGCCGTCAGATTTAGCTCGGTATTAAATGATGTATATTTGAATAATTCAGCGCAAATCTGATCACTAGAGGAATAGTGGGATATTTAATTGGAACATAATTCAAGATAACTTAAATTTTCTCCTGTTGAATATCAATATGGATATTCGGCAATATATTAAAACTCGAAACCCAAAAGTAGTACAGGCAGAAGGTAGGAGTATGACGACGTCCAGCTAATTATTATTTGTTACGTTCCCTCATACCCTATATAATATGGTAATCGACGTCCTCGTTCCAGTTAGCAAATATTGTGCTTCGAACTCGAATAATATGGCGCATGTTTTTCTGTTCTTCTGCACTGGATGTGTATGAATATTTATTGATGTTATTCAATATTCAAGAGATCAGAAGCAGCTCTTATACCAACTATCATCGGCTGACAGCTTAAAACGTAGTCATATAAGGTTGTGAAGTGCCAGCCGCATTAATGATTACTGAACAACAATATGAAGTATATATCATCATGAATAGTTCACTAGCGTGGTCCAATATGTTACTTTGCTGCAGCATGTCCTGAGATATATCTTGTCTGTCGGGAAAGTGTACTCGGCTAAACTAGTACACGACGTTAAATAATATTCATGAGAATCTCTGATCATACGACCTCCTGTAATACTATATCCCTGATCACTATCAAGTGACATAGGTCCAACTAAGGTCTAATAACAAAATGGGCAAGCATCAAGTTCAAGAACTAACGAAGTGATCAGATTCAGTACGAACTTACTTCGTCTGGTTTTTACACTCTACCGGAATTAGTGAGAAGGGTATATCTTAACGTTTCAAGTGTTAGCTGGTGCCTGGTAGTAACAAGTAGCGTAGGTAGTGCCCACTGCCCAGTAGTTCTAGGTATCCTAGGTACTGGTGTGATACTTGCCAATAGCGAGTGAACTATGGAAAGCGGTACTTAGTTTAGCATAAATATAGGCACGAATGAACATTGGGCACTGGGCACTGCATGCAATAAGGACGTACATACTGAAGGTGGCTCGGATGTTGTGCGATTAGCTGGAGGTAGGAAGAGGGAACTAGGAACTAGGAAGTGGAATTAAAAACTTTGAACAGCTTAAGAAAAAAAGCTTCTGGGAACTGGGAACTCTACTGACGTTACTGGGAAGTGGATTCGTCAGGGTTCGGGTTGTGGTCGGTTTATTTCTGGAGCATTTATTTGCGTTACGTTAGTGTGCGTTAGCGACGATTTCCGCCGCTGCTTAACTTCCACTTTGGATAATGGAGATTCTTCACCTTTATATTGGTAAAGACATTAATAACTAATATGTTGTTTTTGCAGCAGATCTTGACAAGTGCCCAGCTTAACGTGTTCAATCGCTACTGTCGCTTCTCCGCGCTATTCAGTACTCTGCGCTGTCAGTTGAGGGTTGGACGTTGGACAGTTCGAAGTTGGAAATGATCACCTAATTGAAATCTTGATTGAAATTTTGCCTCAAGTTGATCTAAATTTCTTTTACAGTATGAAGTGAACCCATGACAGTGATAGACCTGGATAGACATCACTAGCTCCAATCATCACTTACCAGCTCAGCCAGCATCAATATGGTCCAGACTCCAGAGCCGTGTCTGAAATCTTATAAATCAAAATTTACTGCTGTTCAATAAGTGAAAAAGAAAGGTGGTTGATCATGAAATAGATACCCTAGACCCTAGACCCTAGACAAACACATCTTGTTTAACTCTGATATTTCTGATATGCCGTAAGCTCTGTAGATGATTTGCGGATACTAGGTACGGTACTAAGTACGGTGATCTATGATACGTTCTTTGGGACGACTCAGGAGGGTACTATACGTAGTCTATTCAAAATAGTCCGTAGAATTACTGGTGATGACAAGACACCTCCATTATGTAATTGGTGGGCAAATGCCTTGGCCTGGAATCTCATCCCAGTACTGGTAAAATTCACTCATAGAATATTCCAGTGATTAGATAGCATTCAATCATATGAGTCATGTGACCACTGTGATGAGATGGGATGAGGGCCATTTCAGAGAAGAGTGTCCATGTCATATAACTATGTATACAACTCGTGTCCATTATTATCACCCAGAGGGGATCCCCACACTTGTAACATAAATAATTAAGATTTGGGCATTAAGAATGGGCTTGCTTCTAAGTGATTACGACTGTGGTCTCATCCTAATAGCTGTTTCTTCTGTAGTTTCTTCATTTCATTCTTCGTTGGTTTATTCTGATAACCACGACAGTGAACTTTACTCTTCTCACAATTTTTGCATCCTGGTTTTCTCTCATCACACTTTATCCTTCTCTTTCTGCAAGTCAAGCAGCCAGTTCTTGTTCTCCTCCGTATCTGTTTCTTTTTGTTTTGTGGTTCATCTACTCCAGTGACAGGTGACTTTGTGGAACAACTTCCAACATCAGTAAATGAGTACGTTCTTTGAAGTGGAGGTACATGATGGTAATCTCTTGGATTGATTTGCTGTTGAACTTGAGTGTTTGAAAATATTAGCGGTCGATCGAATGGGGATTGAGCTTGAGGAAGAACACTGTTTGAGCTTGGGTATGGTAACGGAGAGACTAGAGGTTTTGTCAAGGAAACTGGAGAGGTACCACTTGCTGAAGAGAATGATGATGATCTTGAATATGAGCTGATTTTGGGTTGCTGCCAGGCATAAGAATGGTACAGCTGTGTTATTGATTCTTTATTCTGGATATCACTTGGTGAGTGGACAGCATGATACCCTGGAGGAGCTGCTGGAACCAAAGATGGAACCAGTTCTGAGATTGGTGGTAATACAGTTGTAGCTTCCCTCTGATTCTTTGAGATAGTGTCAGTCTTGGATTGGGGATTCTTGTAATCACAAAAGCTTGGTTTGACTGAGAGATCCAACGATGGCAATGAGCGTTTTCTCATTGCAGAAAAACTGACGTTACTTAAGTGGTTAGGGTATTGGTGAGCCGAACGGGGGAGTTCCAAATCTAAGGGCATCTACCTCAATATCCTCGTTTTCCAAAGTGACTAAGTGAGCTGTTGCTTATGGCTTCTGCAATGAGTTTTATCTGTTAGCAAGAAAGCAAGGCCAGGAGGATTCGAGATCTGAGTGAGGATAATAATGCAATTATAATATTTCTTTTAGTTCGATATATAATTATTAAGTACCGGGTATCAAACATCAAACTCACTAGCTGTATGCATGGCCTTATAGTTTCAACTTTCAAAATACGGACCAGACATCGAACAAGCATGGACTTGCAACCGTCAAACGTCAAACGTCAAACCATGCTTCCCACGATTCCACGTGATAAGGTCAACACTCAAAACTTTGGAAGAACGAATGTGAATGGAGGAGATACTAAACATTAAACATTACAGGAGATTTCAAACTCCAAACTTTGAACGCAGATGACTTTATGATAGCTTTTATCTTCGATCGTTAAAAGTTAAAAGGCACCCGCTAGAGGTCGGCTGATTAAGTTTGACGCAAGTATTCAGCTAACGATCAGGCACCGCAAGTTATAACTGAAAATTGGGACACACACAAAACCTGTGTCATCTTCCGCTTTGAGCGATCAGTTGATGGTTAAACGTTATTGCTTTTGACGTATGAGTTATGACATATGATATTAACCTATTTTACTTCATGAGGTTGCGACTGGTTGCTAGTTCTAGATAGTGGTTACTGGTTCGTTCCGTAAGCGGTATGAGTTGAAAATCGTGAAGTGTGATGCGCGTTTAATTTTCCACTTCTGGATATTATGCATGAACCTTGCAGTTAAGCTGATCATCAAAATCGCTTCGTTGTCTTAGAAGTCAGAACTTAGAAGTCAAAAGTCACAACTGCCAGAACTCAAATCTCAGATCTCAACGAAAGAAATTTTCCATTTGACGCCGAGTCTGGATTCTCTCAGCACACTGGCACAGTGCGCACAGCGCACCAGATTCCCAAAAATGAAGACAAGCTATCACTGGAATCATCGTTACAACATGCAGGCTAAAGCTCGCTTGTCCGTCGACTGTATAGTTTAAACACCAACAGACAGATATCACATCTCACATCTCACAGCTGATAGGACCGCTTTAGCTCATGTGATAAGTCCAACGTCTACTGAATAAACAACAATGCGTTGTGTTTCTATATCCACTCCACTATTTTGGTTGTTCTGGAGCTGTGGTTCAAACTTTAGCGGGTAGTTGTGCTAACTGCTAACTGCAGTGCTAACGCAATCTGTGTGAATAAGAGGAGGATGCTGTAAAACCGCGCTAATGATAAAACACTTGTACTATTTAAAAAGGAAAAGCTCATCATATTTGGTGGAACTTGGAAGTCGCAAATCTTTGTCTAAGACCACCTTGAGATAGGACACTAGATTGTTATTTTGAACATGAGCCTGATCAACCAAAAATTCAATGCACTTGTGATCACCATTGCTGGGTTACTTTACTGATGGTGTCTGAAATGGTGTCTGAAGATCGTAGGCTCAAAGAGTGGGCCACGACAATCCCTTGGCCTTTCCCTTAAATTGATAAGGGCTAACGGACCTCTAAAACTTTATGGGAGGCATAAATGAGGTTCTTGATGGAAATCTAGTCTAGGATGGTAAGTAGTAATTTGTAAGACGCCATAACTGTGTCAGCCTCCTTTGAATTTGGTGAAAAATGAAGGAGAGGATAATTGATTTTCACTCATGATGTCTCAGCTCTTCCTCATGACCGAATAATCAGGGAATTAAGCCCCCAACGATGTCTTACTAGTATGTGCTAACAGCCAATAAGGGTGAGCTCTTGTTCGTCGTGTTCCCATCGATCTGGAGTATGTAAAATAGTAGCTCATCAAATTGCACGGACGCGGTAGTTGTACAACTGAAGCAATCACTCGAGATCTGGACCACGCCTTCAATATCTCAGTACAGTAGATTAGGACAATATGATAGTTTCTACGAATCAAAATATTGCACAGAATATGGATCATGCGGGCTCAATAATGTCACCTACTAACTACGAATCTGATAAATTATAATCAGAGAGAATCAGAGGACCAAATAACCATGTTTTGACCCAGATCTTACCTCACACAAAGAAACACATTGAAAAATAAGTACGGTAGATCATCAACTGCCGACTGAGTGAGGTATACTCTATGACTCGTCAGTCATTGACTTAGGTGAATAATCGTTCCGTCATGATTGCTGCGTATGACAAAAATACGTCCGTAGTGACATA
This sequence comes from Wickerhamomyces sp. NRRL YB-2243, assembly GCA_030581995.1. Classification (NCBI taxonomy): domain Eukaryota; kingdom Fungi; phylum Ascomycota; class Saccharomycetes; order Phaffomycetales; family Wickerhamomycetaceae; genus Wickerhamomyces; species Wickerhamomyces sp. NRRL YB-2243. The sequence goes on from JAKTWL010000010.1 coordinate 106,511, forward strand.
CAAAAAGCTCAGGGCTGATGGTTGAGTAATCGGTGTTCATCGTGAGCTTATCGGCGCCGCGCAGAGGCAGGTCGTCGGTACTGGTTATGGGTTATGGGTTAGGTGCTAGCTAAGCTACGAGGAAAAGTGTTACAAACGCAATGGTCGGTGGCCACTGGCCACTGGCAGGTGAGTTCTTTTTGCGCAGAGGGTGCTGCAGGGTGGAAAAACGACTAAAACCTCACTATCCCTGTCTTAGCCTTATTTACTCTATAGTCCTTCTTCACTTAGCAACTGTTCACTCCTAACTGCTCACAAACCTTCCAACTATATAACGCCGTTTTGGCTTTTGCCAAATTATCAATCAACAAGGCCGAGGTACGCTGTTTCGATCAATGGTAGTTAATTGAGTAACAGATTATCTGGGGCCGGTGGTCTAGTTTCTGTCTATAACCTGCCTTAGTAGAACGACATTCAACGACCTTAATCATATGATATCATATCTACAATCTGTAGACTTTGCAGCTCGAACACTACTAGCTGAACTGTCGAGCTGAGTTATCAGTGAATATCAGCTTATACAGCGTATTATAATATGAATATAATTGAGATAAACATCGGAATTACTATAGTACTTTAGCTTGTTTAATTATAAGGTCTGAATTTCTGAAGCTGGATCATTGACTTGTTGACTTAGCTATTTATTGATGACAGCTTATAATATTCAACAATATTGATATACGTTGAAGAGGGTACGTCGTCTGTCCTACTAAAGTTGTGCCTATCTACTGTACTATAATATTGTCGAAGTATTATTAGAGATGATTAGCTAACTATCTTTAAATATGAGTATTTCCATGCTAAAATTATATACTGGGTACAGCAGTAAAGATCGACGTCCGTGAAGTGAGTCCTCGACATTGTACAACCACTGATCACATTAATACTTCACTACACAATATTATAGTAAAGAAATCAAAACTCTTTCTAAACTACAAACGAGAATACTTGGATTTTGTTACTCATATGATCTAATGAAGCCCTCTACATGATGACTAGAAAGATGCTTCACTAAAATGAAAAAGGATCTCTATTATTACATAAGCACCCGAACACCGATAAAACACCGCGTCTTTAAAGCCAGTTATTATAAAAAAAACCTGTCTTCGAAAACATCCACTGTGTTTCAACAAGTTTATACACTAGTTCATTGACAACGGAAATGCCAATAGCTGCAGACTCCGACCCATCAGTCCACAGAAGTTCTTCCAGGGATAAGAAGAGGGACTTGTGGCCTAGTGTCATAGAACTCAAAAAAAATGACTGGCTGTTTACTCATGACATGTTGATGGATTCAGTTTCAAGAGAGGATAACATGACTAGATCTGAAGAACTCAAACACTATAGAGAGGTTTTCCTGTACATTGTTGAGATGTTCAAAGCCCTGAGGAAGCCGCTTATCGATCCCAAGACAAAATTAGAACAAAGGGATTCCAGAGGAAACCCTAGAATCCTGGCAATATCATCTGAATATGTATTCATCTCAATGCTCCTTTATTTCAGATATCACCAAAGAATATCAATAAAGAAGAACAAGGACAATGCCAGAGAAACTGCTTTGTTGTGTCAATTTGTGGCATCTCGAATCACGGAGGTTAACGTCAAAATGGAAACACTCATTGGGTTTACACTTCAATATTACAAGCAATATGTCGGACCCGAGCGAAATGAGTGGTGGGCCATAAGAGATAAACTGGAGGCCTCTGAACTAACATTCATGGAGAGACTCGGGTTTGATTTCATTGGAAATAATCCTTTTGAGTTTATGATGACTCTCAGAGAAAGCATGAGAGATGAAGAATTATCATCTACTACATCATGGACCAATATTCTAGGAAATATCAAAGCCCTGGTAACTTCATTCACAGAAACTCAAATTTTTTTGCTATATTCAATTGAGAAGATCGTTTTGGCCTTTTTTTACATAGTGTTGAACAAATATAAGATTAGGGCTCCAAGATCATATTTTGAACAGAACAGATATCAGCCGCTTTCTCCACAGGAGGCAAATGAGATATATGACGATCTTGAAAGGCTCAGAGAAGAGCACTTGAAGATATTTGAAGGAAACAAGAACGAGAAAGCCTTTGCTCGTCCAACTGCGGAAGACTTCATATTCATTCTTGGCGATAAGTGGGAAGATGAGATACAAGCTGAAACAGATCAAAACGCTAAACAGCAGGAAAGTTCAAGCTCTAGTGATAGCACTATACCTAAAGTTATTATAGAATCAAACATTATCTCTGATGCTCCTAAGAAAGAGAGTGATGGTTCCGCTAAAGCCTGGATCTCTTCACCCTCCCCAAAGTCTAAGAACGTTACAACAGATACAAATATCTTAACGAAAGATATCAGACCTCCTTATGTCCAACTTGTGAAGGAGTTGTCCATTACGTTAGAAAACAATAATGCACAAGCACCTGATAGCCTGTCTGCAAAGGATCCCAAACCACTGAGTTCCACTACGATGGAATCAGAAAACCTGCATGCTCATACACCTGTTAGTAATAATGGTGTTACTAAAGATCCAAAATCACTGACTTCTGGGCCTTCCACAATCAGCGTACAGAAAGATCCGGAACTACCCGCTAATTCAGAGAAACTACCTAATGAGAAACCACAAGTACCTTGGGCTGATACGAATCAAAATAGAGCGATACCAACCTCCAACATCAGTAAAAAAGCAAAATCAAAGGAGCTTTCCTCAAATATTATGTTGTTGAGTCGTTATGCTTCCAAAGGAAAGGGTGATGTTTATACACAGAGAACAAATGAATCGACACCACTGTCAAAGTTGATAGACATTGAACCCAATCGCCAGCTAGATGAAGGCAAATCTTTCGACAAGAAGCCCCCTATCATGCAACCAAAGAGTATGTCACCAAGCGGATCACTGGAAAGTAACTCCAAAACTGGTTATCCTGAATCGTCTCCATTGTCATCCATCAGGAGCGAGAGCGAGACCTCAAGAGACGGTGTTCCTCTCCTACGCGAAGTGAAGAAACAATTGTTGTCACCTCGTGAAACAGAGGGTGATATCACACCAAAATCTAGCAGGGCTCTCCGATTACAATTGTTGACAAAATCTCATATCACTACAGAGGAAGAAACTCCCAAAGGAAAGAGAGTGAAAAAAAATTCATCCAACGACAAAAAATTCACGTCAGACACTCTATCTAGTCCATGTGCAAATAAAGCAGATTCTACACCTGACAAGGGTACCGCAGAAAGAACTAGAAGTAGAAGGATTTCCAACCCACATCCTGTCACGAGGCCGAGAAGAAAGCCTTCAAGATATAGAATGCAACAAATCTATGATGAAATCAGTGACCTTGAAGATGATGATTTGTGATTTTCTCCGGTAACGGGTTTTCCTATCTCCGGTTTTGTGTTCTGTGTTTTGTGTCTGAGAAAAAAGAAAATCAATAAACGATTTACTCCTCCTATTTTCGATTCTTGTTCTGTTGATATTGTTATGAGAATCGTTTGTTATTTGTTCCATCAGTAATAGATAAGATGGTAGGATTTACATCACCAGAAGAGATCCGTCGTCGCAAGAACATTAAGAAAGGAATTGAGTTCACAGTTTTGATTTGTGGTCAAGAAGGAACGGGAAAATCATCATTCATCAATAGTTTATGCAAACAGCAAGTTTTGATCAAAGACACTGAGCGTGTTGATCCAAAGAAGTCGCATATCAATCCTGGTCTTGATATCTCAAGAGTTCACGTCAACATCACCGAAAAAGATTCAACCCCGATTAGTCTTGATATCATTTTAGTTCCAGGATTTGGTGATAATGTTGACAATAGAACCTGTACTCCACAGGTTGTGGAGTACTTGGAGACCCAATTTGATGATTTCTTGTTGGAAGAATGCCGTATCCAACGTGACCCAAGATTCAAAGATGGAAGACCACATGCTGCCCTCTATTTTATAAGACCAACTAGTAAAGGTTTGCGTGCATTGGACATTGAGGCTATGAGGGAATTGGCATCCAGAGCAAACGTTATTCCAGTCATTGGTAAAGCCGACTCCTTAACAAAAGAAGAACTCAAACTAAACAAAGCTCTTATTCTACAGGATATTAAGGCAAACAACATCAAAGTATACGATTTTGTCACTGAGACTGATGACCCTGACTCTGAAAATGAATCATCATCATTGAGAGAAGCTGCACCATTTGCTATTTCTGGAAGTGACGAATCTGAGCAGATCGATGGTGTTTTGTATCATGTCAGAAAATATGCTTGGGGCGTTTTCAAGGTTGAAGATGATTCCTATAGCGACTTCACTCAATTGAGAAATGCATTATTTGGCTCACATCTACAAGAGTTGAAAGATTCCACACATGCATTGCTATATGAGAACTATAGAAGAGGTAAGCTTGCTGAGGACGATGTATATCCAAAGATAAATCCAAAGTGTGCTGGTGGGGAAAGTGGCCGGTACGATGACGGTGGTGTTATTCCAGACGACGAAACCCTCAAAGAAATCATGAGGAAGAAGCGTTTGATTGAAAGTATTACATCTGATGTTGAACAATTGGAGAAGCGTCTTCGTATTTCAGGGTCTTTTAAGTCACACCTAGCTGAGACATCAACAATTTCTACATAGAAGCGCTTTTTTTTGCATAAGGAGAGGGGGCAATAGATGATAAGGATTTCCTATTCTATAGAAGCTGTAGGTCTAACCAATCGATATAGTCTTGGATCTCACATGGGATCTTTGCGGATCTGTATTCTCTGAAGCATGTGATCCAGAACATGACAAATTCATTTGACTTCACCATCCTCTCAGAACCCAAATCAGGATTTGAAGGCCGACGTGACAACCGGAATTTCAACTCTCCAGCCAAACTCACAAAAGGTAGCTGGAATGATCCTTGTTGCAAATCAAACATCATTATTTTCCGTATATCTGGTGTTAAACTGCTCTCAGATTTGACAATCTCACTTAATAAGGTGGGTAATTTCTCTGTGACGTCTCTGAGAAGAGGAGAGGAGACCGAATAGTCGTCACACTGTAAACACTCCAACAGACACTGCTGGATGCGGAATATTTCTTTCAAGAAATTGAAAAACCAGATAGTTCTCACATGCACCCCACCGTATAATAACAAACCAGTAATGATCAGCTCGTAGGTGTTCGATACAGTTGGATCATCTTCTGATTTTATAACGGAAACAAGTATGAATTTTCTGATCATTTCCTCGAGCGAATCAAAACCAAGAACACCGGTGACTTCAAACTCAGAAAACGACCTTTCCAAATAGAGTAAACCAACCACACCGAAATAAGTAGATAGCCTTCCTTGAGAGATCTCTGAACTACTGTTGAGATTATCACTGACTGTAACAACTGAGGAGAGGCATAGATCCAGATCTTCTAACTGCTTTGGCCCTTTGTGCTGATGAATGAATGAGGAGGAGAATAAGATAGCAAGCGATCTCAACTCCGTAGAAGATATGCCAATTTCATGAATTGAGTGAAAATCATTGATTTCCATATTCAAGAGTAAATTGGTGATCCACATGAAGCCACTACAAGCTTCAGAGTAGTAGCCTTCACAGAAATTGGAAAATGACAAGATGGTCTTGAGGATTATGTATCTTTTTATATCACTTGATTGAACAGTTTCGATGATGAACGTTTGGACATTACCGTAATTGCGCCTTAAAAATTCCTTTACCCATTCGACCTCAAGGGAACTGATAGTCGGTTTCACTTTCAAAAATGCTTCAAATGATTTGGTTGGTATAAGTTTCATGATCAAATCAAAGATCTTGTTCAAGGGTTCATCAGCACCAGGAAATGCATCCACATCCAAAATTGACTGTGCGATAGTTCTATGAAAGCTGATATACCGTGACCTAAATTCCCTTTTTGAATGAGGGAGAACAGGAACACAGTTACTGTTGATAGCCACAGTATTCTCAATTTGGATCTTCCTTAGACAATTCAAGAACTCTTTATCACATTTGAGTTGTTTGAGAACCAACGCAGCATAGTTGCCCTTTCCTAGAAGTTTGAAGGCCTTGAAGAGCAATAAGAGACTAAATCCTTTCGAATCAACAGGTGCGTATTCGACAGCCAAACTTAACTCTCTCAACCCTTCAGGAATGTAGCCATCTGCAACTAAACAGAAACCGAGCAAGGCTCTTTGACTCGGATGAAGTTTGAAGAGGTTGAAATCTCTTTCTAGTAGTTGCACAACTTTGGAGTACTCGTCTGTTGTTGTCACTGGTCAGTCACTATGGCCATTTTGAAGAACCAAATAAAACAGACAACGGTATTAAAGATTCTCACTTTTGAGGAAAAAGAGTACAATCTCGTCAGTGAAGAGTTCAGCCTTCACCAAGACAGCTGCCTGTTCGTCAGTCAACATTTGACCCATCAGTTTCAAAGAGTTGTGCTGATTGTTTTCATTTGAGCGACAATTTCTTTTTTGCCATAATATCAAAAGCACAAAAACAAGAAACAAACAAAAACAACGCCAACGTCAACCGGAGACCACAGGCACAGCACAATGGCGAGTAGGCAGGAACTACAGACTCAGAGCCAAGACAGAGCCAACAATATAGACATAAACCTTGGTGATGTGAGTTTCCTTTCAAGCTTTGATTCATCTTGGATCGATTTGACTAACGAGACACAAAGACCCAAATAATAGACACCGATGGATTGAGAAGCCAGAACTCACAGGCTACACAGACGCTGAGGATCAGAATGCTTAACCACAGTGAAGAGAACGAGCTTGTTGATTCCTCATGTGATTTTCAGGACTCTGTCGATACCCAGGAGATACTGAGAGACGACGAACCTGATACTGTGATTATAGAAACCCAACATCAGAAAACACAGGCTGATTTTGTTGACGATTCTATCATTGAGAAAGAAGAGCATACAGAAGGGTTCAAAGACTTCAAAGTTCCAGCTGGTGATAGTCCATGGATAAATAAAATCAAAGACGCACTTGGTGGAGACTCTCAAACACCCTGGTTGAAGAAGATCAGTGATCCATTTAGTGAAACTCCAAGGAACTCGAAGATAAGAGACCCCTTCGATGATACACCGACTGCAACAAACAAAATCACCAACTCCTTCAATACTCCTACTACCAAGGCCCATAATCTATTTCAGAAACTGAGGGAAAATGATGCCAGGCCAGAATTAGAAGTCGAGTCCGAATCTGCTCCAATGCTTACCTACGATAGTCCAGTGATTTCGATTGATCAGCAGGAAATCAGCACACAGAATATTGGGATAGGCGATGAAAGCGTTTCACTTCACAATCTGGGTTCGACTGGGGATGTTCAGGTGGTCCGCGAAGAACAAGATGCTACTGAAGATAGGATCGATGATAGATCGATAGTGATTGGTGATGATACTATTCCTATAGAGTTTCCGGACACGAGAAGCATCAACGATGATGTTGATGAACAAAGCCAGGCCGCCGACTTGCAAGTTTTAGGAACTGCTCCTGATAATGATTGTTCTGTTCAAACCGATCGTGACTTTTTTGTCGAGAGTGGTACTGCTAACATTACTCATATCTCATCTCCTGTCATATCTGATGATGAGAAAGATGCCAGTCGGAAAGAAATTGGAATCCAACAATTCATGTTAGAGGATAGCATTCAAAAGCATCACAGGGATCTGGATAGCAAGACGGCACAATACAACAATGGGCTCATGCATACACGGACATCCCTGTCTATTGAAGATCGACCTGAAGTCTCAATACGCATTAATTCTCTGCCCACAGTTCTGTCTGAAGAAGTCAATAAATCTGGATATATCACCTCTGGAAATAATACACTAAGGTCACAGACAATGCATGCAGTGAGTGAGAGTAGAGTTCACCTGATAAGAGACTCACAGAAACCTGAAATCGAGTCCACGAAGGAGACAATGAAGGTTGAGAAATTACAAGTAGAAGCAGAGGAAGAAGAGGGAGTTTATAATGTGATTGGAGAAAATGTGACCCAAGAATTCTCTGACATTGATGATGAAAGCAAACTCAACTATGCAATTGAGGGGGAGTTGATATCTAAGGTGAAAAATGGTTCAATCATAGAGGAAGGTGAAGATGAAGATGAAGATGAAGATGAAGATGGGGAAATATTGAGTCCTGTAATAAAAAGAAAAAGAAGCACAAGAAAAAGAAAACCACCGTCAATTAGTTCTTACAAGACAACAAAAAGATCCAGGATTGAAGCTATAAATGGTTACAGCTCAAGCGAGTTGGAAGCAGAAGTGGAACTTGAGGGAAGTTCTAGCAGTGAGGAAAAAGAAGACTTTGGTGTTAAAGACAGAGAAGAAACCAAAGAAGGGGAGAGAAATACGACCCCTGACTCATCAGAAGTTCCCCATGATATCCTTCGGGAGGAGTCCCATGAATTGACTGATGACGATATTCTGTTCAGGAATAGTGTTTGGTGTCAGTATAACTCTCAATTTTATCCGGGAATAGTGAAAAGTCGTTCAGAGAAAGGATTCAGGATCCAATTTGTTGCCTCATCTGAAGACGTTGTGGGATCTATCTACCCGTTAGACATGAGAATTGGAGATCAAGTGAAGTTTGACAAGAAGAACTACATAACCACTGGTCTTGAGTGTTTAAGACCAGCTGATGAGGATATCATAAGATGCATAAGAGGATACGACACCCTGATAGTGAAGAGAGTCAAAGGAAGAGGAAAGAAAAGGATAATCGAAGACGACGAGCTTGAGATAGCCATTGGCGAGATTACAGTTGACAATGAAGAATGGCACAAAAGAGACAGGATAGGTGGTGATCTTATCAAACAGAAACGTTTCACAAAAGAAAAGAACCTGTCTGAGAACCTGACATATCAAGAGGAACTTCTGATGTCCACACCTCTTCAAAAACCTATCACCTCTAAAGTCAAATCCATGATATTTGATAAGTGTCTTTTCACTGGAACTAATGTTGAAAAAGACATTTCAGATATGATTGAGAGCAATGGTGGTACTTTGGTGGAAGATGGTTTCTCATCCTTGTTCACCAAGACGAGTGTCAACGGTCTGATAATGTTCAAACTGGACAAAGATCTCTCTGATTTCGACTTTGCTGCTGTGATATCCTCAACTTCATTGAGAAGTGCGAAATACTTAGAAGGCTTAGCTCTTAAATGGCCTTTACTATCGAACTTATTTATATCTGACTGCCTAGCCGAAGGGAAATTCATCAAGAATTTCAGACCTTTCGTTCTGACAGCAGGAATGTCAAAGAGAGTGGAAGGGCCTCTAAGTATTGACCTATTTGATTTTGTTTTGAACTGGAGATCTGGTTTCTCATTACACCGTCAACTGTCCAACAACAGAATCTTAGAGGGCCACCACGTTTTCTTAGCTTCAAACACTCCTGATATCTCAGCTTTTATCTTTTTTGTTTTGGGTGCTGCCAGCATTCAGACCATCACTTTCACAAACTATTCCAATTTGATTACTGTCTTATCTAAATATGACGATGGGAAGACCCTGATATATGGCAAGTCCTATGCCCAACTGGAAGCATCACTGGATGGTTTGAGTTCGAAAAAGAAGACAGAAACGGCTGGTATGATCACTGATATGCTGACCAATAAGTCGAGAATAAATGCATTACTGGTTGATTGGGAATGGGTCGTACAATCATTAGTGGAAGGATCCCTCAACAAATTTGGTAGAAAACGAACGTTCTTATGTTAAAAAATGTTGAAAATGGTTATTGGATATAGTTACAGCATGAAATAAGCGAGTGATGTTGTATTATAATTATATAGCCAGATAAATAAAGAGTAATGTATCAACGAAAAGGCACAATAAACAATAAACAGGTTTCATTATACACATAAGAGATCATAAAAACGTGAAGTTCATAACACATAAGAAATACAAAAAACAATATCCACTGAAGCATGAGACGGGAAGTTGGTGAAGTATTATTGATTTGATTCACTCTCAAGATGAACTCTCAAATGGAACAAACCATCACTTAAGTTCTTGAAAACATTGAAGTTCATCTCTTTTTCATAGATCATATTGAACACAAATTCACCAATCTTCAAAATATTAGAGCTCAGTCTCAATCTCGTAACTTTCAAAACCTGTTCCATATTGACTTCTCTTGGATATTCAGATTCCAGCAATCTTGGAGCTACTCCGAAATTATATCTTGATGGATCGAAATCTTTCAATGCTAGTTTTGATTCAACATCATGGTAGTCGAAATTTTTGATGAAGATCTGCTCTAAATCAGCCAAGAACTTCGCGATTTTGAGATAGATGCTGAAGTTCTTTGGGATCAATCTATACTCTGATGAATTTTTATTGATAACTGCAGAATTGAAATGTTTCAAGATCTTTCTTTCAAATCTATGAAGGAATTTAGCAATGTAAAGAAAATTGAAGAACAAGAATTGACAACTCAAGGACAATGTCTTCTTGAAATTAGAAGAGTCCTGATCATTGATAAATATCAGACTTAGAGTTCTAACAGAATAGTCACATGCATCTAGTAAGTCATCATTCCTCGAAGGAAGGCTAACAAACTCGACAGCCATTTCTCTCCATTTTCTCGCCCACATGTATTCTTTGATATTCGACAAATCAATATTTAATGATCTAATGACTGCCGTATTCTTCATTATGATGGACTCTAAGTTGATACCACTCTCAACGTTGAGCAGTAAATCCTCCCACTTGAAGTTCTTCACCAAGTTTGATGAGTTTGAATGATAAGGTGATATCCCAGAGGAGAAATTTGTCAAATTGTTCTTCTTGTTGAAATAAAAATATTGCAACACGGTAAAAATCAATATATTAGCACCGAACTCAGAAACGTTGTACTGAATTTGATTGTTCATCAACATATCATTCAAGATCCTTTCCAAGTTTAAACTATAAGTCAAGGTACTGTTCTCAACGCATCTTGTTTTGAACTCGTTCACGTTATAGCATTCCCAATAGTTCTCCAGATCGGGTAAGTCACACTTGATCTCTTTATACTTGATGAAAGGCACCAAGTCATAAACACAAGTCAAGATGCTTGAAATGTTAAAGATCATAAAAACAGTTCTAATCTTTGATTGGTATAAGATATAGTCATTAAAATAGTCTTCATTGATTTCAATATTTTCATGATTGAACTTGACCAGGTTGAACTTGGATACTTTGATCAAAGTACATAGAGCATTGACTTGTCTCAAGATAACACTCAGGTCCGATTCATCAAATTCAGCGAACAATCCATAAAACACACTCAAAACCAAAGACTGAACCAACCACAGTGGGCTATTATGCGTAGTTGATCTTTCAGAGTCCTCACTTTTCTTCCTGGAATCCAAATAGACATGAATGCATCGCCTGGAAATTTCATATAAATCACCTGCTAGTTTCTTTTCATTGGAGTACAATGCACCGATAGTCCCAATCAATAAAGGCAAGCAAACAAAGCTGGCATGATCAGCAGGAGACTCATCAGATTTTGTGTACTCCAGCATAGCCCTTTCATTGAGTAAAGTCTTATGAATAAATGGATAATGATTCAAGAATCTCGATCTGAAGTTCTCGACAAATTCATTGATTTTCTCAGGAGGTGGTAATTGTGGGGCAGGTAAGCCAACGAAAGGGTACTCCAACAAGACTTTCCTAACCTTTGCGCATGAGCTTGTTGTAAATAGGACGTTGTTTGATAGATAGTTATCAGGTAAACTTTTGAACCCGATATCCAATAGCTCATCATTCGACAGATTATTCAAACTGTTTGGTATGGAGTGTGGCGAGTCAATATCCATTTGTGAATCACTCCTTCTTCTATCAGTACTAGGATGATTTGCTGGAGGGTCATTGTTATTCTTCAACCCTTCTTTCCAAGCCAACACAGCAGGTGAAATAGTAGAAGAAGCGAAATCATTACTCTCATAGAACGAATAACCAACACTCAAGATCTTTTCTTCATGATTTGGTACTTCCAATTCAGACAATAGTTCAAATTCGTTGTAATTGGGGACGTTATTAGAGCTTGATTCACCAGGAGAAGAGTTTGAAACCGTGTCCGTAAGATAAGAGGATGGTAATTTGGGAAATGATAGTTTCATGTTATGAAACTCTTCCATCTGATTAGCAAGTGTAAAATCATCATCATAAAAGGAATATCCAAAGATATCATTATTTTGTTTATTATTTACAGAATTTTTTCTTGTTGGGATTGAAGCTGAGGTCGATTTAATAGATTTTCTTCTCGGATGTTCAACATTTGCACCGTTGTGATGGTTAGTAGTAGTAGGTGATGTATCTTCAGAGAGGTTTGATGATGGAGAACCTGAGACGACTGTTGGACCAACAGAATTGATGTAAGAGCCAGACAACTTGTTACTGTTACCAGATGGACCATTTCCATCACCTAAAGAGAAATTGTTCAGGAAGTCCAAACCTGGGATGTTATTGATGTCATGCATCCAAGAAGCACCATTGTTATTGTTTGTGTTCTGATTGGAGGACTCCATGTTGAAGTCAGTCGGCAATAGCTGAGGAGTTGAGAATTCAACAGCGTCAGAGTATTGACCTTCAGGCTTACTTTGAAAGCTCCCATAGTTAGCACCAGAAGCAGCACTAAATGAGGTTGAACGACCTTTCACATCATTTAGACGAGACCCATGGTTCTGTAAGAAGTAATTTATATGTTCACCTCCACCATCTTTACCATTTTCTACTTTCAGTCTCTTGGTCTTACTGATAGGGTCTGGATCAGTACCATTAGTTGAAGAAGAAGCATCCTCAGCTTGAAGCGAAGCAGATTTCGATTTGGATGACGGTCTTCTCAATCTTTTAATGGCATCATCACAGCCAGCGTGAAGTTTCTGAGCATGTCTCAATAACAAGTCTCTTCTTGAGAATTGCCTCTGACAGACACCACAATGGAAGGGTTTCTCTTTCGTGTGTGAACGTTCATGCCTCTTTAAATGCTCATGTCTGGCAAAAGCTCTTGTGCACGTCTTGCACACAAATAGACGAGGTTTCCCAGAGGGAGTGGTACCATTCTTTCCAAGGTTCTCAGGCACTCTATCAAGACGCTTGTTGATTTTGGAGTTCATGTTATTGTTAGCAGTTTTGATAGGGATGTCATTGGAACTGTCGTTGATGCTGCTGTTTGGATTGGAGCTATTGTCGTTGTTGTTGTTGGAATTGGAATCCGAATCACTCTGCAGGGGCAGAGAAAAGTGAAAGTTCTGAGCTAGCGACATTATCTAAAAGCCCATTGTCTGTCAACAGACTGATGGATAGATTGATCAATTGTACGAATAAGACACAGCAAAGAGAGACAAAGCAGAGTTTGATCCTCTATTTATATGGATAAAGGGTGATTAAGCAGGTTGAGCGTGTTCTTTCCTGTTCATTTTTGTGTTTGTGAGTAAGAGCTGCTGACGTAAGGATCATTCACCTCCACAAGCCAATCACTCGTTGGTCGCTATTTTGGGTAATTTTTGAGGGGTTTCGATTGTGCTAGTTTTTTTTGTTGATGATTGTCTGGACAAAAGGCGGGGCAGAGGCCGGGTAAGGGAAAGTTCCAATTGATTACTTAATCATAGTAAACTTGGATTTTGAACCTCTCGTATATGAGTGATTCGATATATTATATTTACGCTCACTCCTGTATAGATGAGTGGTCGTCTAACTCGTAAATAGCTGTCCTCAAATTACCAAAATCTGCTGGATGATTATCTCGTTTATCATGAGTAGACAAAATCTCATAAAGGACACGTCAGAAGGCACGCGCCCATCAGCTGTATAAGTTCAAAATAAGAGATACGTTGAAACTTGGAATATTAGATTGTGTGCTCGAACATGAACCCCTTTGGTTCTTGTTGCAACTAGTGGCGTGCTCATAGGTCATTTTGACTCCGGGGGATACTTAGAGTACTCAGGAAACACTACGAACTCTCAGTCTAATAAGAATGCTTTATATTGTTCATTTCTCCAGCTTCTTGTTCAAATGCTGAATCTCTTCCTTCAGATTGGCTTCCTCCACGGTCTTCACCAACTCCTTGGTACATTTAGCGACATCAAAGGCAATCCCAGCCAATCTTTGTCTGTATTGTTTGTCTGCATAATCGTCATCGTCTTTTCCATCTCCTTTACTATCTCCTAGTGCTCTCATTCTTCTACTGGCATTGGCCAATGTGTCGACAACCCATGACCCATGTTCCTTCAATTGGACATTACGACTCTGATTCATACTATTGCTAGTAGCGTCAATCATCTGTGTAACAACATCATCAATGGCTTTTGACCCATTTCTTAGTTCACCCTTTGTAGAGTCAGTAGTTTTGATGGAGAGCAATAATGATTGAATGGTCGTTATGACCTTGACAGTCTGATGTTCCAAATACAACAACAACTCAGATAATGTATTATCAGGATCTTCAATATCGAAATCATCGACATCGAAATCATCTCCTTTATCGTTTCTGAGATCTGACTTAACATCTTGTTCATCATCTGACTCTTTGACAATCTCATCATCAGATTCGTCATCACTGATGATGACATCGGGTTCTGGTAAGGTTGGGGTTGACTTGTTGTCTATATTGATGTTCCTGATGCTGTGTTTCTTGATGATAGGACCGCCATCATTGGAAAATCCTTCTAGATCTTTCTTTATGCCCAATGAGTTGTTCTCTTTTATTATTATGCCTTTTGAGGAATCAGGCTCCACTGTCTGTTGATGAGTCTCATCACTGTGCTTGAGAGCAACTTCCTTTACCAGTTCAGGTTCATCCTCACTGTCTTCAATATTAAGTTGCCTTAAAGCCTTTATAGCATCGCTTCCACCATTTTCATTTGGGCCTGCAGATTCAGATATCACATCCTTTTCATTCAGGGCCTGATTGGGCTGTATTTGTGACTTTGCTCGAAAGTTTTCTCCAAGTGAAGGTGTATCCTTTAGTTGAGGAGCTGTATCATTTCCATTAGCTTTGGTAACTCCCTTCATTGAATTCAAAGGCTGCTCCGTGGTTTCAAGACTTGGTTTTCTTTGGCCAACTTTTCCCACAACAGACTCAGATAAAGGACTAACCATAATTTTTTTGTTGACAGGTGATGGCGTTTTGGAGACTGGAGAAGCCGTTTCCTGTTGTTCAAACTGTCTTATTTTCGATAAGATATTTCCAGAGGAGGATTTTCTTAAACCAAGAACAGGGGCATCATGAGGCTTCTCTTTGGAATCAGGAGAGTATCTAGACACAACTGATGGGAATCCAGATTTGATAGCAGCCACTGAAGAAAAGTTTCTGTTGCTGTTATTGTTTGGAGAGTTCATTGGTGATTCTCTAACTCCAGTTATAGAGGATGTAGATTTATCAGCAGCATTGGCAATATCAGCATTGATTGTGAGGTTGAGTGGTTTATTACTGAAAGAATCATTGAAGCTATCATTGTCATCCCCTCCTTTTCTGGCCATCCTTAGTGGTCGAACAGGAGAAATCCCCGATTCTGTCGAAGAATCTGTCTTCTTATGGAAAGTATCACCATTAGATTTGGAAGAGGTGTATATATGTTCCTCCGATCCGAGAAGTTTGATGTCTGAGATTAGATCAAACACAGAAAAAACAACCTCGCCTATTGAACTTTCAATCAGCAGTTTTGGAAGCTGAACACCGTATAAAGCATAGTATCTAGCAGAGGTGATTGCATGTGAAATTGAGGCACGAATCAGCTCAGCTTTTTCAGAATGTGGAGAATAGTTTGCAATCTCTGTGGTGAATCTTGAGATCTTAGAGACATGAGCAAAAGTTGAGCTTGGATCAACTTTTTTGGTTTTGGAGTTCTCATTTAGCTCAATGAGGAAATTTTCAATTGATTGACGAAATCTCTCAAACAGATCTAAGGGAATCAAACCGTTCTTAGCAATGTTAACCGCATTTACTTCAGTGAACTTTGCATTTAGTGAGGGAAAACCTTCAACACTCTTGGACTTGTATTCATTCAATTTTGCTTTCAGAGCTTCAACTTCTTCTGTAAGACTGACGACTTTCCCACTATCTAGAACAGATGTCTCTTCAATATCCCTTGTTGATTGTTTCACCTTGGGAGTGGAGTTGTTGACGTTTTCTGTCAATGTTATATTCTTTTCACGTAGTTCATGAACCTCAGATTCCAATGACTTGATGGTGACTTTATAACCTTCGAGAATTTCTGTCAACTCTTGAGCATCATTTTCGAACTTATCAGATTTGGATTGTAGCAAGTTGTTCTTATACTCAAGTTCATTGATATTGCGTTCCAAAGCAGTGATTTTCTGATCCATTTTTGTCCCTTCCTCAATAAGAATCTCAATATCTTTGTCCTTGTTTCTTGATTGAGTCATTGATAACCCACGGGACAATTGATTCGGTTTACCGACACTATTATTGATGGAGGAAACACTATCATTCTCACTATTAGAGCTGTATCTGGGTTGTTTTGGGGAAACTATGCTTGGAACAGAATGTGAAGAGTCTCTGGCTAACTTTTTCGCTAAAGTTTTAGCACCAATGAGACCATTTGAATGGTTCTGATTCTTTTCAACCTCAACTTTCTTTACACCATTTCCATTACTATTAAACTGATCAAACGTATCCCTTTTTTCATCCTCATCTTCTTCGTCACTACTCCATGCCATATTTGCCTTTGTCGGAATAACTGTCGTGGGTTGAACTGAAACAACGCCAGCTTGTTTATCTTTTGAACTTCTTTGAAGAGGAGGCAATGACAATGATTCAGAATCAGTTGGAGCGACATAAGCAGTAGTGCCATTAACCTTCTTCTCATTGTAACCTCTTCTTTCAATTTCATAAAGAATATCACTAATTAAGTCTCTGAATCTAGTTTGTGGTAATGAACCCAACTTTTCTCTAGCTTCATTTCTCTTGGGATGAAATGTTGGTTTTGGCAATAGAAAATCTGACTCAACACTGGAATCATCGATTCTCCTTTGGAGTTCATCATAAACATCTGTGCTTAACTCAAAGAACTGGGAAGCTGATAGTTTCAATAGTTTCTCTCTTGCTTTTGCAGCCCTGTTGGAATTTGTCTTTGTAGGCCCATTTAAAAGGGAGTGAAACTGTTTTAGAGAGGAGTGGTACTTCAGCAGGTCTCTGTAGTTGTCAGGGTGGAGTTCACTCATCGTTGTATCAGCCTAAAAGCACCAGATCACAAAGAACACACAACGTTTGACCTGTTTGTGGTTCGTACATAACATCAAGTTAACTTGTTTGATACGCGCTTTTTGTTTTTTTTTTTTTCAACCATTTTTTTTTTGGCGACACAAAAAGCGGAAAAGCCTTGAAGTCGAACTACGCTTAGTGAAATGTGCGTGACTTTCACGTGACTGCTGATTAAGTACTAAGAATAGAGGGTTATCTAAAGGTTGGTCAGTTCTTTGCCTACTCCGCTAACTTGTTTCTTATCACTCTAAGTTTCGATAAGTATGAGTCTCTATCGATATAACATCCTTTCAGCCATCTGTCGCCGCTGGAAGCATCAAATGAGTCTCTAGAATGCAGAATTCTTCTGTTATCGAAAATCACACAGGTTCCTTCCTTCATCTTCAACTTCACCTGGTTTTCGAAATCTGTTGTATAGTCTTCAAAGTGCTTCAAGCCTCTCAAGAAATCCTCAAAGATGTGACGATCACCTAGATCTTTCGCACCAGTCTCGGTACCAGTTGTTTCTGATGAATGGTGTGTAGTGATACCGAAATCAAATAGAGCTTGGAATGGAGGCGAATAATTGACCTCTTTGAAATGGTCCCTATCATTATAGATATGCCCATCCTCAACAGTGTTGCTTTCAACGATCAAACTTCTTCCTTGGTAATACCTATGGCCGTCTCTATTATAGTGATAATTGATCGGGACTTCCAATAATGCATAATACGCTTCATTGTCGATATGTTTGACATGTCTAGCAGCAGCAAAACCATCAGCAAAAACATTTTCACCACCAGTGGTTGAGTTCTTAATGAAATGTAAGAGTTGCAAGCCAGGGGGAGATTCATAGTATAGTAGATCTTGATGCAATGGCAAGAATTTGTCTGTATATGCAATGTTTGATGCGTTTGGCATTGACTTGACATCAAACACACTTCCATAAAACGTTTCTTTGATATACCCTATTCTTTCACCTATAGTCTTAACCAGTGGTGATTCGTCATGTTGAGAATCTGTCTTCTCAGGAACATTTTCAATGATTGAGATCCCAAACTTGTTTAGATCAGCTAAAACTTTGGCTAATTCATCATCACTCTCCAAGTAGGCTTGGTAATCGTGTGGTATCAATGATGGGAACTTTTCTGAATCCTGCTGAGCTGGATCCCAGATGGCAACATCATTTTCAAAATAACGACCTTCTTTTCTTGTTTTGGTGGTCGCATGCTTCTCAAAAAACTTCTTCGAATACGTTGATTCTTCTTGATCTGACCACCTGATCTTAACTGTTTGATCATCAGGGACACTGATTTGCAAGGGATATTGTCCAATTATTGAGCCTGTAGTGAATAGCTTCTGGCCTGACGCCTGGTCTATTGAAAGGGGACCTTCTGAAGCATCCCTTAGGAACGCGTTGTGGAAGCTATAAGTTTTGTTGTTGTTCAAGAAACTGAAAGTGGTATAGACGCTATTGTGGACGACTTTGACGTTGTTCTCGATGTGTTCGTGCTGGTCTTTGCCGGCAGTTGCGGTTGACTTTGTGGAGTATAAGCGAAGGGAGCTGCTGTTACCCCATATTTTAGGGGTGGCGATCAGCTTGCTCTTGACAGATTGTTTAAAGCTTGCAGAAAGCATGGATTCGTTTGTTTAGTGGTAGCTGATGGTAATGGTGAGACTTTTGAAAGGCAAACAAAGGAGCAAGTGGGAACAGCGTTCTTTCTAATACACTTATTCAAATAACTGCAATCTTCGAAAGGGGAGCGATAGCAAAATTGACTTATCAAAATTTGACAGATCTCAGCCAAAAATGTAAACAAACGTAAAGAAAAGAAAAGAGAAGAAAATTCAAATGAGTTTGCCACTGGAAGAAGAAGAAGAGCCCAAAAACCTCTCCAAAAACAAACATGAAATCACCTTTGAGCAGGAGGTTCACTCAAAAGAAGGAATCACGCGCCCAGGCCAAAAAGGACATACTCAGCCAATCCGTGTTCAGAGAGGTCCATTTCCGTTTAGAGTAATCATACATTTGCAATTATTCCAATCATCATCATGGTCTCATACTAACCGTGAGTTATCATAAGAGGGAGAAGAACACCTTTGGAGAGACTTGAATCTGCCAGAGAGTTGATATCAAATGGCCTAAACAGTGGGTCTCCTATCAAACTATGTTTCACTTCAGATCCCAAGATTCAATTCCCCAAAATCATCCAATTCCCATCCAGGTCCCTCAATGAATCAATGAAGTTCAGCATGTGTGTCAGGGTTTTATCCATCTTAATAGAGAATCTAAAGAAAGGTTACACAGCCACAAGAAGAGATATATATTACCAAGACGTTGAATTATTTCAAAATCAGAGAAACGTTGATATGATAATTGGCTTGGTTTGTTCATCGTTAGGCTTCAAAGATTTTGAAATCAATGCGATTGCTTCACAAAAAGGGTTATTCTACGGTGATGTTACTTTCGTGTTTAGTGGGAATGTCCGTCAGAGTTACTTCAAATCAAATGGTGCTCAATTGATTCCAAGAGTACATGAAGTGATTGGAATCCACGTCTCAACAGAGATTGAATACGTCCTTGTTATTGAGAAAGAAGCAGTATTCAATGCATTGTTAAACCCAAGTAAGAAAAGATTATTGATAACAGGAAAGGGATATCCAGATCAACTGACAAAATCATTCATTTCCAAATTATCCACAGCTAATCCATCACTACCAATCATTGGCCTTGCAGACCTTGATCCATATGGTATCAACATAATGAGGATGTATAAAACAGGAGGATCTATACCAGAATATAGTTGTCCATCCCTGACACTATCGAAATCTTCTATCCTCGATTTTGTTAAATTTTCAACATGTTTAACATTACCATTACGAGATTTCACGATGTGCCAGAAAATGCTCGAAAGGGAAACAGAAGAAGTCTTTGACGATATTAAGGTTGAAATTCAAAGGATGATGTTTCTAGGGAAGAAGGCTGAACTTGATGTTGCAAAAACTGGAAGATCTAAGAATAGAACATCGACTGAATTGGACATCTCCAGGTATATCGACTTAAAAATAGAGAGTCTTTTACAGAACCAGAAAATCAAGTCGCCAATAAGCATCTTGCAACATCTATGACCAATACAACTAGCCTTATATATGTGAAACCACACTCTTGAATCACCAAATTCACTTGAACGTAGTAGTAGCAATAGTTATACACTCGTGTGGCCCTACCGGCCTCTCTCATGCAAAAACACGACACGTAAAAAAAGCAGAGATCCATCAAATCATCGAAAACGTCAACACTTCACAAGTTGTAAACTCCAAATCTCGGACAGAAGAAGAAGATGATTTCCAATACATTTGTCGTACTGCTAAGCATCATCTCATTTCTAGCAAATTACTCTCAAGCGAGTTCCAGAGTCTCCCTTTCTATCCCAGCTTTTGGAAAAGAGTGCATCTATCATGAGCTAGTCGATGAAGAGGAAACACTGGTTATAAATTATCAAGTCCTGTACGGTGGTGAATTCGAATTAGACTTTGAAATCGTTTCTCCAAAAGGTGAGAGTATTGTGAAGCAAGAGAATGAGAAATATGCCGATTTCATATTAAAGACATTTGGACTTGGTGAATACTCTTTCTGTTTCAGTAATCCATACAATCAATTGAAAAAAGTTGAATTTTTAGTTGCTTTAGAAAAAGAAGAAGAAGAGGAGAAAGTTTCAAATAACAAAGACACCATTGTTGTTGAACATTCCATCTCTGAGATTGATAGAAATTTGAACAAGATTGATAGAATCATGAATTATTTGAGAGCAAGAGAATGGAGAAACATGTCAACCGTTGAATCAACATCTTCAAGAATCTTCTACTTGACATTGGGTGTCATTGGTTTGACAATCACCGTCAGTTTGGCTCAGGCTACCATTGTTCAAATCATGTTCTCAGGTCGTGAGAAGAATTTTGTTTGAACTTCCTTCATCTCATGATTTGTAACAGTTCAGAAAGAGAGTCAAAACGTAGTGTGGAGCGACAGAAATGGGAGAATAGAGGAGATGGTTTGTGCGTGGAATATACAAGCACAGTCTAACTAACGTGTACATTATTAATAGCTACAAGTTACAAAACAAAAAAAAAAAACACTCGATGAAAAAAATACCGATAATTATTCGATAGTTCTTAAAACTGTAAACATCGTCAGTGATGAATTTAAGCAACGCGTTCAGCACCACTCAATCTAACAGCAGCACCATATTTCTGCAACTTGGTCAACAAGGTATCCCCTTGTTTGATCAATAATTGATACTGAGCATTCTTATTATCTGGACGATTAGTCTCCACGATTCCATTGACTCTATCAATGACACAGTTTAACTTCTTGTTGGGAATGAATCTACATAGGTCAGCATCCAAGAATTCAACAGAAACTCCAAAGGCATTAGCCATAGACTTCAAAGATAATGCTTTATAACTTTCCAACAATTGGGCATAAGCTTTTCTTCTCATTTCTCTCAAGTAATAATTCGCATGTACTGACAAGTATCTTGATGGAATCAATATCTCATCGTTTGTTTGAAGCAAGTATTTGAAATATGTTGAATAATCACTGGTGTATAATGAGATGGTCAAAGATGTTATTGGCTCTAATTCTGGAGTAGTTGGTAATAGAGCTAACAATTCAGGAGCATCAATCACTTTTTCCTTCAAATCAACTCTGTTTAAGGCAATAGCACCAGCAACCGATGCGTATTGTCCCAATTGTTCATATGTAGCAATCTCAGTAGAGGTGAAAGTAGCCAATGAATCAATCAATAAACTAGCAGCATTTGTAAAATCTCTAATGGATAAAGAGTATAAACCTTTGTACGTCTTATAACGATTACGACGTTCCCAATCACCACCTTTCTCGATCAAAGTGTTGACTTGTTCCAAGTTCTTTGCAATGAATTCTTTATCATCAAAGAAAAATCCAATTCTTGTGATGGCCAATGAGATGTCAATCTTGGAACCGGTGGAAGGAGTCAATTCCAGAGCTTTCTTAAGAGTAGTCAATGCGTTTGTTCTATCACCAATCTTTGCGTAGTATTCACCTAGTTTCTTGTATCCTTCGGCAGTCTCTAGTTGACCTTCATCTTTCTCTTCAACTAGTTCGATGTTCTTCTTCAATTCAGCGATATCATCTTCGTTCTGCTTCACCAGTGATTGGTAGAGTTGTTCATCCCAAGGAAGCACTCCTGGAATATATTCAGTATGTAGATAGTGGTAATATGGGGCTAGTTTCTCTTTCAAGATCTGGTCTTGAAGGTATTTGATGGATTGAGGGTGGCGAGTGACCAGTTCCTTGTTCTTCAGGACGAACGCTGCGTCAGCCAATTGGAAATTCGGAATTCTCTCGGTTGTTGAGAGCTCAGCAAATGACATTCTCTTCTTCTTCTTCTTCAGGCAGTGAACGGGGGGCTTCTTTCTGAAAGGGTGATTTCCTTTGAAAGTGTTCTTTTTGGCGGTGGGTTCATTTCGGCTTGTTTTTGTTTTTCTTCTACGTTGGCTTAATAAGCATGGAATACATCCATAAAGGGAAACTACTGCATTTGAAAATGGATATAACACATAAATACTATTCATCTTCATACCCTCATCCTTTCTTTACTTGTTTCACCGTAAACATCACCAAAACCATCACCGCAGAAGAAGCGAAAGCTATGTAGAAACACTTGTCAAATCTACTTTTCAACAACAGTCTAGCCTCAAAATCATGAGTGATCACAATCTCACCCAAAACTGAAGCTACAATGGCATTACCCAAACATATCCCCAGTTGGCCAGAAGTTTGTAAGATCCCCGACACGACACCATGTAAATGAGGAGGACATTCAAACATGATAGCATTCCAGTATACTTGAAAGTAAAGATTTGTACCATATGCAAAAATAAATTGGCTTGCAAACTCATACTTCCAATAGGAATTACGAACCTCAGGATTCAATCTCGACATCCACACACTCATTGTCAATTGCAATACTGGTGATAACACACAACAAGTTCTTATTCCGATTTTCTGAGCTATCGAGTCTCTGTAGATGATAGAACTAAACACAAGACCAACACCCAGAGGGAATGCTTTGACACCTGCCATTATTGGAGACTCTAGTTCAACATACATATAGTATTGTGCCATGGTTGACATGATGGCAGTATAAGTTATGTATACCAAAGCAACACCAGCCAAGTACTGGTAAAAATTAGGAATCCTCAATACCTCCCTTGGGAACAATAGTTCCAGATTGATTCTCCAGTCCTTCACTTCAACTGTTTCATCAATCTGACCTTCCTTGTCCACCGTGGTAACGGAACTGTCACTACTAATATTCTCATGGTGTTTATCTTTATAACGTTGCACGTAGAAAACTTCAAAAACTATTACCAAAACGACAACCACAAATCCAACAGGAATAGGAACGTACGCTTTAGGACTTTCCCATGAATCACCACCTTCAGTTAACCCTAGAATGATTAACAGCAAGCCAACAACAAGGAATGCAGCACCACCATAATCCAAATTAGAGGCTTTGAGTTTCTTATGTTCTTCAGTTCTTGGAAGGTCAGGAGAAAGGAAGAATAATGCGATTGATAACAAAAAGGCAACACCAAATGTTAGGTAGTAATTACCCTTATAGCCAACACTTGACTCAGCAAAAGCACCACCAATTATCAAACCAAGCCCTAAAATAGAAGTCAGGGAAATGATCAACAATGAAAGAGCTCTCTCCAAGCTTCTTCCAGAGTAGAAGCTCCCAACAAAGGCAAACGACGAAGGTATAATGAAAGCAGCAGCCATTCCTTGAAATGCTCTAAAGATGATCAAAACAACTATAGAATTTTCAATAACTGCACATATCAAAGCAAAGATACTCATTACGAACAATCCAATGATGAAAACATTTTCAGGTCCAAACACATCAGCCAGCTTCCCAGCTATGATAATGAAAGCACCAAGAGTCAAGGCATAAGCAGACAAAGTCCATGAAACAATTGAAGTGGTGGAATTGAACGTCTCCAAGACAGAGAAATATGTAGTCATTGCACTGGAGACATTGTAGTTATCCAGGCAGGCTGCAACTATGACCATCAGAAACACAACTTCTCTGTTTCGTTTTTCTGTTGGAACCAAAGCTCTTCCCTTTCTGTAGTATTCATTGATCTTTGAGAACATCCTGTCTATTGTCTAGTATGATTGATGATCCATAACAACGTGATCTTGAATAGAAAAGGGTCAGCGCCTTCTTCTTATAGGGGCCATGCTACCTCAAGACCAACTATCAATCCAAATTCATTGCTTAATAATGAAAAAGATATATTTTCTTCGATATATAGCCAAATATTGCATTAGTTGAAACTAAGAAAGGAATTCCGTCGAAGATTACAAATTTAATATTTGAGTTGCTGATATCCGACCGCGACCTCGGATAGAATCACGTGACATAATGGTAAACATCTATGTATGTGAACTGCTTTCCATGATACAACTTAGAGCTCAAGCGAAAAAGAACTGAGACTCAGATATCATTAGTCACCACTGTAAGTAATATAGATAATGTACGTGCTCAGACCTTAAAAACTGATGAATATCATATTACATAAGCGATATCATGTAAATAGTGGTATTTGTTTTATTAGCTGACTGCTGCCAATTAGTTGGCCGAACATTGAGTGATAAAATAATCAAAAGAAAGAATGCATGCAGTGAGATTGCTGACTTCTTCCAGTGTATGGTACGTTTATTGATACTCTTCTGCTAATACTTCTGAAGGAGAGAAGTTTCAAGCAGATACCCTTAGCTGACATCTGTTACTCATACCTAGAGAGTGTATTATTGGTATTTATTGGATGATAACGCTAGTGATATGTATATACTGCATAATTATAGCCTGATTGAAGACGTAGCCGCCAGCTAAAATAAAAATTTTAGCTCAAGCTGACTGATCATGTCACAAGTATCATCAATCACGCCGAGTGTACCGTCTCCTGAGTCCTGAGTATTCACAGCTTGTCAAGCTGCATTTCGTCGCCAAGAGTGACGTCGTAATTTGAGTAAACAATCATCTGCCAAAATAACGACCACCCGGTGAGCAATACAGTCAAACGATATAAAAAACTCATCCATTGCCTCACCTAATCATCAACCAATAGAAAGCTCCAGCTACAAAACCTTACCAAAGAAAAAACAAACGGAAATGACATCAACAGAAGATCCCCGGAAAAACTGCCCCCAAAATTCACCGATCCTCCGGAAAAACCTTGCATATGTCGTTTTCGCAAGGTTTGCAACATCGTACTTACCCAATACGGCAATATTTCCTGCAAAATTTCTCGCCAATATTTTTTTCCTCCATCGACTGACGCCCGAAATAAATTGCGAAAAAACTCCACCCCAAGGAAAAAAATCGACAACAACGAAAAAAATTGAATAAATAGAAGCCAAATTTCTCCAGATTTCTTGAAATTTCTAGTTTTGTTTCAAAGAATAGTAGAGAAAATTGATACTAGTTCAATCACAAATTTAAAACAAGTCATTTTTTCAATATCAATCAATATATCAATCAGTAATGGTCTCTTTCACAGAACAAGCTGCCATCAATAGAGAAGTAAGTATTCGGTCTTTGTGGTCCCGGTGATGGTTTACAATATTAACAATTTATTAGAATCTGTTGAAATCCATCCAATCTAAAGAAATCCTTAAAGCCATCACTGAATATGAGGATCTATTACATGTCTCTGCTGAAACTTTGAAGAAAGTCGTCAAGGTTTTCATCACAGAGTTGGACAAAGGGTTATCCAAAAAAGGTGGGAACATCCCAATGATTCCAGGTTGGGTCTTGGAATATCCAACTGGTAATGAAACTGGTGATTATCTGGCTATTGATCTTGGTGGAACAAATTTGAGAGTTGTTTCAGTCAAACTATTAGGAAACTCAAAATTCACAACTTCTCAACATAAATATGCTCTTCCAGATGGAATTAGAACTGCAAAATCTGAAGATTTATGGGCTTTCATTGCTGATTCTTTAAAATTTTTCGTTGATGAACAATTTCCTCAAGGTGTTTCAGGTAGATTACCATTAGGTTTCACTTTTTCATACCCTGCATCTCAAAATGCCATCAATCAAGGTGTTTTACAAAGATGGACTAAAGGTTATGATATTGATGGTGTTGAAGGTCATGATGTTGTTCCAATGTTACAAAAAGCCTTAGCTGAACGTAATATTCCAATTGATGTTGTTGCTCTGATCAATGATACCACTGGTACTTTAGTTGCTTCTGCTTATGCTGATCCAGAAACCAAAATGGGATTAATCTTTGGTACTGGTTGTAATGGTGCTTATTATGATGTTGCTAGATCAATTCCAAAATTAGAAGGTAAATTAGCAAATGATGTTGATGATCAAGCTTTGATGGCTATCAACTGTGAATATGGTGCATTTGATAATGAACATGTTGTTTTACCAAGAACAAAGTATGATCTTCAAGTTGATGCTGAATCTCCAAGACCAGGTCAACAAAGTTATGAAAAAATGATTGCTGGTTATTACCTTGGTGAATTATTAAGATTGATTCTTTTAGATTTACACTCTCAAGGTGTTGTTTTTTCCAAACAAAATATTTCAGGATTGGAAAAACCATTTGTTTTTGATACTTCAGTTCCTTCAATTTCAGAAGAAGATTCATCAGCTGATCTTGATGAAATTAATTCAATTTTTCAAAAAGTTGGTATAACCACCACATCTGATGAACGTAAATTGATTCGTCGTTTATCTGAATTAGTTGGTGAAAGAGCTGCTAGATTATCTGTTTGTGGTATTGCTGCCATTTGTCAAAAAAGAGGTTATAAAACTGCTCATTGTGCAGCTGATGGATCTGTTTATAACAGATATCCAGGTTTTAAAGAACGTGCAGCTGAAGGTTTAAGAGATATTTTTGACTGGAAAGTGGAACCAAAAGATTATCCAATTCTTATCACCCCAGCTCAAGATGGTTCAGGTGCAGGTGCTGCAATCATTGCAGCCTTGACTGAAAAAAGATTGAAAGCTGATAAAAGTGTTGGTGTTAAATAAAACAATTTCTTGCCCGTACATATGTGGCATGTGATAAAAACTTGCAGTTATAGAATAATAGAGTTATTTTTTTTTAATGAATATTTAAAGTGATGAGATCTTTATTGATGATTATTTGATTTCTCCTTCTTGTACTGGTAAGATAATACAAATTTACTTTTTTAAAACGATTGATGAAGAATTAGAAGAATCAAACCCATTGTTAATATACAAAACGTATGAACTCCAGCATCATATGACTATGTAAAACACAAGTCAAAAGATGACTCTATGAAAAGACAAAAAAAATTAAAATAAATGACAACCAAATTAGACCAAATCCCAAAACCAAAAGAGAAAAACAAGAAACAAGAAACAATCAACAACCAACCAACCAACAACAACAACAACAACAACATGCTCTCAATGATCATAAAGTTCAACACCAATCTTAACTTTTTCACTACTTCCTTTTGATAATTTTCTAATTTTTTTCTGTAAAGTTAAAATTCTAGCCCTAACACTTGCACTTGTTTTAATCTCATCATTTGAAATCTGTACAATAACATCAAATTTTCTTTTTTCATTCTCATCATTTTTAAAAACTTCAAAATCATTCCCATCATTAACAATGTTAAAATTAAATGCACCATCTCTAATATTCCCACCTGGATGAACACCACAAATAACATACATAATAGTACCACAATATTTAGTCCACCATACTATTCTTTCCATTTCAATTTTATTTCCATCTCTTTTAACTAAATCACATAATTGAGTTTTAAAATTTTCTTCCATTTCAGGTAAATCTCCACCCCATCGATCACATAATGCTATACCTATCAATGCTCTAGTTCTATGACTTAAACCATGTGATCCTGCAATGATACCAGTGGTGGCAACGTGTAATGCAGCAGTTGGTTGTAATTCTTTTGGATATGAAGCATGAACAAATGCTAAATTACATAAAGCTGGTGCTATTCTTTCACGAACTTCTTTAGGAACATATTTTTCTGGTAATGCTGAACTTAATAATTCCAAATATTTTTTGGCTAATAATGGAGCATATGGTCTTGATGCTATTATTAATGGATCTTGAGCACGATATTCTCTTGGTAATAATGAATATAAAGCACCTTCTCGAACACCACCTTCTGAAAAATGAACGGTTTTAATTTTAGGTAATGAATCAAATGCAGCAGAAATTAAAAGTCCAGTAGCAGGTAATTGATCTCTTCTTCTTTCAGAAACTCTAAAGATTGATTCTTTAGAAGGTAATGTATCTTTTAAAAACAAATAGTTTGAAATATTAATAAAATCATTAAATGAACAACTAAATCCATTTATAATAGTTGGAATTGGATAATTTTTAATATCTGAAAGTAATGAATATCCAAGACCTCTTAATCCACCACCACAACAATATAAATCAAACCCACCATTTTTAGCTGCTTCATCAATCAATTGTTGTGGGATTTGAATCTTATTAAAAGCTTCTTTATAAGCATTTTGAATTTCTAAAAATAATGATTTTTTATCTTCAAATTGCATTCTTTTAGATAAAGCAGCTGCCCCATAAGGTAATGATACAGGATTTGGACTTATTTGAATCTCACCATTATTACATAAAATCCAACTTAACTGAGTAGAACCACCACCTAAATCCATAAATAATCCATTGACTGAATTGAATGAAGAAGCAACACCATAAGAACCTAATCTTCCTTCATCCTCTTTGTTTAACAATTCAACTTCCCAACCTGTAGAATCATAAATAGCATCTCTAAATTCTTGAGAATTTATAGCTTCTCTAGTTGCTTCCGTTGCAACAATACGAACACCACTTTCAGGAACACCAAAATCTTCACAAATCAATTTAAATCTTTTCATAGCAGCAACCACTTCTCCTATAATTTTGGAAGGAATTGGGATTTTTTTTGGTGAATTTGAAGAGTATTGAGCGTCAAACAATGAAATACCAATTCGATCTTTAAAAACACATGGCATTATTCTAGCATGATGTGGGGCCTTTGATGAGATTGAAAAACGGATCCCATTTGAGCCAATGTCAACAATTCCAGTCAAGGCTCTTCCCACAACTTCTGCTTCATCTTCCGTATCTGTCTGAGTGGCCATTTTCCTATTAAAAAACAATGGTAAAGTTGATAATTATTGTAAACAAAAAGTGAAAATGAATAAAAGAATTTAAAAAAGTTTTCGGTATTTGTTTTTTATTTTGTTTATGTGGTACGGGCGCTGGGAGGGTAATCCCACGCTTAGTTAATATATATATATATATATACACATATATGCTATTAGTTGACGTAAATTGAGTGATATAAAGTGGATGGTCAGTATATACAAGGGGCTATAGGTACACAACCATTTAATTTTTGGCATCCAGTTTCCTTACAAAACAATGGACACTTATAACCATTAAAAACCAATATGCTTATGTAATCATACAAAACTAGTGTGTTGTTTCCCCCGAGGATATTTATTATAAAGCGATTTTATCATCATATTCTTCTTCTTCTTCCTTTTGAGCAAGATCCAATTGATCTGTGTGTACCTGTGTGTCAGTGTGTTTGTAATAGTTTGACTTTCCAATAATGTCTGAGTTGTTAAGTGAAATCCCCGTTGAAAGTGTTTTTCCAGAGACTGAGTTGGCTATAAAGAATTCAATCAATCATAAATATGAATCAGGAGATTATGATTTTAGAGATCAAGAAGAAGAAGAAGAAGAAGAAGAATCAAAACAACCAGAAATCATACAACAAATATCGACGTTTAAATGGGGGAAATTTCTTGGATCATTTTCAATTAATTTATTCTTACCATTTATTAATGGATTAATGTTAGGATTTGGTGAAATAATAGCTCATGAAATTGGATTTCATTTTAATTGGATTGGTGCAAAGATTTATCGTCCTATTAATTCTAAACCACAACAACAAAGTTATACAAAATCGAAATATATATGATTTCAATAATAGAACGTTTTATGCCATGATGTTTTAAATCATTAAATTTACATATAAAATCAATAAAAATAAAAGATACATTTAATACTTTCCTATATATGGGAATGTAGAGCTCTTATCCAAATTAAATCATTCATACAATGATCTTGATTCTCATTGAATGGTCTCATGGATTTATATCATATTGACTCATAATATCTCATCAAACATAACATCTCATGAAGAAAACATCCATAAACTTTCAGATTTTCGAAAACATGATATGAAAAAAAACATATAAAATAGATTGAAGACAGACTTACCCTTTTGTAGAATGCTTTAGCGCGCAACTCATAATGATCTTTTAATTTTTTCATCTTCATTCATAAATCACATTTAATGATCGAATGGAACCAATATCCATCAAAATGTGATTTATTTCCAGAGATCTAATCCTTGGGGGACCAATAAATCATCTCATTCTCCTCATAAGATTGACATGTTTCATTTTTTTTTTCTCTCTCTTGATGAGTTATCTTTAAACAAATAGAATCACATCAATAATTATCATATCACCCAATTAAAATCCCTTTAAGAAACGTCTCCAAAATTTCCAAATATCATTAAACGGCATTTTTGTCACTAAATAACATATAATCTCTATTTTTACCAATAGGGAATCTTTTTTTCCCATTTTTTTTACATTTTAAACATCTAATTTCTAAAACTTCACTATTTTTACCTTCATCAATCAATGACAAATCACTAGTAATTCCTAATATTTGTAATCTATCACATTTTTTACAAATTGTTCTTTTAATTGAAGGATCTGCTTTTAATACTTGTTTCTTTAAGATCAAATCCATATTCTTACTATAACATCTTGATAACATTTCATAATTTTGAAATAATGAACATGTTGATAATTGATATAAATAAGATGCTCTATTAAATCCTTCCTTATTTTGAATAGTTTTCGGTGGTTGTAATGTTTTTTTTTGCTTAGATTTCTGTACTTTACCACTCATATCATCCAACTGTACATATATCTCTCTGTACTCTTCAAAAATGACACTTTTTAAACTTATATAAAGATTGAACAACACAGATTAAATTAAATTAAATTAAATTTTTCTAATTAACTATGCTGATTACATAATAAATTTGATGTTTTTTTCGCGGGTGGCCAAAATTCATAATCATTTATAAAATTTGGGTTAAATAATCAAAAAAACAGAGACGAGATTGATTGAATCATTTCAATATCAGTTTATTTTATACAATTGAGATATTATGAGTGGCTACGATCGTGCTCTATCTATTTTCAGGTATGTTATGTTGATTGGTGGGGGGTTTTTTTTTTCTTTTCTTTCTTTTCTTTTCCTGGTGGTTTTTTAGTTGAGAAAATGCAGTCTAATTGCCACCACCCATAAATTGATCTTATTGATCTTATTGAGATTCATTTATACTAACAATTTTAGTCCTGATGGTCATGTTTTCCGTATGTATTTTTTTTTGAGAATATTGTTATTGATGAGTTAATTTACTAATTTAATAAAATAGAAGTTGAATATGCTTTGGAAGCTGTTAAAAGAGGAACATGTTCAATTGGTATTAAAGGTAAAAATACTGTTGTTTTAGGATGTGAAAAACGTAATACTTTAAAATTACAAGATCCACGTACAACTCCATCAAAGATAACTAAGATTGATAATCATGTTTATTTAACATTTGCTGGATTAAATGCAGATTCAAGAATTTTAATTGATAAAGCAAGATTAGAATCACAATCACATAAATTAACACTTGAAGATTCTATATCTGTTGAATATTTAACCAAATATATTGCAGGAGTTCAACAAAAATATACTCAAAGTGGAGGTGTTCGACCATTTGGTATAAGTACTCTTATTGGAGGATTTGATGAAAATGATTTAATTCCAAAATTATTTAGTACAGAACCATCAGGAATTTATTCAGCATGGAAAGCAAATGCAATTGGAAGAAGTAGTAAAACAGTTCGTGATTTTTTAGAAAAAAATTATAAAGAAGATTTAGAAAAAGATCAAGTTATTTTATTAGCTATAAAAAGTTTATTAGAAGTTGTTCAAAGTGGATCAAAAAATATTGAAATTGTTATATTATCACCAAATAAAAAAATTGAAATGTTATCAATTGATGAGATTACTGAATACGTTGACAAGATTGAACAAGAAAAATTAAAAGAAGCTGAAAAGAAGAAACCAAATCAGGCATAAATCAGGCATAATTTAATCTTATTTGATTATGTAATCACCCTTTTATTATTTTTAATCAATTACATAATCAAAAAATTTTATATAGGCAAAACTGTCTTAATGTGTATGATTTAATGTCCTTTTATATATATATATATATATATAAAGAGTATTATTTTGATATAAAATGTCAGTATCGATACAATTACAATTTCTTGGAGGTTTAGATGTTATTTTCCAATCACAAAGAATTCATAAAGTACGAATCCCATTAAATTATAATAACAATACACAAGATGAATTACAATTAAAACATTTAATAAAATTTATTATAAATGAAATGATCAAAGATCCAAAAGATGTTGAAATTTTTATTGAGAATGATACTATAAGACCTGGAATATTGACTTTAATAAATGATACTGATTGGGAATTGGAAGGAGAAGAAGAATATTTATTACAAGATGGTGATATTATTGCATTTACAAGTACTTTACATGGTGGTTAAATTTAATTCTTTTTTTTTAAAAAATTTTATAATGAAGATAATTTACAACCTAAAAGACCATCCTTATTTTGCCAATTTGAAGGAATTAAAGTTAATGTAAGTAAACTATTGTCTCTTTTGATCACAATTGGGATTTTTTCCTTTTTTTTTATAAAGTTAGTTTTATTTAAAATGATGATAAAAGTTATATATACATACATCTTTATTAAGAGTGATAAAATCTGATAAATATTGTAAATTTTTATAATTTGATGCATTTAAATCACCAAATTTCATTATCAAATCATTTTCATTAAAACCGGCATTAAAAGAAGGACTATTTGGTATAATATTTGATATTGATAAGAATGGAATTCCTTTGATGGTATTGTTTATCATTTTATTAGATTTATTATTAATTAATTGTTTATTATTAAACTCTTTTTGAATCTTTATTGATAATTCATGAAGAACTTGTTTTAAATCATTTTGTAAATGAATAATTTTAACCCTTTTCAATCTAATTTCAACAACATTAATATCATTTCTAGGAAATCCATCTTTTGTTAATAATGATGTATTCATATCAATTTTATGATTATTTAAAAATTCAATCAATTTGTTCAAATCTGATTCAATTTCTAATTTTAAACTTGATAATTGTGATAATGACAACAATGAGAGTTTATTGATATCATAATTTGGTAAATATTCATCTAAAACGTTCAATTTTGTCATAATTATTTGATTTTATTTGTGGTTAGTGGCGAAATAGATTATTAATTAATGATGATCTAATTGAACATATAAAATGAAAATAGCAACAATTGAAGATTTTTGTATAAAAAGAAGTAATAAATAACCAAATAGATGTTTGATTTTATAATAATTTATATAAACAAGTAAATAATGAAAAGATATTTAAACTATAACGTTTTGTCAAGAAACTACTCTGCTTTTGTTAAGCAAACCGCAACATCAACAACAACTACATCATCAACAACCAGAATTAAGTCACAACAACAAGAAGAATTTGATAAGAACAAGATTAAATTAGAAGAGTTTGAACATTCAGACTCATCAAATAATCCACAGTTGATTAAACAACACGTTGAGGATGCAATTGATGGTTATTCTTCATTGATTGATAAAGGCTCAAAGACTGAGCAGGAGCAGGAAAGACCAGATGATGGTGTGTGAGTTGTAAAGGGTTTTTTTGATCTATTCCCAATCATCCTCTTCTTCTTCTTCTTCTTCTTCTTCTTGATGTTTAGTTATGTTTAATGTACTGCTGTTGACTGAATTTAACTGCAATGCATTGATTCCTTCTGAGGTACTTGTAGCAGTAGTATCTTCTTCTTCTTCTTCTTCTTCTTCTTCTTCTTCTTCATCGTCATCCCATTTAATATCTTGATCTTCTTTGTCTTTGTTTAAATAGTTGTAAACACACCAAAATTCGTCGATATGTTTGAATTTAGTTGGAACCAATTTTTCAATCAATTGATTTAATGATGATGATGATAATAATAATTGACCAATTTTAACCTCATCTTTTTTGTAATTCTTCTTATAGTTGAGATAATCTTTGTTAGTTAAATCAAAAGAAGTATAAGGATCATAATCTCCAACATTGAAGAGCAATTTAGCTTCATTTTCATCAATTTCTTCATCTTCATCTTTATCATTTTTATTATCATTATCATCATCAATAGGTGCATCAACACCTATTGTATTCTTTAAAAACC
Source organism: Wickerhamomyces sp. NRRL YB-2243 (assembly GCA_030581995.1). Lineage (NCBI taxonomy): Eukaryota > Fungi > Ascomycota > Saccharomycetes > Phaffomycetales > Wickerhamomycetaceae > Wickerhamomyces > Wickerhamomyces sp. NRRL YB-2243. The sequence goes on from JAKTWL010000010.1 coordinate 141,259, forward strand.
CACCAATTTTATTAGCATAGTTTAAAGCAACATTCTCAACAATCTCTAATTCTTTATCCAAATCATTTAAATAAGAATTTGTTTTGGATTTAATCTCTAATGGTAAATTATTATTACTATTAATAGTAGATTGAGTCTTTGACCATAAATTCATTGCTTTTAATTGAAATAAATCAAAAGTTTTTGTAATTTCTTTATTCAAATTATCAAAAGGTTCTTGTTTGTCTGTTGATGATTGGTCAGTTATTAAATCATCGTTATTTTCGTATATAAATTCCATTATTTTTTTTGCTTGGAAGGGAGATCAAGTTTTGTTGTTTGTGATAGTTTTTTAAATTGAAATTGTTGTTGATAATTATAATAAAATTTAACTCAAATACAATAAAACAAACAACGAAATGATACCTCCTCTTAATTTCCAAACTTTAAAACCGGGCAAAATACATAGAGGTTCTTATCCACGTCCAATCAATTATAAGTTTTTAAAAAGACTTCAATTAACAACAATTCTTTCACTTACTCCAGAACCAATAAATATTGAAAATGACCCTGAATTGATTCATTTCATCATCAATGAAAACATTGAATTAATTCATATAAATGTGAATAAACAAGATGATACAATTAAAAGGAAAAAAAGAACTACAAATATTGATCCATTAATTATTAACAAAATCTTGGAAATAATTTTGAATACAAATAATTCTCCTTTATATATTCATTGTTTAAATGGAGGTGAAGTATCATCAATTATAGTGGCAATTTATAGAAAATTATCATTATGGTCAAGTGTTTCAATCTTTAATGAATATTTAATATTTAACAAAAATTCATTAAATTTAAATATAAGGAAGTTTATTCAAGAATTTAAAATTGAATTAAATTTAAATAAAGATGATATTGATTGGCTTTGGACTGGATTGAATAAACAAATTGTGGAAAATCATCCAATTTTGAAAAGGATATCGTCAATATAAAAAAGTTATCATTTTTTTAAAACAACATGGATGCTGCTAATTCAACATTCCCATTAGTTTGATTCAACATATCAATAGCTTGAGATCTTGTAGCACCAATAGAAATCAATTGATTGATGGATTCTTCACTATGTCTATTACTTTTTGGAAGAGTAGTAGTAGAACCCCCAATATCACCATCACTAAAGATATTCCCACCAAATGATCCATTTTTATTATTATTATCACCCAATAAACTACCATTAACAGCCTCAAAATCTTTTGGAATTTCATTTTCATTTAAAAACCTCGTTTCAACATCTGCAATTCTTAATAAATTCTTTTTAAGATCAATTAAACCTTGATACTTCCTTAACATATCCAAACCTAACAAGAAATCAACATGAGTATCCAATACTGTTAAACTCACTGCAATAAATTGTGTTTCAATCTTTAACATGGCATTATGAATCCTTCCAATAATTGGAGTGGATCCAACTCCAATGGCTGCTCCTGCAAATCTTTTATCTATTAAATCATTCAATCCACATTGAGTAGCCAATTTTGATGAGATTATTGTTTGTTGAGCACCAGAATCAATAAATGCTTTAATTGGAGTCCCATTTAAAGAAGTATTTATATAAAGCATTGAAACTTTTGTAAAAGATTCTGGAGAATGTTCCATAGCATGAAGAAATTGTTCTTCAATCTTGTCAATAGGTCTTTGTGGAACCAATATTTTTATAGGATCAATCATTATCAGTTCATCATCACCAAATCCTAATTGTTTTAAAGTCTGTTGTCTATTACCATTTAATTCATTACCATTTAAATAAATTTTAAAATTGATTATATTCGATTCAAATTTGATTAAATTGATTAATTCTTCAAGATTTAAAGAATTGGAGATTTCTAAATGAAAGAATTGATCTGAATTATTCACACTAATTGATAGTTGCATTTTGTTGTTTATTGTTGTTTATTTGTTATTGATAAATGTCAAAAAAAAATCGCCACTTTTATAAAACAATTAGTAAAATTAATAAAAGACAAAAAACCCCCCATTAAAAAACAAACCAAAGTGGCATGAAACGATGAAGAGATCAATACAGAATGATACGAATAACAAAAGGCTTAAATCAATTAATAATTTATCAACAAATTATTTAAAACTTCATCCAAAAGAATTTCAAATTGGTTTATCATACATTATTGATAAAGATCCTTCATTGATCCCAATAATTCAATCATCCCCATTCACTCAATACAATTCCAAACCAGTAAGAACTACAAATGAAGCTTATTTGAAACTGATATGGACAATCATTGGTCAACAGATCCATGGGAAAGCTGCAAGAAGTATTGAATTGAAATTTATGAAATTATTTGATGATGAAGGTATAATTGATGTTGAAGTACAAAAATTGATACCCAGAACATATAATGATGATAATTCAATAGATTTTAAGATGGTTAATAAGATTACCCCTGAAAAAGTTTTATTAAAAGAAGATTCTGAGTTGAAATCATGTGGATTATCAATAAGAAAAACCTCTTATATTAAACATATTTCTGAAATATTTAACAAACAAGAAATAACCATTGAATTCTTAACAAATAGTAACAATGATGAAATCATCACCAAATTGATTGAATTAAAAGGTATTGGTGAATGGAGTGCAAAAATGTTCTTAATGTTTGCTTTACACAAATATGATGTATTCACTACAAATGATTTAGGTATATGTAGAGGATTTTCTAAATATATTGAAAAAAGACCTGAATTATTAAAAAATTTGAATATTAATTGGTCTTTATATAAAAAAAAAAGTCATTTCCAAGATGGTAAGAAAAGAAATTGGAAAGTTTATCATGATGCTTATTTAGATAAAATTAGTGAAATTTTTAAACCATATAGATCTTTATTCATGTTGATATTATGGAGATTAAGTTCCACTAATTTGGAAACATTTTAACCTTTCGTTAAATAAAAATTTTTTAAATGATAACCAATCATTTATATTCCACCAGGTATTAACATTGTAATATGATTCCCACTTAACAATATTCTATTTCTATGAATTTTATCATTACCATCAATCTCCACAACATCTTCTAAAACAACATTGACAAAATCATCAAATCCAACCAACTTCCCATTAAATTCTTTCGTAGTATTCAACAAGATGGTTACTTGAGATCCAATACATTTATCTATGATCTCCAATGGTAAAACAGATGTCATTTCTTTATACTAAAAAATACTATTCTTTATTTTACTCAGATTTTGTTGGTATTTAATCAAAAAGGCTTTCCGCTAAGAAAAAGAAACATGCTTGGTGTTGGGATGTATATATATATAAATATCACATGACTCGTCACGTGAATATAGGTTTCATACAAAAAAAAATGAGAAACACACACATCAGCAAACTAATTGATAGAATTATATGCCCCCCCCCCCTTCCTCTTTCATTGTGATCTTTAAGCAAAAAACACAGGAAAGTAGTAGTTAGTGAAGATGACAGAGCAGTTACAGCATCTTTCGATCAGACCGTTGTCACTTGAGGATACAGATGCAGTCTATCAGTTGGAGGAAAAAGGCTTCCCTCCTTCAGAAAGGTGTTCTAAAGATACTCTAACCTATAGACTGAAAACGTGTCCTGAATTGACATCTGGTTTGTTCATTAGAGAATTTGATGATGATAATATTCAAAATGATAATAACGATAATGATTCTTACAGACCTCAACAACAATCTTATTTGAAAAAAGAGAAATTAATTGGATATATTCTTGCCACAAAAATTGATGGTGAATTTATAACTGAAGAATCAATGTCTTTTCCTCAATCAAATTATGATATTGATGAATCAAAAATCACTGGAATTAAAAAAGGACATGTTGAATCAAGTCCTATCATTGGAATTCATTCAATTGTAATTGATCAAGACTATCAAAAAAAAAATCTTGCAACTTTATTAATGAAAGATTTTAAACAAAAACTATCAAATCAACAAGTTGGTTCAAAGATTAGTATTATATCAAAATCAAATTTGATTAAATTTTATGAAAGATTAGGATTTATTAATAAAGGAAGAAGTTCATGTACTCATGGTGGTGAAGAATGGTTTAATTTACAATGTGATTTGATACCTTCTGATGATCAATTATAATAGTTATAAAACAAAATCATTTAATACTTCTTCAAATCAAACTATTTTTCTTACAATAAATTTTATTGATAAATAGAATCAATCCATTTCAAAAATAAACACAAAATTAATGACAATGTAAATAATAATAATAATAATAACAACAACAACCATGCAAAAATCAAAAACATACAAAATTTAAAAACAACATCAATCCTTGTTTCAACAAAAGAAACTTATTTCTCCTCATCCAAATAATCAAAACTTGGAATTTCTAAATGGAAAAAAGGTGTATTTGTACCAATGGCAGCATCATAACCAAAAGTACTTTCTTCATCTTTAATTAAATCATAATATTTAACATAATGATTGTTAATATCTTTATCAAATCCAATACCAAATCCTGCATTAATTAAAGCTCTTTTAATCCATGGACTTAAAATCCCACTAAAATGAAATTCAACTTCTCTATCAGTGTATTTATTAACAGCTTTTTTTAAATCTACCAATGTTTGAATTGCAGTGAAATCAATTTGATTAACTGAACTGAAATCAAAAACAAGTATTTTTAATAATGGTCTTGGATCTTGAATTATTGTTTCATTTAAAAGACTTTCTTTATATTCTTTTGAAAATCTTTTCCATGGTAAAACTAATGGACCAGGATCATTCCATGGTATATCAATTAATTTAGTTGATCTTCTTAATTGTCCCTTTCTTGTTGTTCTTTTAATTTCATCAAAAATTCGATCATATTGTCTTGAACAATTTAAATAAATCCAACTTTCTGTAGGTCTAAAAACAAGAACACCTGGTGGTGGTGGTAAAATTTCAACATCTTTATTAATAATTGAATGAGAATATGGAACCCATTTGGTATGATATTTAATATTGGTATTAGATTTTGTAAATTTTCTTTGATGATTTGATGATATTGATTTTTTATTACTTTTAATTGATTCAATATGTTCTTCTTGAATTTCTATCCCATTTTGTTCTAAAGAAGAATCATCTTCATTATCTTCAACTGATTCACCAATAATTTCAGCATTAATAACTTCAGCAACTTTAACTCTTCCTAAAAATGTACCATTTGGAAATGCAACATTTAACAATAAAACAGCACAAGAAGCACAAATTGCAAAATAAATACCATCTTCAATTGATGCAAAAATTGTAATGATAACAGCAATTAAAAAAATAGCAGAATCTAATGGAGCAATCTTCCAAAAATTCCATGTAGTTTCATAAGATGCAATTAAATCACCAACTGCATGAATAATAACAGCAGATAAAGTTGCTTTTGGAATCCAATAAAATGCACCAGTTAAAGCATATAATGATAAAATAACACAAGCACCAGTGAAAATACCAGCCAATGGAGTTTTAACATTACATTTAGCCTTTAATGCAGATCTTGAAAATGAACCAGTAGCAGGATAAGCATTAAAGAAAGTTCCAACTAAATTTGTAACACCAATTGCAATTAATTCTTGATCAGGAACAATTTTATAATCATTAACTCTACCAAAAGATTTTGAAATTGAAATATGTTCCAATAATAAAATAATTGTAGAAGCTGGTAATTCTGAACCAATTGAACTAATTGCACCATCAGGGAATTTCATAACACCAACATGTTTTAAACCAGATGGAACTGAACCTAAAACTGAAATTCTTTTATTAGTTTTATTATGTCCATTTCTTGTAACTGCCCATGAAATACAAGTGAAAACTATTAAAATAACACCATTTCTCAATGCTTGAATATAAAAAAACCACCATTTATATTTTGGATATTTTTTTGGTCCAACATTACAAATATATTTCCATGTGTATAATAAAACCAATGGAATCAAACCAAAAACTGCATCAAGTTTTGTATGTGGTAAATTCTTCAATGTGTTAATAATAACAAGATAAGTAGCATCTCTAGTATTAACAAGTTTGTTATAACCCATTAAAGCAGGAACTTGACCCCAAATGATATTAAAAGCAGAACCAGTCATAAATCCTAAAACTGCAGGACTTGAAATAAATTCCAATATAAAACCTAATCTAAAAACACCCAATCCAAATGCAATACAACCACAAATTAAAGACAAGATAGTAGCAATTGTTGGACCTTCAAGATCTGGGTTTTTTGCTTGAACTCTAGCTATAACTTTAGCAACTTGTGCAGACATAACTGCAACAGGACCAATACTCACATCTTTTGAAGTAGCAAAGAAACAATAGATGAAAACACCAACAAATGCAGAATACAACCCATATTGAGCTTCTAATCCAGCCAATTGTGCATAGGACATTGATTGTGGTACCATAACAACACCAACAGTAACACCGGCAACAACATCAGCGTATAACCAAGCACCGTTATAATGTAAAATCCATTTTAAAATAGGGAATAATGATGTTAGATAGTTGATAGCTTTAGATTTTGGATTTGTAAAAGTCTCTTTTGCCCAATCAACAACAGTAACATTTGGTTCATGATGATATTGTAATGGTATGGAATTCTCTTGATCATCTGATTCTTTATGATATTGATATAATTCATGGATATCTTGACTAGAAGAACTCCCCAAATCAGATCTCTCCGTCATTTCCTTTGTGTACTATTATGAATTATACACACCACCAAAAAAAAACTTTTCCACCTTTACAAGATCAAGACAGAAGGGAACAACTGTACGACAGGGCCTTTTTATATATAGATCAATGTTCAAAACTGATGGTAAATTTTTTAGAGCAAGAATAATTCACTCGCCACTGCTTGGCTTTGCCACACTGTTATATCAAAAGATCTGATTAGAAAGGCTAGTGAAAATGAAGGCTAAAAAATGCTGCTTTTTGGAACATTTGTGGATGGTATAACGTCTTCCCATTAGGAGGTGCCAATTATCACGTGACATTGTGTCAAAAAGTGGCTGTTAAGTCGCATCATCGGGCGCGGTTAAAAGGAAATTAGATGCCCTGGTGTTTCAAACAGCCACAGTATTAGCCACTATTGCTTGACCGATTTGACTGTCCTCCAGGCGAAGAGTCTTGTGGCTGATGGAAGGCTGTTTGATTGGCCCGTGCGGTTGCGGATGGAGAAACTGCATCAGTGGCTAGAAATAGGACTAGGGGAGGTTCATATCTATTGGAACTTGGAATTGGCCTAATCACAAAGGCTATTGGTAAGATATCTCTATAAATGACCAAATTTCGATAATCGAGGGAATCCTTCAGGTGCATATTCTTAATACGAACAACGTTAAAGCGGTAGAGAGACCATTGTTGACTATGATTTTAATCTTTACAGTTTTCTTAGGTTAATTGAAGGCTTAACGTGATTCCGGACCACGTTTAAATACAGTGGGAGGTGAACGCTTGACACATTAGAGTCTTCATGAGCAAAACGTGATGAGTGAGATGATATTTACTGTTGTCGTCTCTAATGTTTTTGTTGTTCTTCACTTCAAAGTTGAAATTTTATTTAAATAAAGAAAAATAAGTAGATTTGAAACTTTTAGGGAATTGCTTGATTGACTCTGCATTAATGCTCATAATAACAAGTTGTGTGATATTTATAATGATTTATTACGAATATTCCAATATTATTATGAGTTTTTCAAAAACGTTTAATTATATGATCTCAAATAATTTCCCTTTTCCAGTACTGTATTGACGACGCAGGATGCTCTTTTAAACAATCACAGATAATTCACGAATATTAATCGATCATGTATATTAATCACGGTTGAATTAGATATATATATCGAGACCGTACCATGATTACGATATTATCTACAATCGTGACGATGATTAATACACAATATTAGTCAACATTGTAATATGTCATGAATATCCCTTGATAACTAGTGTAGTGCTTATATTATTCTATAACTTTCCTAGTCAAAAAAAAAAAACACACTGGAGTAACACAAAGTTTCTTAGAAACCCACAATTTACAATCCACGGAAACTAAACAACTTCTTGTAGTACAGTTTTTTTCTTTCTCTAGTATGCGATGGCTCACGATCCTTATGAATGTTGATTCCACCATCACACTTATGATTCATGATATCGAAGAATGAATATCTAGAGACAATGTACACTAATGATACAACGACAAAAAATCAAAAAAAGCTACTTCAGTGAAGTCATTAATATCGTTACTCATGCATTATAGCTTGATCCCAATTTTCACATCATCTTTATCAGACATTGAGGAAATTTGATGCAATCGTTCGGTAACACATCTATCAAATCCCTCGTTTCTTCAACTCATCCAAGATCCTCTCCTTTTCATCATTTGTCAATTTTAATGGATTCTTCACCAATTTCACCAATTTTACCAATAGTTTCAATTCATTGGCACTCATTAATGATGAGACTATGTATTGATTGTTTATCTTAAGGGATGATTCTGTTATCAGCCAATCATGAATCTCTTGAAACTTATGGGATGAAATGAATGTGTTGAACTTTAGGTATTGATACTTCACTTCAGTGATTTTGAATGATTTTTTAAACTTTTCAATTCTGGAATTTTGGCCTAGTTCAATTAACTTTTGGAGTGTTTCTAATGTTGATAAATTTCCAAAGTTTATGTTCAATTCTGATGTCATTTCCATTTGAAAATTGATGAGGCTTCTCTGTGATTGTAATAGATGTAAATCATTTGAATTTTTGTTGAAGAGCAAAGAATAAGTATCAATTGAATCATTCAAAACTTTGAGTTGTTTACTGTTAATCTCATCAATATCAAGACTATCATCACTTTCGTTGAAAACTTTGTATAATTGAAAGTTTGTAATATCCAACAATCTATCATCCTGATTATAATAATCATACATCAAATCCCTATCTGATTTGAACCCCCATTCGAAAAAACTTGATGCTTTTGACTTGTTCAGGATTTTGAAGAAGTTAGGGAGTGATAGTTTTGATTTCAACTTCAATAATGTGAGGAGAATTAAATCAATGTCCTGAGATTCAACTGCTTTCAATAAAGCCAATTCGTTCTCTTCCATCTTCAACAAGATTGGGATTTGTTTTGATAAGAAAATCTCAAAATTAATGAGGATTTTTGATAAGTTGATTCTTCCTTCTTCAAATGCAACATTTGAGATTCTTTCAAATGAGATGTATGAATTATCAGACAAACTTTGAAATTTGGATATGATCTGTTGTGATAATTCTTCATCACTCAAATTCGGATTTAATTTGATCTTGATACAACACCATGAAATGAAAATAGAGTCAATAGGCAATTTCAAGAATCTTGAAATTTCAAAACTCTCTTGGAACAACTGTCTTTTAATCAACAATCCAATAACATTCTCTATTCCCAGTTGCTTATACTCATTAAATGTTAAGAATATTCCCAAATTTCTAACATTATTCAAGATTCTAAGATCATCACAAGTCTTGATGAAATCAGATGATAATTGTGATGATGGAGATGTTGATTTCAATTCAATATCACTCTTCCCAAACGAACTCGCTCTCAACAGTTTTTTTTGCCAATATGGATCAAACTCTTCCAATGAAGCTTTCAAACAAATCCGAATAGCATTCTCCAAATTTTTCAAATCTCCAATGATTTTCAGGTTTTCATTTGCTTTTGGAGAATGTTTATTCAATTTATCAATCGAATCGATCAATATTGATGGATTTGTAGTTGATCCAATCTTGAAACAATCAATCGTTGATAAATCTATTTTATTTAAAAATTCCAAGGTTGAATCAGTCAAGATTGTTAATCCATCAATCTCAGTTGATATCTTGATGATTTCGTTGGAGTTAAAAAAATCAATTGACCCACCAGGGGCAATTAATTTCAAATAATCTTGATATTTAAGGATGATGGCATCAGATCCACACCAATTGACCTGATCTGGATTAGCTGGGATTGTTATTTCAAATAAATTCTTGATAAAAGAGGAAGTTATGACAAAAACTTTTGAGATTGACTCCTTGTATAACATTATGAACTCATTATTGGGTGAAATAACAAGTTTTTTAAATGGACCATCCATTGATTTTTCATGTAATTTCCCATATTTGGGCACATGATAAACAATAGAATCAACGCTAATCAAGATATTGTAGTCAAAGTCTTTGTAAATATCCCAAGTATGAAATTCCACACCTTGTAACTCATTTGATAAATCTCTATAGATATTTGCAAACTTGTTTTCACTATTTAAATCAATATAGATGATCTTGAAATCATTCGATATCACAAATATCACACTATCCACGATCTTATAGTCCAATATCCCAACAAGAGCACAGTCATAACCCAGCTGGTATTCATTAAAATCAGCTTCAAAATCAAAATAGACCCTGATTATGCCATTGGCTATTATAACAACGAGTTCTTCATTGATGGTCCAATCCAAGCTGAGGATTTTCCCATTGATGTGGTGGTTCCAATTGATGGAGTTGATCAGTTGACCATTGCCTTGGTGTATAGAGATCGATTGATTCTGGTAACTGGCAATTGCTTTGGAGTATTTAGCAATTGTTAGGTGATTTGGTGAAGATGGTGATGTTATCGGAGATGAATGTTGGTAAAGTTCCCTGTTTCTGTAGAAGACCTCATTCAGCCGTTCCCATCCTTTGAGCAGATGTTAGTAAACGAGAGCCTTAATTCGAGAGTCGCAATGGACGACCACATACCGAGACTTGGGGAACTCATTCTGATGGGAGAGGGGGGTGGTTTGAAAAGCTGTGGAGTGCTTGTCTGTTGTGTAGTGAAGTTGTTGTTGTTTACTTTGGCGTGAAGAAGGAGATCCGAGGTGTTGGCCGGATTAAGCTCTTCGTGTAATACAAATTATTTTGATAATCTAATTGATTGATATAAGTTTCCCCCTGAGTTTCCACTGAGTTTTTCAACTTGGATTGATTGAATGTGACATTAAATTCGTTTAGTATCGCCAGCAAGATCTCCAAATTTTGTTGGGAATCCCTTAATGTTTGAGCATTTGAGTTTATGTGAAGCCAGTAAAGTATATAGATCGTACTATACTCATTGATTGTTCCGTTTGTACATCTGTCATATTAGCGTGGCAAGGGTTGTACTGAGTTACTTGTCTATTAGATACTTACACTCAGAAGTCCCGCACACGCTTAGTCAAAGCTGTAACTCAGTCAATGAATGATTATGCGCAGTGGACAACAAACTTTTACAATCAAGACGTAACAACTGATAAATTCAGATCTTGATTTAGGATTTGCATGTTTCTTAAACACCTTTGCTTCACGATTGTTATTTCTCATAAATGACTTGGGCGACCCTGGTTTTTATCTTTCACCTTTTTGTAAGTTTTAGGTTACAATGGTTTATGGGTGAATCCACCTATAGAACCACGACATATACCTTCAGAGAAGACCTAGAAACTACGTTCATCGCTCCTTCTTCTAATAAGTATCTTTGAGCGCTCCCATACACAAAGTGCTGCTTATTCCATATCTATTCACAATCTCGAACTTCTCTTACTATAATTATTTTCTTTCCAATATCTAATTCTTTGAGAATGACCTCTCCAGAATGAGCCTTCCCATTCTTGATCCCACTCAGGCAGCTTAGAGCCGCTCTTATCATCACAACTCTCAACCAATTCTCTAACTGCCTCAAAGTATCCCTTAAAATCTGGATACAAATTATTATACTTAATGGTATCACCTCTTAGTTTCAACTTGTTATTTTCCCAAGCATATTGTTCCTCTTTAGAAGGCAACTTTAACTTCCCAGACAAATACTTTGCAACCAACACAGCTTGCCATTGGAATGCCTTGAATGTTAAACCAGCAGTGATGTTCCCGACAAAACACAACGACGGATCTTCAATGTTGAAAACATGCTGATACTGATTCTTCACTCTCAACTTATTCTTATTCATTGGCAAATTTGGCAAAAAAGGATAACTTATACTGAATCCAGTCCCATAAATAATAACATCAACATTATTAACAACACTCCCGTCTCTGAAATGGACATCCTTACCCTCTACCTTCACTATCTCATCATGTCTCTCCACATCTTCATGCTCGAAAGGATGGTAACCAAAGTACACAGGAGTCTCCGTGCTTCTTCTAATGGATGAATGAACAGGAAGTTTAGCAACTCCCAAGACATCCTGCACTGAATCACCAGCAGATATAGAGGCACCCACAACAACGACTCTTTTGTCTTTGAAGTCAGCCTTGTTCCTGAATTGTTTTGTATGAAAGACTCCTTGATGATTCTCATGAAACTTTTGTAATCCTTCAACATATGGGATGAAAGGAACATCATACCTCCCGGAAGCAACGATAACAGAATCAAAGGACTCCTTATATAAATAATCCTTCATTTTACCAAATCTTCGAATCAACAAATCCCATTTCCCAGTTTTTTCATTTTTTTCAACCAGTTCAATAGAGGTTTCATAATTGATGAACTTTTCCAGATTATTTTTCTTTATAATTGACTGGAGCCACCCTTTGACAACAGTATGATGTCTAAACGGAGTGTTTTTTCCATATTTTGCAACGCTCTCATCAGAAGTTTCCTCAGGGAATGGATAGTTGTTGAACTCCATAGTCTTGTAGTGAACATTTGTATGCAAATTGGCATAAGTTGCAGAATCCTTGAACCTCTGTCTGTGATCCTTCTCGACATATTTTGGTAACAAATCCCAGCTTGGCAGGCTTCTTTGCTCCAACTTATCGGCAACTTTATCATTTAGCGACTGCAAGTCCTTTGGTAATGGTTCCGGGGATGCTTCATCATATACCCAACATCCACCAGCTTCTCTGCGGCGTTCAAACAGACTGATTTTAAAGAACTGCTTCTCTTTCAAAAGAGATTCGAGGGCAATTATTCCAGACGGACCTGCCCCTACGATCGCCACTGATTCTATACTGGACATCTCAATTGGCAGTCTGAACGTTAGTAAAACCGGTAAAATGGTCGAGGAAGTGTCACATTTTTCTTTTTTTCTCACTTTTCACTTTTCCTATCTGACGCGAGGAGTCAGCCGCATCGAAAAACGCCACAGTTTGCTCACTGCTTAGCAAAAAAAGAACTCAATAAGTTTGATAATAAGCAGTGCAAGGGGTAAAGTGTACACTTTCATAGTTGTTGTTGAAAAAAAAACGCATCAAAAACAAACAATCTCGCCGGAAAATTCAAAAAAATAATGGATCCTAGGCGATTCGAACGCCTGCATCTTACGATATTCGATCTTGAGTCGAACGCCTTAAACCACTCGGCCAAAGATCCTGTTTTTTAAAGGTTTCATGAAAATTGGAGGAAATCGCAAACAACTTGATATAGTTATAGGTGCTATACCGCACCGCCTGGCAATATTGGTAGCAGTGTGCAAGCATATACCAAAAAGAGGTGAATTACACACTTCTCAGTTTAGTAGCTCAGTCTTCACAAGTATTAAGTATATAGGCATTTATAATCATGAATATTATAATAATTTCTAAAACCTCAAATTATGATATAAGGAGAGCCAGTCGATGAATCAGCTTCCACGTCATTAATAGATGCACTGCACGCTATTTTAAATAGGAAGAACTAAAAACACAGAATTAGATCATCAAATATTATTGAACACCGAAAGATCTATGATCTCTGAACAATATAGCAGGCTATAAAACTAGTGAGTTAGCTGTAGAGCTGTAGCCATTTATCAGTCATTAGCAACAGAACAAAAGTGACAAAACACACACACAATATAACTTTTAGAGATATTATCCATAATGATCTGTATGTTTCTTCTCTTTCTTTTCTCTCTCTCTTAAGTCTTTCTTTTTCAAGTTTTTGTAATCTTTCTTTTTCTTTTGCTGCTAGTTTCTCTCTCTTCAGGGTTTCCATCCTTTCCTTCTTTTCTTGTTTGATTCTCTCATTTTCTTGTCGTATACGAGGCTTCCTTTTAATTCTTTCTTTTTCTTGTTTTTGCTTCAATTCATTCTGCTTTCTGAGCTGTTTATCTTTAATCTTTTTCTCCTTGGCTTGTTTGACAGTCCATTTGACAAACATCTCAGGTAATGCATTTTTAACAATAATATCGACTTGAGCAGCTAGCTTGACCACAAATGTTTTATTACTTAGTCTACCTTTGTTGAATAAAGCTCTAGTTTGAGGAGCTGCATAACACAGGACTTCCTTCATATCAAAAGTATCAGCAATCATTCTGATATAGTGCTCAAGATTTTCTAAATTTGGATGTCTTTGAAGGACCCTGACGTATGGTTCCAGATTCTCAAAGTAAAAATCAAAAGGTTCTGTATCACCAAATAATTTGAAATTACCATTGAGAGCAATAGACCTATTACAGTCTGCATATTCGCCTCTATAGCCTTTATTACGAGTCTGTTTGATGGCAAACTGCACACGATCTTCATATTCATCCCAAAACTCTGAACGATCAAATTCCCAGCCATGATACATTTCAAAGAAAAGACCATGTTGATCAGGATGAACCAATTTATTAAGAACATAGCCTATGGAATCTTCTGATAAATCATCGAAATAGTGTTGCATGAAACTTTTAACCTGATCGTAGTAATCTCTTATTGCCATCTGAGTTCCTAATGTGAGTGGTCTTTTTGGTGGATATGGATTACGCATATACCCAGTCTCACCCACGTAGATGTCGATCTGTATGTATTTTTGTCTCCCCATTGTTTGTGGTGTCTCTGTCACTGGCGTTCAGAGGTGAAGATGACGAACGCAACGCTCAATTCTTTTTTCACAATCAAAGTAATTCAAAGGATATAAAGATCAAATCATTGATGAGGTATGATTTATCTAGAACCTTCCGAGGGTAACTCATCTCCGGTTGAATGGTGCTAAACTGGTACGCCCACGTCCCTTGCTGATTTTACCCACTTTCTCAACAAACAATTCGCTATTGAACAGCGGAACCATTCCACCAATAACCTCAATTATATACGAGAAAACTACTGAGATGTCTGAATTCCAAGCCAAAGTGAGTATAATGAGTGTCACAGTATAATCTGTGTTGTTTCTAGTCGTTTTTTTATCCAGGACGCAATTGGTGTATTATTTGTGTTTTGGAGTGTTGTGTTTGATTCGCCATCCTTATTGAAAACGATAGTATTAGACACAGAAATATACTCAATTATTTTGGGGGGTTCCCATATACAGGAGTTATACTGACTGCTGATAGGCTGATGCTGTTAACCAATTGAAAGCTAAACCAAGCGATGACGAGTTGTTGAAATTGTACGGTTTGTACAAACAAGCAACCGTTGGGGACGTCAACACCGATAGACCTGGGATCTTTGCCTTGAGAGACCGTTACAAATGGGATGCCTGGAATGAGAACAAAGGTTTGACCAAAGAAGAAGCTGAACAAAAGTGAGTAGGATTTTTTCTGTTTACGGATTGAAAGCGATGATGATTGACTAACACATTACTGCTTATAGGTACATTGCTCTGGTTGATGAGTTGATTGCCAGAATTGGATTGAAATAAGAATCAGATGATGATGATGATGGATGAATGGCTTTATACATAGTTAACAAGTTCTTAGTAGTATATCCTCGGTACATTTCCTTAATAGTAGAAAGACAGCTTTTTCATGACTTCCCCAGAAATCTCGTAATTCTCGAAAAGGCTTTCTTTTACATGTGAAAAATGAAAAGAAAATTTATTTCATCGAGTTGGGCATGGACTTCCATTCTTACCAACAGAAGATCTCTGTGACATCTGAAACAAGATATCCATAATGACTGCTGTGCCTGTGTTCAGAACCGTCAGTGACTTAAGAAGATGGAGAGCCTCTGTCGGTCAAGACTCGGTGGGTTTCACTCCTACCATGGGTGCCTTACATGAAGGCCATCTCTCTCTAGGTATGTTCATCCTACCATCATCTTTTTAATTGTTCAAGTTCTCATCACTAATTGTAATACAATAGTCCGTCAGAGTCTGCAACAAAACGATCATACCATAGTCTCAATCTTTGTCAACCCATCCCAGTTTGCTCCAAATGAAGACCTGGACTCATACCCAAGAACATTCGAAGCTGACTATAAGATTCTTTCAGATCTAAACATCTCTGGTATATTCGCCCCAACAGTATCAGAAATGTATCCATCTGGTATCACTCTTGACGTCTCACAACAAACTGGTGCTTTTGTTACCGTACTGGGAGTCAGTGAACAATTGGAAGGAAGAACAAGACCGAATTTCTGTAGAGGTGTTGCTACCGTTGTTACAAAGTTGTTCAATGCCGTTCAGCCTACAAGGGCCTATTTTGGACAAAAGGACATACAACAAACTATTGTTCTGAAAAGAATGGTTAAGGACCTGCTCATCCCAGTGGAGTTGATTGTTTCACCAACAGTTAGAGAAGAAAGTGGGCTTGCTTTGAGTTCTAGAAACACTTATTTGTCACCCGATGTTAGAAGTAAAAGTGCATTGATCTTTGAAGCTTTGACCAAAGGTGAAGAAATCTACAAACAGGATGGTACTAGAAAAGAAATACTAAATGCTGTCAACACTGGGTTAAGCGATAAAATGTTTGATATTGATTACATTTCACTTGCTGATAAAGAAACTTTACAAGAGTTGGAATCATTCCCAAATGGTGCCATCTTAAGTATCGCAGTCCATGTTACAGAAGGTGAAAGAACAACAAGATTGATCGATAACATAATTTTATAAATCACCACGTCACCAAATCAACTGCCCCCAATCCTTGCTTGTCACTTAGTTCATACCCTCATGCCAGTGAATCAATAATAATAATGCCAAATAAATTAATTTTGATTGAATAGATCTGTAAATCATCTTCAATATTTACCCTTACAATCATCTCTAGAAGGTGGAATACCAACTAATGGAGGATGTTGAACTACACCAACCCTAAAATACTTATCATCAAAGTATTCAATCCACCCATTCAATCTTCTCTCTTCATCAGTTTTGATATCTCTTAAATCATGACTCAAATGATTCAAACAGTTCGTAGCGAGTGCCCTAGCACAATCAACACCAGCAAAGAATGAATAACTACCACCAGCTCCATATATATTTCTTTTGGAGCTAACATCAAAGACTGTCCCATTGACAGCGATATAGATGGGAAGTTGAGAATTTGAACCATTGAATAGTTTCAAGTCTGTTTCTGTGAGGTTTACTCTTGATCCAAATAGTTGGAAGTGAAGATAATGGGGATCTATTAGCTTGCCTTTGTATCCATATGTGAAGGTCCCAGTGAAGAAATATGAAACGCTCAAAAGGAGAATGAGTAAACCAGAAAACATTCTGATAATGTCTAATAAGCTGAATCTAACTCTATCGTCGTCTTCTTCTTTTTCCTCTCTCTTTAAAACAGGCTTCTCAATGATCTCCTCAATCTTTGGAGATTTGAACACTTTCACACCACTTCTCTGTCTGATACTATGATCCATTATTGACACTCAGAGCTTCAAACTGCCTGAAAGAGTGTCTCAATTAGTGGAAAATGCCTGTCTTTGTGGCTATTTTGTATTTGCTGAGAACTGAGTCATGTGACTTTTACCCTCGGATATTTATCAAATTAAGACGGAATTGAAGCTCTGTGTACTTTTTTTTCCTTGTATGTTGAAAAATGAAAAATCAAGATGGAAATTGAAGAACAAGACATAAAGACACTTCTTCTTTATTTTGTGTTCATTTCCTTCGATCTAGTCAGAGCTCAAGATGTTCAAGGCAAATGTCAGTCTAATATCGAGACCTTGGACCCGTCACTCCTCAGGCTTGCAGAAACTTGTAAGAGTCCCTTCAAAATTCAACAAAATCCATTCTGCTGGTAATGTCAAACCAAATTATAAATCAGGTTTATTCCATCATCCTGCTCCATCTGTCGGTATAGAGACCCCAGATGCATTCCTCCCATCAAATGATCCACGTAAAGGTTTAAACTTGAGTGGGAAACCTAGAATAAATATCAAAAATACTCCTCCTTTATCAACACCTGTTGAATCAAAATTGAATTTAACACCAAAAGAAGTTGAAGAGATACAAAAGCTTAGATTGGAAGAACCTGAAAAATGGACAAGAAAAGCACTAGCGGAGAAATTTGGTGTTAGTCCTTTCACTATCAGTCTGGTTTCTAATCCAAATGAACAGAGAGCTCAGGAGATGAATGATAGATTGGAGATCATCAAGAGTTCATGGAAAAGAGAAAGATTTTTGGCGAGATTGGATAGAAAAAAGAGACAAGTTTCTTGGTATCGTGATGAATAAGTTTTACAAGCCTCTGGTGTCTTGTTGAACTTGCATATATGTGATTGGAAGAGAAGAAAAATGGAAAGATAAATACAAAATGTACATAGACCTTTGTTCATCGAAAGATATCATGGATTTGTAGTATAATCATGATTCAGAGGGTGTTGTCAGCAGTTCTCCGCTGCTGTACTTCCAGAGTTTAACTTGTTTTAGCTAGACTTTTTCTTTCAAAGTCATTTTAACTCTCTGGGCTCTTGGGGATGTAGTTGCATCTTCTAGCTCCACAATCTCAATAAAGCAATCTCCCGTTATATGAACCTCGTATAATTCGAAACATAGGTCCACTCATCCAAATCATTTCTTTTTGGCCTTGCTTTGGTGAATATAGTACAATGTATTTCTGTTGTTGATATACGGAGACCCTTTAAATCAACCTGATACGAAATCCCCGAAATCATCATCATCTTCATCACCCTCTTCTCCATCACCATTACCATCAACCCTTGTTTCTTGCCCTGTGGTGGTTCCTAGATTCATTCTATCAAATTCCAATGTTAAATCATTGGCATAACTTCTCTGTGCTTCGATTGCTGCCTGTGCACGACTGTTTGTTTAATGATCGTTAGTATTCAGTATAAGTGGTCACATGACTGCTGATGGGTTATACTCACGTCTTGATTTCCTGTAGGGCAATGCTAAACTCTTGGGCATCAGACACATTTTTAAACACCAATCCAAGTGCAAATTTTTTATTGTTGTAGTCTATCAGAACTCTATAAGCTTTTCTAGAAGATGTCTTTCATTCACTTGTTAGTAAGTACTCTTAGTATGGGCTTTAAAAAAGAGACTGAAAGAAACTCACCGCTTCGACGTTGTGACCATCCAGCATATGATAAACATATGCAAACACGTCATTGTTACTGTTTTCCAACTGTATTATCCCTCTTATGATCTCCTTCTCTTGTATGACTTGATTATCAGAAGTAATCAACTCCCTTTCGATGAACCGCAGCTTCCCTGTCCAAACAACCTCCTCAAAGTTCCAATTGGTTATGTCAGTGTCGCTGAACCCATCCATTGGTGGAGGTATTCTTATCAATGACACTCCTTGATTCACAACCATCAGTGTGGTATCTATCTTGAGATCATCAACAGATACAGTACTCTCTCGTAGCATCACGGCCATACTTTCAATAAAAGAGCAAACTGGTAGATTCAAACTGGAAAAAAAAATTGACTGTTGTATAACCTCTGTTGTACTCCGGTATAGTTGAACAATGAACACCGCTTTCTTGTACCAACTACAAATGGTTTCTCATTGCTAAATTGGGTCAAGAGAAGGCATCAATCATGATGGGCTCAGAGAATCAAGGGAAATGCGCAAATCGCCGGGTAACGCCACCCGCCCCAAATCAATCAGTCAAACTTCATGAAAATTCACCACTGAACAAGAGAACCATCAGCACTTCAAAAGACGCTATATCACCAATTTAAACACGAAGAACACTCTCAGAAATGGTAGGGAGATTCGATGAGGATGGTATGTCCCAACTGTGCAACTTGAGTGCT
Source organism: Wickerhamomyces sp. NRRL YB-2243 (assembly GCA_030581995.1). NCBI lineage: Eukaryota > Fungi > Ascomycota > Saccharomycetes > Phaffomycetales > Wickerhamomycetaceae > Wickerhamomyces > Wickerhamomyces sp. NRRL YB-2243. Next base: position 161,168 of record JAKTWL010000010.1, read on the forward strand.
TCTCAAACCGAGTTTTTTCCCACTAACTATGTCAATACAGATTTTGAAGATTATGCCAACGATGACTATGACGATGAAGAGTTTGATGAGAACAAGTTGACGGCTGAAGAAGAAGAGAAGATCGCTCTTCTGTTGCCAATCATCAAAGATGAGGTGAAGGATCACACTGGATATAGCGAGTTTGATCTAAAGAGTATCTTGTGGTATAACTACTTTGAGCTGGAGGAAACCATCAAAGAGATCAAGAGTAAGTATTCCAGTCTTCTTGATCATTTGTGATAATTGTACTAATTGCTGGATTCAATCAGAGACTTTTAAGAAGAAGGAAATTGCTCAACCAAAACCAGAAGGTATGTATACATTAAAGAATAATCATCAATTATCTTTTCTCTTTCTCTTAAAATTGGGTTGTGTTTGTTGTCATCATTACATGTTTTCAAATTCTTGATATTTACTTTCCAATTCAATTTTGGGGTTTATTCAAATCAAAGAAAGTAATATATTAATAATCTGTTTTGTCTACAGTTAAGGGACTATCAAAGATTGCAGCATTGGCCAAGGCTAGAGCAAATCAGAGGTCACAAGGACATTCTTCAACCAAATCAGTGTCGATACTGGATAATCTGAAGAGTCAGAAGAATGGGGAGAATGTTGTGAAGAAACCTGTGTCAAAATTATCAGCTTTAGCAGTTCTACGAAACAAGAATAAGACAAGTGTGATAAGGAAAGAAGAAAAAGAAGCTTTGAAACTGGAACCAAAAGATCAAAAGATGGAAGATATATCACATGTCACTCCATTTCAACATGAACCGATCAACACCCAATCAAATCCAATCTTCACAGTCTCAGAAGTTGTCTTCAAAGAGTCTCCATTTCAGCATGATTCAAACACCAGGTTCTCCACAGTCTTCCTTCATGGACATAAACAACAACCTCAATCATATAAGAGAAGACTAACAGATAATCACATAACATCACTCTATCAACCATTTGCTAATGAACGTTTAGTGAAAAAAATCAAAGAGAATTTCTCAAAACCAAGCCCTGATGACATCGTTTTAAACCAACAAAAGGAAGCTTTTGAAGATGCCAAAAAAAACAAAGAAGAAGAAATTGCAAACAAAGTTGCTAACTTGAAGATATCCACCCCGAAACAGGTAACCAAACCAAAGTTCAAAATAGATTTAGAAGCTGAACTAGCCAAAAGGAAAACCAAACCAAATACAAGTTTTGTTGTCATTGGACATGTCGATGCTGGGAAATCAACTCTAACAGGGCGTTTGTTATTAGACACAAACACAGTTGACAAAAACACATATATCAAACTGAAAAGAGAAGCTGAAAAAGCAGGTAAAGGCTCATTCTCATTAGCTTGGGTCATGGATCAAACTGAAGAAGAACGTTCGCGTGGTGTCACTATTGATATCTGTGTGTCTCAATTCGAAACCCCAAATGCTAACTTCACCATTGTTGATGCCCCAGGACATAGAGATTTCGTTCCCAATATGATCACTGGTGTCGCTCAAGCTGATATTGCTGTTTTGGTGGTTGATTCATCGACTGATGCTTTCGAATCGGGGTTCAACCTGGATGGTCAGACTAAAGAACATACATTGTTGGCTAGAAGTCTTGGGATCAATAAGATCATTGTTGCTGTCAATAAGATGGATAATAATGATTGGTCACGGGATAGATTTGAAGAGATTCAATCACAACTGACTGAGTTTTTGAAATTGATTGGATATAGTGAAGATCAAATGCAATTCATCCCATGTAGTGGGTTATCAGGGATTAATGTCTCATCAAAACCCACAAAACCGGAAGATATCAAAAGATTGAGTTGGTATAATGGTGATTCATTATTATCAGCATTGGAAAAATCTGACAAGTTTGAAAGAGATTTCAACAAACCATTCGTTCTGTCGATAAGTGATATTGATTATTTGACTTCTGAATTCACTGGGAGAGTAGATACTGGTGTTTTGCAACCTGGTGAAACAGTGTTATTCGCACCATCAGGGCAAGCTGGTGTTGTTGATTCTTTGAAAGTCAATGGTCAAAAGGCTGGAATTGCAATTTCTGGTGATAACACTACTTTGAAAATTAAAGGGCTTCAATTAGAAGAGATCTTACTTGGCGATATCATATCTATTGTATCTACTGAAATCCAATCAGTGTTGAAATTTGAAGCTAGATTGATTTTATTCGATTTGAAAAGACCATTGCTATTAGGGTTACAGTTTGTTTTATTCAGAGGTAATATTCAACAACCAGCTAAAATATCAAGGATTATAACACTGTTGGATAAAGTTACAGGACAACCTTTGAAGAAAAAACCAAAACATTTGAGCTCGAATCAGACTGCCATTGTGGAGATTGAGTTGTTGAATAGACCAATGCCATTACAATTGTTCAAAGACAATAAACAACTGGGCAGAGTTGTTTTAAGAAGGGATGGTCAGACTATTGGGGCAGGTATCGTTGAGAACTTCTAATTTAGAACAACATTTTGACCATATAGCTTGTGTAGTGCCTCTTTCTTCTCGACATGAACAAGCTATGAAAGTTTGACTTGTTCATAGACTGTAGTTTGGTAGTATATATCAGTATTGGAGTCACTACTGGTGTTGTCGGTGTTGGTTCTAGTAGCTTCAGCAATGGATGAATTCACACAAAAGAGAACTGGTCTGATTTGAGCAACTTATAGGCATCGTTACACGGGCTGCTGGTATATTCATCAGTAATAAACCAGCTTTGACACCACTATACAGGACGAATGAAATGAAGAGGCTTCTCAAAAGCTTACATTCAAATGATGACATATATGCTACTTCTGCAGAGTATTAGAATCAGCTAGAATAGGAGTGGTGTATTCAGAGAATGAACAACTAATTTATTGCATCAAAGACCAACAGTATGATCCCAAGAAACACTGCAGTAAACATCACCATCTTCGCTGCATAATTACCTCTTGATTTGGCCTTTTTCAGGTGTTTATGCCCCTCAACTATATCAATATGTGTTACATCGTGATCATTTACCAGGCTATTTATATGTTCTGATTGAACTTGTAAATGTGAAGCTAACTGGGATTCCAGCTGTGCAATTTCAACAACACTTTTATGTATCTGTTCTACTTTGGCCAATTCCTCCAACTTCCCATCCAAGATCTCACTTTGTTCCGTTTGTAATGTTTGTAATTGCTCTTGAGATATCTCATCTATATTGACAATGTGATGTGATTCATCAGGTACCACGTTATATTTGGCAGATATGACGTTTATCGATGAGAGCTTATCTGCTCCCAAATCTAAATCACGTTGTCTCGATAGTCTTGTCTCTTGCATAGATAATAGTAGTTTCGAAGTGGACCGTAGCTCATGACTAAGTGAGAGTAATATACCTTCTCTATGTTTGTTAATAGCAGACGCTTGACTTTGATTGTATCTGAAGTATTTTTTGGAACCTGCTCTCTGTTTCTCATATTTCTCTAAATGTTTCAATCTTTCAGTGAATTTTTTCAGTTCAATTCTGGCTTGTACGTCAATATCATCTCTTTGCTCTTCTGTAAGTTTTCCTTCACTTTTGGAGCTGTACTTCCCAGTGTCTGACAATAAGTAGCTCGGTCTTATAGATTCGAGAAACGTTTTCAGCTTCAAGACGTGTGTGAACTATCAAATTATGGTTAGTTCAGCTCACCATGGTCGTTTCCAATGAATCAGATACTCACGAGATCAATGGCTTCTTTGACAAATGTATCACCAATCAATGAGGTAAAGTTCTGCTTTAAAGACTCAATTCCTCGTTCTTTTTCGATTTTCTCAACAATATCGATGAATGCTTCCGTTAAGTTCCCCATGTTGCACAAAACACCAAAAACTCCAAGCGATAACTAACAGCTTTATGAGAGTTTTTGATGAGGTTTTGGTATGAAAGATTGTGATTTCAGTTATTTGTTGTTTGTCTGATTAGGACATCCGTCCTTGCATCACCTGATATACGCGTGACTCATTCCGAGGGCTCGCCTTTTCAGACGCGTCCTGAATTTATCTTGATCTTTATGTCTCTTCCTTCCTGTTTATACTGATCTAAAGACCGCTGAAGACTACTACCAGGACCACCAATGACACAAGAACAGCACTCGACAAACCTGGAAGAAAGGGCCTATCTTGATCTCTGTGAGCGAATCATCAAAGAAGGTGAACATCGTCCAGATAGAACTGGGACAGGGACTTTAAGTATATTTGGACCACCACAGTTACGTTTCAGTCTTAAAGACGACACATTCCCTCTCTTGACCACAAAGAAGGTCTTCACAAAAGCTATCATCTTGGAATTGCTTTGGTTCATACAAGGTTGCACTGATGGTAAGAAACTGAGTGAGCAAGGAGTTAAGATATGGGAAGGTAATGGAAGTCGTGAATATTTGGATTCTTTAGGATTGACAGATAGACGTGAAGGTGATTTGGGTCCGGTTTACGGTTTTCAATGGAGGCATTTCGGTGCTGAATACAAAGATTGCGATGCAGACTATACAGGGCAAGGGGTTGATCAACTAGCACAAGTCATTCATAAATTGAAAACAAATCCCTATGATCGTCGTATAATAATGAGTGCTTGGAATCCACCAGATTTCCCAAAGATGGCTTTGCCTCCATGTCATGTCTTTTCACAATTCTATGTCAACTTTCCTAAAGAGGGAAGACCTCAACTATCATGTTTGTTGTATCAGAGAAGTTGTGATATGGGTCTTGGTGTTCCTTTTAATATTGCTTCTTATGCCCTTTTGACTAAGATGATTGCACAAGTTGTTGATATGGATTGTGGTGAATTCATCCATACTTTGGGTGACGCTCACGTTTATTCTGATCATGTTGATGCTTTGAAAGAACAGATTGAAAGAGAACCTTTTGAATTCCCAAAATTGAGATTCAAACGTGATGTTAAGGATATTGATGATTTTAAGTATGAGGACATCGAGATTATTGGATATCAATCACATTCAAGAATTGCAATGAAGATGAGTGTTTGATTTCATCACCTAGCGTATACCAATCATAAAATCATGGGATTAAGAGTTACTCAAGCACCGTAGTTTTTGTCCCTCTTTTAGGAGCATAACACGTAATCTCTTGATCACTTATGAGTTATTATGTACCAGAAGACAGATGTCTGCCTAGTGTCAAGGCTGGGAGGCAAGCGAACGGCAGTGTGGTTCTACTAGAAGTAGGCGGTCACTATGTTAGTATGTTCCGAAGTCAATAAAGTTAGAATTCACTACTACGCCTTCATAATGATCAGATACATAGCTAGTGAGTTGAAACTTATAATATACTCAGAAATGGTTGAGCTGCACCTTGACTCCTGAAACGAATCCTGAGCCATGCAGAAGAATGATAATATTGATATAGTTGAGGCAATACCTAGGTAAAGAAGTTATACCTAGCTGTATCATGAGTGGAGAACGGTGTCGCTATAATCATGGGTTTAAGCTCAACTACGTCAAATATACTTAGCTGTAGGTCAATTTGTAACTAAATGTGAAAATTTAATTATATTTAGTTCAAGAGGTGCCATTTATAGAAATCTAAGAATAGGACCAAAAGATACGTTGCTCTAGTCTTTTTGCTTCCAGAGGTTTGAACGCAAATTATCCTTCATTGATTATTCTGTACACTAAAATTTGTGGTAATGTGGAAAAAGCAAAAATCACTGTCCATACAAATCATGTAGCCATACTATGACGTCTGCTATTTCTTCTCTTTGTGATTATCTCTGGTTTCCCTTTATATGTCTTTGGCACACCAACCGCACTTTCCTCTACTAGATCGAATACGGATAACTCGGATTCATCTTCAGTTTCAAGTTTATTCATTCCCTTTGAATCCTTCTTTTGCATCTTATTTTGATTGAGCACAGATAGTGGTTTCCTTCTCTTGGTAATGTTTAGACTATCTTGTTCAATCAGTGGTTTTGGTTTTTGCTGAATTGGTGAGACGCGAGAAGCCTCGATGTAAATGTCATTATCTTGTTGAGATTGCGGATGTTGTGTGATCTTTGATCCTTCACTATGAGCTGTAATTGAGCTTTCTATGTTAACTTCTTCTTTTCTTTCCTCTTGCCCACTTTCGCACGATTTCTCCTCTAGCTTGATATCCATTGGTGCGCCAATTCTGATGAAAGCATCTTCGACAACAGCATCTACAAACTTTTCCGATTGTCTTCTCATTTTTGCTCTTAGGGATGGCTCAGCATAGCTAACTTGTTTTCCTCTTGTTCTTGATTTTCTGGTAGATACTTCATCAGCTATTGATTCTGGCATTTGCTCATCGCTGGAAGATCTTGGTTTTTGTTTCTTTGATTTCGTGTGTTTGATCTTCTCAATGTCATGTACTAACGATCTCTGTGATAGTTCATCGTTCACTTCGTCATTAAGTTCTGCCAGAATGTCCTTATGTAACTCTTTTTCTTCCTTTAGTACAGACCCTGAAGCTAGTTTCTCAATCTTGGCGTTGAAATCCTCAAATTCAGGAGTAGGTGAATCTTCATAGATAGCAAACTTTGATTTCTTGAGGTCGTCCAGTTTTTCTAATCTTGGCGATGAAAACTTGATAGGGGACAAGCTAATTGCATTATCAAAATCTTCTTGATCTTCCTGTGTGACTTCCTCAATTTCTGCAGCCTCTTCGACATTAACAACTTCCTGCATCACCTGAACTTCTTCAGTCTCTTCTGGAATCAAAAACTCATTGAGGCTTTTGTTGAAATCTTGTTGTGAGTGAGGAATCTCCTCAAATGGATTGGAAGTATCGAAGTGAATATGTATCTCCCCATCGTCATCTTCAAGTTGATTTTCTGGCATGAGTGTGTTGATGTTGGATTCTCCTCTTCCTCCTCCTTCTCCTTCTTCAAGTTCATCGCCTTCTTTGAGAGGTGGCGGGGATGACGGAGCAACATAGATGGATTGTCTTCTCAAACTTTTTCTTCTTCTTTCGGATCTGGCATTATTTCTTGGACTTTTGATGTTTTGGAAAGAGACTGTTTTGTCTGAGCCCGATGTATCTTGAGTAGTACTATCTATCACATCTTGAGGCTTCAGTTTCGAAGCAGGAAGACCTTCATTCGCTCTAATGACAGAGAACATTTGGAACATTTCCTCGAATCTTTGACTGACCCCTTCCTCTATCACATCCAACTTCTCAGCGAACCATTTTCTCTTCTGATCTTCATTTTTGGCATTCAGAGCTCGAAGCTCGATGTTATGCTGTATCAATTCAGACACTTTTGACTCTAGGTCTGATATCTTTGTCATTAGAACTGAATTTTTTCTGGCCAATGCTCTATTCTGAACCAAAATTTTCTGTTTAAACTGATCAACAGAGGACTCAAGCTGTGGACGACTGTGATTATTAGGAGGACTATTGAATTTTCCTATTGAGAAGGCCATGACATGGTATTGACTCACTTTAGCGAAGCTGAGTCCCTGTGGAAAATTGGCTAATGAAGATAAGTAAACAACAACAACAAAAGCAACACACTCAAAAAAGCAGCAAAGTTGGATTTTCGAGAAAGTGGGAAGTGAGAGAGAATGATGGTGATGCTAATGATCTTCCAGTTCAACGGTACACTGAGGGACTCTTGGCAGAAATGAATAACTGGCCTTTTGTTGGTAAAGGGGATTGATCACTGTTTGTTTTTGTTTTTGTTTTTCATTTTTTTTACAGAACGCGCTGCGATTTTATTGGCACGTCACAAATTGGCAGTCATGGAGAAATCAGTGCTTTATTAGCTATTTACAGTATTTAGAGCATGAATCTGTAATTGAAATCTCTGTCATCGATTGGGTGCTCGCTCAAAAACGAGTCGTCGCCACTTTGCTTGATTTTTTCCGCTGTCAATTTGACATTGGTGGCATTGCGTCTGCTATAGATGAACATCATCAATAACACCATTGGGAGCGCAGCACAGGTCAACGACAGACCAACTCTCAATCCCTTCAGGTATCTTGGTGCTGTGTTTGCAGTGAATATCTGCCCGGCTAACACACCAGCACAACTCCCGATTGTGGTGATCATTCCTCCAATGGTGGCTCTTTTGTAATGGCCGGCATTATTGTTATTGATCCACATTATACTCAACGCTGAACACACATAAATACCTGGAGCAATCATCATACACCCAAAGTATCTTGCGCCTAAAACGGGTGATCCAACAAGAACACCATACCCAACAATCTCAAATAACAAGGCCCCCACTATGAACCCACCTCTGTGCCTCAATTTATCACTGAAATATCCCACAATGACAAAACTAATTAACGCAAGTGCGTAGAATGGGATGGTCAGCAGTTGTGTTTCATATTTGTTATAACCCATTCCTCTGATCAGAGAAGGTAAGAAAGTGGAGATACCAAACAGGGTTAAATCAGCACAAAATTCATAACAGCAAACCACGATGTTATTGACATCAGTGAGACTTCTAGTCACTTCAGACCACTTGAAAGTTTCATCCTGATAGAAATCTGGATATGTTCTCAACCTTGTCGTCAATACCTTCTTTTCGTCTTCAGTCAACCACCACACAGTCGTCAATTGGTTGGGTAGCAGTATTGCCAATATTGGCGTTGAACAGATAGTCAAAGCCCCCTCTATTGCAAACAGCCACCTCCAACCTTCCCATCCATTCACATCGATTTTAATTAATCCATATGCCAACAACCCACCAAACGCTCCAGCAAGTGCACTAGCAGAATACACAGCAGAGCATCTCACAGCCATCTCCTCTCTGGTGTATAGCATTCCCAGATACACACTGATAGTCGGAAGAAGACCAGATTCTGCCATACCCAAGATCATTCTGCACGCTAACAATGAACGATATCCATTGACAAAAGCAGTACAGAGCCCAACCACTCCAAAACAGAACACCATTGTGGTCAATCCCACTTTTGCACCAACATATTTCAAGCATAATGCTAATGGAGTCTCGAAGATAACATAGGTGACAAACAACAGACTCACGACGTTCCCGTATTGGTTGCCCGTGAGCCCCAAGTCATCTGCCATTCCAGCAGCTTCAGCATTACCAATGTTTGCCTTATCCAAGTTGGAAAAGAGGTATGCCAAAGCCAGACACGGTATGATAATGAAGTCGAACTTCCTTATGAGTCGCTTCTCTATTTCTTTGAACGCTGGGTCATCAGGACTCAGGTCTATTGTTGATTCTGGTGGAAGGATGGCAGGGTCCAGTTGGTCATCGCTAGTGGATACGACCTTCTCAATATCCTGGGTTGACGGTGCAGTCAGCTGTGAAATTACTAGTGCATCTACCATTGCTACTGTGTCCCACTTTATCGGTAGCCTGAGGAAATACAGCCTCGATCTGTAGGGAATTAAGGGGCGAATTTATGGCATTTGTTTACGATTCGTTTTGCAGACTGGGGCTCGTTTATGAGCCCGAAAATTTTTCTGTAGCCTTTTGCTTGGTGGAAAATATGGTGACACATTTTCTCGTATGACCTTTTGTTGAAGCGGTAATTGGGAAGCGATGTAAGTCTCACAAATCAAAAAGAGTCATCAGATAGTTTCATACAGGTCTGCTTATATTGCTCAGTAGGACTCTCGTGGAAAATCTCGGCTCAAACCAGTCACTAATTGGTCAAATACGGATCTGACATCAGTGGTTCCCTTCCAAGATTGATGATAATTGGATCCAGCTAAGTAAGGGCTAAATTTAGAGATCTCATTCTTATTCGCATCAGCATCTAGCTTCTTGAAGATATCATAGGGAAGTGGATAGTCTGGAATGGTCTCTGATTCGCTGCTTTCGGTCAGCTCTTTCAGAAATTCAGTTCCTATGGTTCTGAGGTTTCGACCAGATATAGCACCACTCATAAGTGTTCCTTTCCCATTTGGATGCTTAAACAGTTCTAGGTGTGACTGAGAGATTGTACACTCGGTTGTAGGTAGCCAAATAGTACCCAGTTGAACAGCTGCAACTCCCAACTTGAGCAGTTTCCATATTCCTTCTGAATCATGTATACCACCAGCAGCCACCAAGAACGGTGCATTCTGTATGTTAAGACTGTCAATATACTCAACAACAATCCTAGTCAAGTCTTCTGTTGTCAGCTGTTCATCCTCTGGATCATTGGCTTTGAAATTACCTCGATGACCCCCTGCTTCCCATCCTTGTAACACAACACCATCCACTGAATAATCCTCCGAAGTAACTTGTTTAAATTCATCTAGGTTTGTGATTGATACAAAGACTTTAAGCCCAGAGTCTTGTAAATGCTTTACGATTGTTGATTTTGGTAAACCAAAATGGAAACTGATTATAGCAGGTTTTAGAGCTTTCAGTAAAATGATAGTGGCGTCATTGATATCAGTGATGGACTTGAAAGTGGGATACAGCAGCTTTAGTTCATTGAGACTTTGATTCCATTCCAGTCCATTGTCCTGGTAGTATTTCTTATACTTTTCAATCCATTGCTTCTCCTTAACGAGGTTGTGCTCCGGAACATCGTGAGCAAAGAAGTTTAAGTTGACAGCTCTCTTCAACGATTGATCTTCAAGCAGCGATTGGAATTGTTCAAATTGTTTGGAGATCAATCCCGGATCTCCGCTAGCTGAACCCAATGGTATTGATCCAAGTCCACCCAATGAAGTTATGGTTGATGCTAGTTTAACAGTGCTTGCACCGGCCATTGGTGCCTGGATGATGGGATACTTGAGACGAAAAGTATCGAGGAACTTAGCAGTTTGTGACTTCATTTTGTAACCTTTGATCTTCAACCTTTTCCTTATGTGAAAGTTTCCTAGCAGTGACAACCAATTGAACCCAACGTCCTCAACAACGAGCAACAGAAAGGGAAGAGTATGAACTCTGCAACAGTACCGAATTAATTCCCACCTCCACAGCTATATACATTTTTCTCACGTGACTTATCTCACCTCGGAAATTATGTCTATTCCGACTGACGCTAAAATCTCGAACAATCAACAATACAAGAAGGGCCCTAGGTCGCACTTCATCTTAGCATCAGTACACTAAGAAGGTCCCTCTGACAGTAATATAATGGGATACTACGATATAGATGATATAATAAGTGATGGACTGGTAGGTTCTTTGTTCCAGCTGGGTCGGTATGACTTTTTGTGGAGTATCATGATCAACTAACACGCTCTCAATCAAGAGAGTACCATGTAAATTCAACACAACTGTTCCTGGGCTTGGATACCTGGAAGGTAACCCAGGTAAAGACGTGAGTATTGTGTCTCTACTGAGAGTAAATGGGCCTATTTTACTGATCATTGAATGATAGGTGATAGAAGGAACAAAGATGGAGCTCCCCTTATGGCTTGCTGAAGTGCTAGCTGTCTGTGGTATATCAGACACATCGTCTACTGCATTCATAGAATTGATCCAACCTGACGCGTTGAACAGGAAAGTCATCAATGCCATCAAAACGAGTAGTATTACGCTGGATGTTCACTCGATATCACAGCATTACTACGCCCTAGTGGAGAAATGGGGGAAATTGTTCACTGATAAAGAATTGGTGGAGGTTGTTCAACAGATGTTGAGAGAGAGAGCGGATGAGATCAATAACCATGCTCAGAACTCGAGGGGAACTCAACAGGAGAGTAATTTCTTGTTGACCATGGATGAATTTGAGAAAAAATTATACAAGATTTCTCATGACAGTTATAAGGATTTGAAGAAGTGGATCCATAATGAAAACTAATGTACAACTATGGCATATCGGATGAAAAATTTACGTGAAGACTTGTAGAACACCGTTACTTTTTTTATTTATATAAATTTGTAATATACAAGCGGTTCATTTGGTTAGATTTACTCTTAAAACAAATCACCATCTTCATCATTATTGTCTTCTTCTTCATCATCTACTTTGTTATCTTCATCATCATTGATTTGAGCTTCGGCATTTTCCAATACATCATTTTCCTCATCTTCACCTCCCAATTTAGATTCGTCAAAATCCTCAAGCTCTTCATCGCTATCCTCAATGAATTCTGCTGATTTATATTTCGCGGAGATTTTTCTCTTCTTTGCATCTGCAGCTTCTCCAGTCTCTTCGGTTGGTTTTCTCTTAGTGGTTCTTTTACCACTTTTCTTTGGTTTCTTTATTTTCACTTCTCCATCTTCATCTTCACTCATCTCCTCATCAGTTAGAATTGCATTCTTCTTCTTACCTTTTTTGTTTTTCTTCTCTTCTTCTTCGTAGACAGCAATGTTTTCACGTTCTTTCTCCCATTCTCTAGCCTGTTCTTGAAGTTTCAGGTATTCTTCCCTTAATTGGGCTTTCTTCTTTTCATCCTCTAATCTTCTTCTTTCCTCTTCGGCAGCATTCTTAGCTCTTTCTTGTTCCCTGATACGGTGAGCTTCTTCGATCTTAGATTTGAACTCAATCTCATATTCTTTTTGTTCCTTCAAGGCTCTCTCTAATTGGTTGATCAAAGTATTAGAACCCATACTAGCTCTTTGCTTCAAGATATCTGGTTGAATTGGTGGATATTTTTCTTCTGATAGTTCGTTGAATGACTCAATAGCTTCTTTCAAACCTTTGATAGCATTCTCTATATCTTCGACGGTTCTCTTAGCAATATCCAATCTTTGAACAAATTGGGCAATATTGAACTTAACAAATGCAACATTGTATTTTAAAGAAGGTGCTAGTTTCTTCAAGTCGGTTTTAACTGCAACATCATATGATTTGACAGAGTATTCTAGAGCTTTCAAATAACTCTCTAGTGATTTCTCTGCAACAGCTCTGGCAAACCATGCTCTACCAACCAATGTCAAATATCTTGAATCTTTATTCTCATCACCATATCTTCTCAATGCAATTTCGTAAGTTTCAATGGCTTTTGAGTATTGACCAACTTCAATTAGACAATGACCCAAGTTTATGTAAACTGAAACATCATCAATAGCATCTCTGATCTTTCTGAATGTTTCTAGTGCAATAGCAGGTTGCTTGTTCTCAACAAAAATTATCGCAATACCTTGAGCGGCGTATATGTTATTTGGATCAATGGATAGAACTTTCTGAAACAATTGGGCACCTCTGACATATGACTGATTCTTCTTCTCAATCTCTTGTGGTGTTTTGCCTCTAATTTCTCTAGCAATTGTACAGTACAGGTTACCAAGCGAGATCAAAGCATAACTGTCATGTGAATCATACTTGACTAAAGTATCCTTATGATGTACACTTTCAAGATTCTGATTGCTCACTTTGTTGGCTCTCTTTAGGTACCAACTGAAGAATGCACGGACTTCCAAGTTATTAGGGTAGGCCTCCAATAGATCTTTCATTTTTTGTTCGAGTTCAGTGTCGTTTCTTATATCACTTCTCAAAATTTCCAAGAACAATAGTCTAACTTTAGCGTAGATGTAATTTGGAACACGATCAATAATACTGTTGTATTTGGCGACTGAGCTCTCAGGGTCTGTATTCTCTTCGGCCCTGGCAATGTTATATAGCAGGGTGATACCAGTCTCATCAGACTTATTGGCATCGAATGCACTCTTCAAGAATGTTTGAGCAGATTCTGGGTTTCCTTTCGCGAAATGGAAAACACCAAGATTGTTAAGAATTTCGATTGGAACATCTTCACCATTTGATTGTAATAAATCAAGCGCTTTTGTCAAAAAGAATAAGGCTTGGGTGTTATCTTTCCCTTCGTGCAGCAAAGAGAGTGTTAAATAAGCACTCACAATTATTGGTTCATTCTTCTCCTGGGATACTCTGATGTATTTCTGCAGAGCTTCAATGGCCTTTGAATGGTTCCTTGGATCCAATGAATACAGCATACCAAGAATGTAATCAACCTCTACCACTTTTTGAGTGACTTTGTAGATACTTTCGAAAGTAATGATGGATTCTTCAACTGCTTCTCTTCTATATTGTGATTGACCAACACCTAATTTTGACAACAGATTATCTGGATTTGTCTTCAATGATTCGGTAAAGAATTTTTGAGCAGTTGTGAAGTCGCCTTTCTCAAAATTGGCTCTGGCTATCCAGAAGTTAGCGTCAGATATGACATTTGATGGGGATGAAGGATTGGCCAGAACTTTCTCAGCAATTCTGACAACAGATTCCAATTCACCCTTTGAGTAGTAGTAACTTGCAAGTAACAGTAACGAGACAGGATTGTTTGGATCATTCTTCAGTAAGTTGTTCAATGAGTCTAGAGCATCGGAATAGCTCTCAGTGAATGCATCATCACTCAAGGAATTGAACGAACTATCGAATTTTCCGAGAGTCAACAACAACTTGGCAGACTCATTGTTTGGATCTAATTCCAGAGCTCTCTCCCATGACTTGACAGCAAGCTTCTTGTCTTTCAACTTCCAGAAATTCAAGCCAATCGCAATTCTTGGATCAGGTTTTATGGTTGGTTTGAAAAGTAGCACGGCTTGAAATTGTTTCAAACTTCCCGAGTAGTCTTTTCTTTTGAATAAGATCTTAGCCTTACCAATCAATGCAAACACTTCTAGATCAGGGCTTGAGCTGCTCTTGGAGACTCTTTCATAGATATCGAGGGCTTGTTCATAGTTCTTTTGTAAATAGAATATTTCAGCTTGGGCCAATCTGTTCAAGACATTAGCATTGTTCAAATTCAATGCAGCCTTTGTAGACTCCGCACCAACTCTCAGTAGTTTATCTCTTTCTTCATTAGATAATGCCGCTCTAGCCTGTCTTATGTATAACCAGGCAAAAAACGTGTGCAATAAGGCGATATCATTATTATCAACTCCTTTTTTAGCAGAGAAGGTTTCCAGCCCTTTACTAGCAACTTCAAAAGCCTGATTGACCCATTTCTTCTCGGCGTATGCAGCAGAAATGAAGACCCAATACTTGACGGCAGCCTCTTCGTTCTCCAGGAAAGTGATCAAATCAGTGCAATCTTCTGGCAGATCCTCATCCAAGTCGATAGCGACAACTTCTTTCTCCTCTTGTTTCATCGGAACCTCAATGATTTTGGGAAACTCATATTGCTGGGCAACCTGGCTCAGGTCCACAGCGGAATCGTCAGCCTGGGTCATCTTGTCCGCCGTTTTTGAGCTCGAATTGGACTTGAAATGTACTGGACTGGCTCTGTTTTGGTGTTGGAACTGTTTGGCATTCTGAAAATTGTCGAGATAATTCTGATAGAAAAATTCGCGGGAGATGTTGATGATATATTTATGATTACATAATCACATAGCTGTCTTGCTTCTCCGTGATTCTGTGGGTACCTCGCTACTATTCGGATATCTGTGTGGACTCTGAGGGCATAGTAGTGTCTAGAGTTGGCTGCAAACACTCTGTATGTATTTTTCCCAGGGTTCAAATGAGCCTTTGTTTCGAAAATATAGGTGGGCATTCCAGACACACTAGGAAAATATATGTGTTACCCGGCGACGTGAAAATTTAATATGTTTACTCTTAATTCTACTTCCCTCTCTTCTTTCTGCTTGTCAAGGATCACGTCAAAATCAGGACAGATCACTTAGAGCAGGCTCATATACAGGCCATAATGACTACTGAGGAAGCAACCATAAGGCGCATATTCATTGGGAACATCTCAAACGCTCTGGCTCAGACCCCTGAGGATCTATCAAACAGACTTTCAAAATTTGGTGCAGTTAAATCACCATTGGAACTTCACTTCAATGAGGTCAGACAGTCAAGTTTTGCCTACATTAGTCTTGAAATGAACCAAAATGACTACATAAAGCTCAAAGGATCACTCCATGGTGTTAATTTCAAAGGGTCCAAGCTGGTGGTTGACTTGGCCAAAGATGACTTCACCAAGAGATGGGAGGAAGATAATCAAAGGCCTAATGAAGCTAAGAAGGCTAAGATACTGAAGCAACAATGGGAGCATTATAAAAAACTTGAAAACATCAAAAAGGCTCACAAAGATAGATTGGAAGTCATCTCTGGAAGGTTGAGGGCGATTCCTAGAAAAGATATCAAGAAAATGACACTTCGAGTCAACTTCAATGGTGAACTGAAAACAATCAAATTGCATAAAACCAAGCTATGGGGTTATGAAAAGAATAAGAACGTCAGAGACCTTGTTTACAGGTTTGCTAATGGGTATTGGAAGGATGGAAATGAGCATATAGTTGAAAGACTAAACACAGTTCAATTGAAACAGAAAGGAAATTCATTGACCATTGAGAGATTATCTGATGACAGAGAAGATGGTAAACTTTTGGAGACACTTGTTGATAGTGAAGATGAAGAAAAAGAGCTACAGAAGAACAACAAAGTCTTGGCTTCGATTCTGGGTAGTTTTGATTTCGATAAGAAGATTGAATACAAGGAAGATTTGGATGAATTTGGTGCTTCAGACTACGAATATGAAGGTGCTTATAAGAGTGATGATGATGAAGGCCTGGGACACTTTGACCATGATGATCTGCCAATGCTAAAATACCAAAAGGAAGGTGAATTTGCAAAAGAACAAGGCAATTCCAATGTGTTGGGTGCATATGAGGATGAGGATGATGTTGATCAAATGGATGTCGATGATAATAATAATGATGATGATGATGATGATGTAGATACTGAGTTTTTCCCATTATTTGGACAAGCATCAACATCAGAGGCTAAGAATGAAGTCAAACTTGTGGAGGGTACTGTCTCTAATACAGAAACCTTGCGTACTCTGTTCAATACTGAAGTTGAAGAGGAGACATCATTTAAATTGATTCAAGATTCAGATGATGACATTGACAAGATGAAGAAACCCGCTGTTACTGATTTAAAACTACCAGATCTAACAGCAACATCAACGATTGGTTCACTAGTTTCCAAAGCCAAGAAGACTAAAGGTTTGTTCTTCCCACATTTTGAATCACCCTTTCTTGTTGCACAAACCCAGCTGAATCAAATCACGAAAATAGTTGATCTTGAGAATTGGGATAGTGAATTCTGGGAGAATAGAAGTGAATGGACTAAACAATTGAAAGGTAGAAAGAGAGATGTTTTGAGACAGTTGAGAAAAAAGAATGCTAAGAACTCGAGGGTTTTTGTATAGTTAATCCCGAAGTAATAGTCTGTTCTAGGTTAACCAACTCAAAACGTAAGTGTTTTCTGGGGGCTTGAGTCAGCAACGAGTAATGAGATATTAGACATATGCCTTGTGAGTTGTGAGTGTATAATATGTTGAGATCCGGTCGCACTTTTACCTCGGATCTAAAGATTGTACAAGAGGATGAAGCTTGTTCTTTTCTTTACTTCTCACTATTTTGATACCTTTCCTCTCCTTCGTTTTTGTTTCCCAGCGATTAAAGAGCAATTGTCCAAGTCCAGCCTTCGCCATTCGCAAGCTTTTTCGAAAGAACCATCGCATATCATCAGTTACCAACGTCGTCGCTTTCACCAAATTACATCCAGCTTAATGGGATCTTATTCTAAGCAAGTCCGAAATCGAGAACTATCTTGATCAACCAGCTAGCGAGTAAACCAGTATAAGAGATGCCAGCTACCAGGATGTTCCATTCAAAACTGTCCCTAATCCATGGTCCTTCATAACTCAAAATTGAAAAAAAAAATTGGGCCGAGCAGGGAATTGAACCCTGGGCCACTCGCATGCTTATGGTATTTTAGATCAGTTTTGAAGCTCATCTTCGCCCAAAGCGAGTATCATACCACTAGACCACACGGCCGAATTCGAAAATTTCAAAGCTGTCAGTTCTCTCTATAGCGCCAATCTGTTCAGTAGGGTAGCTTTGACACTGGTTGCTCAATCTCTATAAGGAACTCACTGTTGGGATTACTTGTGAATCGTAATACTTTTCTGTACTCAACGTATATTGATAGAGCAGTTTATAGAGATTCATGTAATTTTCAGCTCAAGAGGATACACCAGTCTTTAGCGAGTTATAGATTCCGACTTGCAAGCTGCAGTAATTGCATCAGGATCACATCATCGACGATATTGCTCTGGGTGATCATAATGGCGTTGAATAGCTGAGGTATGTTTCATAGTCAAATATACCATTTTTAACTGTTCTGAATGGGTTCCCGGAGGCTCTGTACTTCATCTGCTCTTCCTGCATTGCAAAAATGATCTTCTTGGAGTCACAATTAGCTGGCGCCTCGGAGAATCCTGCTTGTAAATGTGCCAGCTTCGATGAGATTTCATATCCATTTTGAGATTGGACACGCTGGTCAAGATTTTCTAGCCTATTCTCAATGTCAACTAAATCGGAATCATTGAAGTTTACGACCGATGGCTGAACTGCTGGGTCCAACATTAATGGAGGGGCAACATCAATTAGGGGTTTGGGAATTGGGTATTTCTCTGATAGAGGATAGAATTCGTTTCTCAACTTTGATCTTTTGAGCTTCAATAGACTCATTTCAAGATCTTCATCACCAAAAAATTCAATGTTTTCATGGGCTGGGTATGTGTCTTCTCCGTTGATGTAGTTGATTATAACTGGAGTGGAATAGTTAACACAACCATGATAGAAATACGCAGTTGTGTCATCTCTTGGGTCATTTTCCTTTGGATAAGTTCTCACGGACTTCAAATGTGTGACGTTTGGTTTCCTAGTTAGCTTATACTTGAACTCTCTTTTGCCAAATTTATAGTTTTTATCAGCAGACGATCTATTTTCGAACCATTTCTTGAACTTCCTCAATTGTAGAACCTCACGGTTGGTTGAGTTTTTTAGTGCTTCGTGAAGGGCTCTGATTCTGTTGGTTGAGATTGGAGGCTTCCAACTGAGGAAGCATTCAGTGAAATGGAGAACATGAGAGAGTGTCTGAGGCTCGAAGTCTGCATCATTGGGCTTGTAACTGCAGATACACATAGGATAAAGATCCTCGTTTGTCGAATTTGATAAGTGAACCACGCATCTGTGGACTGTGACAGGTGAGCTCATGTTCAGGACCTCGAACAGGATGAAGGAGAGCACCTCGATGCGCCGTTGAAGAAGAACCACGAGGAGCGGGTGCACTGCTGCCCTGCCACTCGGATACTACTTGAGCTTAAAGAGATAGGAATGTGTCAAATCAGGGGGCTCGAATGGGAGTCGCTCATAACCGCAATGCTGACAAGAAACCCCAGAAAAGAAAAGAACTAGGTGATTTTTCAAGAAGTGTCCTCTAATATAATGAAATGAAGTGAATGTCCCATATTATCAAGTTCGTCAAGATTGTAGCTACTTTCCCTTGTGATCACGTGATAGTCTCGTGAGCGAATCCTTGTTCTAGAAGCCCATTACAATACACTCCTACATGTAGAAACTGGCTACACCTAACTTCAATAAGCGCACTTAAATTATCTGACATTATAATGTAAGTTCTTAATCTTCAATTTCTTACTTTCTTTGTATACAAAACTATCTAGAAAATATAAGAGGGAACTCTCATTTTAATAGTTACCTCTAATTGGTGTTTCATATTAAGTTGCCTCAAAAACATGAAACACTTGTTCTTTCCTAATTAGGAAAAGTTACCATATGTCCTAGATCTATCTTATCCTCAAGCTTAGATCACACATATGATATTCAACACAACACTACAGCAACCAATTTCAACTGAATTATAAAAGTGACTGATTCGTCTGCTGTAACACTGGGTGGCCTCAGTATAATCTCTTTAAAAAGTCCTCACTGATTTGACCTACAATTGTTGATTTCATAAGCTCAGTCATATAACGCTCAATCAGGTTTTGTGCCATAATGGCAAACATATCATGTTTCCATCCTGACAACACAGAGATCGTGGAGATTTACATCCCAGGAACAGGTCTCGCTGCAAATCCCTCTCCTCCAAAGAGGCCTCTTTTCCTGGACTCATCAGAAGACGTCAGACGTTACTATGACAGTGTCAAGAGTTTCTTACAGCAGCACCATATGACAGGGAGTTTATTCAAGAGAAGTTTGAAGGTATTAATCCTTCCTTCACATGTTGATGCTTTCAAAAGAATGTATATTGCCATTCAAAAGAAATCAACTGGTATTTGGGTTACATATGAATCGATCGTTAGGTATTTGATGAAGAGAAGTATAACTAGGGGAAACAAGAGTGCGTATTACTATCTCAAAAGGGATCACTTCAATAAATCTAAGCTTAAGAACTTTCAAAAAAATGATCCATTTACATACTGGGATTTCACCACTGCTAAGTTTTCAAGACATTTCAGAAAGTTCCCAAATCTTCAAGACTTGGAAGAATACATTAAATTCATCGTTGCTGAGTTCAAAATTGAAGACATAGTGAGATACGAATTGGTAGAGAGCAGAGAATTGTTAGATGGTGGAAAATTAAGTATTGATATCTCTGTTGTGGAATTAGTTGAGAAGTTTCATGAACTGTTGAGGATTTCGGCACCATTGATCTATACCAGATACACTACGTCTTCATCAGTCGTGTTACCAACATCTTCTACTTCTCAAGGAACTCCGGGTCAGCAAGCGAAGACTACGAAAGGTGCAACTCAGACCAATGAATGTGGTACATCAGATGAAGCATCAACTCAAGGGTCATCAGACCTTAGCAATGATATCTCTCTTTTGACGTATGATGATATACATGTCAGGCCAGAGTACTGCCATTTTGAGATAGTAGGAGGTGAAAGAGCACAAGAATCAGAAGACTGGCAAGAATCAGAGGGTTACTATTAACAACAAAGAATACATCGTTGTAACGCTTTAGACATATTGAAGAGACAATTCTTACGTTTCTTGAAACTAATACGTTACCGTATGTAAAGATGTAGCGGGATCATGACTACATGTGTTTGAATTATAGTAAAAATACATTAGAGTCAAACTAAACCCTCGACTCAACGTCCAAAAGTCTCCAAATAGGCCAATTCCTCATTGTTCTCTTCATTTTCAGAGAATTCCACAATTTCATGATCAAAATCATCGTCTGTGCCATAGAGCTCCTCATCTGTATAATATGACTCGTCATCTGTGAGATAAGAATCATTATCTGCATCATCAGATCTTCTGGTAATTATTAATTCTGAGATACAAATCGGTCTAAGACTTGGTCTTGTAGGCTTACCTTCCAGACTTTCGACAAAAGATCTGAAAAAAAATCCGATTTTTTTAGTAGATGTTTGTAACTCTTTTGAAAACTTCACATCTCTAGGAGCAGATGAACCTTTTGGAAAGAAGTTGACTTTAGGAAAAGCATCCCAGATTTTATAACATAATTTCTCATTGCCTGAAAAGGTTATATCATCATATTTGGTATCAAACTTTCCCTCAGCTCTTGAAAATTGATAAACCACTGAAAAATGAGGAAGGTTTAAAGGTACAAAAACCTCCATGGATGGGTTGTGTCTTTGAGTACTATCGAATACACCAGCCTGACCAATATGGACATCCTTGATATGTTGAAGATATGCACCAAATATATGCTCTGAACCAAGGGGAGCATCCAAAGAACATTTCATCAAACACGGTTTGTTCTCACAATCAGGATGATGATAAGGACATATAACACATCCCTCTGTAGTGAATAAGTTTATGACAATCCCAACAAAAGGAGCCTCAGCTTCATGAATGTCTCCATTATCAGTGAAAATACCGTGATTTGAAGCTAAATGGTTTGCATATTCACCGTTCTCAAAGTCAAAGAATTTGGCAATCAGCTCTTTATCAGATTCTCCTTTACAATCTAATGGACAATAAGGACAACATAGTAACATTCCAACCTTTCCATCAAGAACGGTACGAAGTGCAATGTTTGAACGGTTGAATTTATCATCTTCGACATATTCTGGATTGAATGATAAATCTTGCAAACAAGGAAAAGTACTATGGTTGGAACTGAGACTTTCAATGAGTTCAGTGGGAGTCAAGATTTCTTTTCTTTTCTGTCTGATGCTAGTGATTGAGATTTGATCAAGAGCTTTGATGGTTTGTTGTCTTTGCAGTGCTGATCTTTTTGAATAATATTTAAGTAAGTATTCTTCAGATAATGTTAATGACATGATAGTTTGATAGCTTTTTCTTGAGTTGTGACAAAAAAAGGCGGGAAGTCATGAAAGTGGATATAGTTTGTCATTTTATAATATCATCTCATTTTGAAATCGCCTCTCTTTTTGCCAAAATAGTCTCAGATACGCCCCATAGTGCAATAATGCAAACCCCCCGTTCTTTCTAGACCCTGTGTACCAGACAGATCAGCAAACTTTCTTGAATCAATGTCATAAAATTACCTCGTTTGAAATGCAGATACATTATATCCGACCATGGATAGTCTAAAACAAACAAAGATGCTATATAGGGCCACTGCGACAGCATAATACAGCATGATTTGGCAATTGTGATATTATATTCATAGATATCACTTCAACTTGAAGCGTTATATGGGACAGGTGTCAAATTTTTTGAGATATCAAAACGCTGAAATCTCACTCTGCCTATATTTAGTATGAGACATTATCAACAAATGATCCCAGCACGTTAAAAATGAGACATTATCAAATATTGATCTCAGAAATCAATCTATATTGAATAACTCCTCAATATAATCCCTGGGTGTGTATAAATACAGCACAACTTTCTAGGTTGAATCCTGTCTTGTTCATTCCCTTTCATCACAAAACTTAGAGCAAAGTTATTTTCAATGTCTCCAAAGTTATTCACCTCCAAAAGAGTCTCTGTTTCCAAGAAACAATTAGCTGAACCACACAAGTTCATATTAGCTTTCAAGAGTACACCAACTGGTTTCAGCAATATCAGATCATTCCAAAGAGAGAGATTAATTTTGAATTTCAAGCTCACTGATAGAGAACCAGAAGAAGTCTCAACTTCTGAAATAAAGCAAGAACCAAAATCTTCAGACCCAGAGCAACAAGCTAAAGAACAAAAACAAGTTCAACTTGCAGTTTTACCATGCTCATCCTCAAAGAGCAGTTCCCAAACAGCATCTGATGTCTGTGGTGTCATTCCACATAGAGATTTCATTAGCATTCAAATGATCTGTAACTGATCAGGCTCCCGATCGATTCAACGCATATTCTGAGTCGATATCACCAGATTTGTTGTTCAAAGGTAGTTCCAGTTAATTGTTGGCTATTCTTCCTCGTTCTTCATTAGTGAATCATTGGTTGTTGGTTTGGTAAGTTTCGAAGTTGTTATTTTTCAGCTCAGGTTACGTTTCTAGTGATTACGTCATCGACTCATCGCTCACATTTTTGGCTGTTGTGGTTGCTATAATGTCTGGTCAGCTGAGATAGTTACTGTGATGAATTGGTTATTAGTGTATTATTGAATATCTATAATAAATTGTTCTTTTTTTAACGGTCTTTCTTTTTGTAAAGTAATAAGTATCACAATCAACAACCAATATCGCATAGACAAAGGAATTAGAAGTGGCCTTACCAAAATACTCCAAAACAATGGGAAGTTGGATCTTCTTAAGTATTACGGCGGCTAAATATAAAAAAGTATATAAATGTGAGACTCCCCTTTCAATTGATATATTGATATATACAAACAATCTTCTTTTGCCACCATGAAGTAACAAAAACAAAACTCTCACTGTTCATGGCTTCACAATGGTCTCAATTCTTGACTTCCCTGCTGAAGTGCAGAACATCATCATCAAACAGCTCTCATTGATTGATGTTTACAACTTGTTACAAATCAAAAGCTCATTCCAGAGACTTTGTTGTGTTTACACTGATGATGTTCTAACGTGGCAATCTTTTCATCCATCAGAGCTGGTAACGGTGCTTGTCTCAGTTGATGAGGAACCTATCAAGTTGTTGACCTACCCCGTCCAGATATTTGCGTTTTCAAAAGCCAAGTTGTTACAACAATATTGTTTAAATGGTACTGTTCCTGCCTCGATATCAATAGAAAATTACAGGAGAATCATTGTCTTGGATGGAGCATTAAGAGATGGGGATATAAGCGCTACGTTTACTGATGATTCTGAGTTGGTGCACAAGAATACGTTGTTATATTTGAAACATCTGAAAGAATTCACTATCTCCTCAACCTTGATAACCCCTGATAATATCATAATTGATCATGTTAAGCAGTTGACATTCAACCAAGAGAGGTATTCTACTATGACGACCACTTCCAGGACCCCTGACTTATTATATAGCAGCACAGTTACTACGGAGAATCCAATTCCCACTTCCGCTGCTCTGAAGTCCACATATGATCTCAGAAATGTTGATCTTATGACACTCCATATCCGCGGTCTCGAAAATCTTTCTCTTCCATCTCAAACTGCATACTCGGAATCATTGAAGTCACTGGTGATTGATTCAAGCTGGTTCAGCAGGTCATATTGGTATTCAGAAGATGACACTACACGGCATGGTTGGATGTCACCCACTGATATGATTTCAATGTCTATTACCGATAGGGTTCTGCATTTGGTTACACTCAAGTTGGATACTAAGATCCCAGTGTCATTACTCAACCTTTCATTCCCAAATTTGGCTACTCTAGAAATGTGTTTTGTCGGTCCAGACTCTACAGAGTCTATAGTAGATAATGTCACTTTACCGAATTTAGAGAATCTCCTACTGAGATTCAATTCAGTTACTGATTTTCCAACCATCATTCAAAAAATATATACTGGCCCAAAGCTCACCAGCCTGTCATTGAAATTGTTCGACGGGAGATTCATGTCCAATGTTACTTCACCTGAGAAGTTCTTGAATGCTGAAGCTCCCTTATCGTTGACAACATTTGAGAATATACGGGTGTTTGAGTTTGAAGATTATCTGGGCTCTAATTACAAACTAGCAACTGACAAGATGGTAGTAAAAAGGTCGAATTGGATTGAAAAATCAACCATTGAGACTTTTAGAGTGGTTATCACTACTGTGGATTGTCCTGAATATGTCATGGATATCCTCAAAATTCCTGAGTGCGAACTGGCACATATTCAGAATCTCGATATACATGTCATTCCAGGGGTTCTTATGACACACCTAAATCCAGAACCAAGCTCCAAATTCAAACCTTGCATTACCCCAAGACTTGATGGACTCAATGTCAAGACTTTAAGAATCGGAAAAGTCAACAGTCTTGTTGTGATTCCAGTGGTAAGAATTTCGTTCAAATCTGTATCATTGCCAAACTTAGAGTTTTTGATAATGGAGAATATCCGAACAGACATTCTCCTGGATCAGAAAAAATTACCAAAGTTGAAAGAAGTAAGGCTAATTGATGTTTGTGATACGCTAACTGACACTGCTACATTAACCATCAGCAAACTTCCTCGTACGGTGGAGACCTTACAGATAGAATATCATAATCAATATCCTTTCAATGTCATAGTTGTGCTACCTCATGGTGTTATTAATTCAGATAAAATTCGACTAAGCGGTGCTACTCTTAGAGAACTACCCAAATGGAGATATGAGGTGCTGTGTGATTTAATCGATTCAATAAAGTTCACCGTTTCGAGATGGAGCTTTACCTCAATCTTCATCATGTGGGTAATGATTTGGCTTCTCTATGTGTTTTTCCCATGGTTCGTTTCAACTCAAGTCCAACCTGGCGTTGGAGAAAAACTATAAGAATAAATTTTGCTATTTAACTACAAATATCTACACAGCATTTCTCTAATAGTTGTATACTTTTTGAAAACAAGCTATATTGTACAAATCAATGACACACACAGTCCTTTTTTTTCTTACTTCTTCTACCACAATCTCTCTTCAACATACTAAAAACTAGTAAAATTCGTTGTTTGGCGTTATTATGTTATCTCTGGCAAATTGTGAACCACCTTTAGTGTCAACCGCATCTGGAAGATCCTCATCTTCATCGCCCAAGTCTTCAGCATCTCTTGGAACATCATTTATCTGAACACTTGGAGCAAACTTTGTATGTTCCAGATTACTAAAAATCTGTGTCAAAATCTTATCAAGATATTCAGGACTATTTGCATTGTACATATTTGAGGGTCTGACATCCAATTTATAATCTGGACCATAATATTCATAATAATCATTGTATGGTAAATCAGGATCTAGGATTTCATTGTTTAGGATACCAGTCTCATAAGACCAAGTCCTAGCAACGTTTCTCATGGTATAACCACCACCACCGAGAACCATCAATGGGACATTCAAACTCTTACAAAAGTTGACACAGTTGGCATGACCGTTCATGGATAAGTTGAAACAACCTAATCTATCACCAGATAAAGAATCACCACCACACTGCAATACAATGGCACTAGGTTGATACCATTCCATGATTTTGGAAATGACAGGCTCAAAGATAGATTTATAAGTGGCATCATCGATACCGTCCCTTAATGGGACATTAACTGCATAATTCTTACCTTTACCAACACCAATATCTCTTAACTCACCGGTACCTGGGAAAAACTCACCATATTTATGAAAAGAACATGTCATAACACGGTCTGTTGTATAGAATGCTTCTTCAACACCATCACCATGATGAACATCAATATCAATATATAGGACTCTTGGATGATATCTTAATAACTCAATGATCCCTAAAACGATATCATTTAGGTAACAGAAACCTGAAGCTTCTGATTTTTTAGCATGATGCAACCCACCAGCATAATTGATTGCAATATCACATTTACCTCTGTTTAATCTAGCAGCACCTTCCATTGAACCACCACCAGATATACCACAGAATTCATAAAGACCATCAAAAACAGGACAATCATCACCAACGTTGAATTTGACACTTTCTTTTTGGAAAAGTTCCAAGTTATCAGGAGTGACTCTTGATAAGAAATCAATGTATTCGTCGGTATGAAACTGGCACATCTCTTGTTTTGTGGCTGGTTTTGCTCTATAAATCTCCATTTTCTTGTAAAGACCGTAATTCATAATCAATGAGTGTGCCATTCTTATTCTATGTGGTTTCATTGGATGACCAGCACCATAAGCATAATTACCAACATCAGCTATAATGGAAAAGTTAGTAAGCGGGAACCTTCAATAAGGACACATAGGGATATACATACCATCGTAGAAATAAGCAACTCCTAAATCATCATCCTGTTAGTTATTCGACTCTTTCTTTTGAATTGGAAGGACATCAAGGATCCAGAACTGATCACCATGAACAAACTCACTTTTTTTCTCGTTCGGCTTCACAGTGATTTGATCAAACGGTTTCTGCTCATAGTTGGACAACATCTTGAACTGTGCGTATCCACTTCTCTCTCTCTCTGGACTGTTTTCCCAACGTGGTTGTGGCAAGAGAAGACCGCTTCAAAATGGTTCATTTTGTCTGGCGCACTTTTTTAGGCAGAAAGTGGGAATTTCGAGTTCCGACTCTGATCGATTATGTAATTCCGAGGTATTAGGTTCCATAAGTAGTAAGTTTCCTCTTTTGTAAATCATCACAATCATAAACAAAAAAATGTCAAGAAATTTAATCTTTTCGATCACCTTTTAATTTTGTCTCGTAAGTTGAAATCTCTTTCTAACTGGCAGTGGGTGAACGAATCGAAGGAAAACCCTCCTCATAAAACCATGCTTCAAGGTAAATTCGATCATTGGCTCAGGCTGATAGGCCTCCAGAGAGAAAGCACAGAGCTTTTGGAGGCACTCACCCTCAACAACATTAGCATACAAGAGGCAGAGGTTAAAGTGTACGACAATGATACAAAATTGTACAATCTTTATGACAAGGGCATCTCATTCACTTTTATAAAGGATATGCTGGATTCTATAGATTTCTATCAAAGAGATCACAAGTTCAAACCGGTGGATCCAAGTATACAACTTCCTTTTGGAATCACGCCCAAAACCACTGGTGAAGCCATCGTTGCAAAGTTTGGTGAACCAAAGGACAAAGGTGGAGGTCTCACTTCGAAGATGGATATTTGGTTACGTTATAGTCATTTACAAGTCGAATTGGATGAACGGAGTTGGGATGCTGCTCAACATGCGGTATGGAAAGCCATTACATTGTTTTGAAACCACTTTAATCAATCATCATATTCATTATTCATTTCAAGAAAAAAT
Source organism: Wickerhamomyces sp. NRRL YB-2243 (assembly GCA_030581995.1). Classification (NCBI taxonomy): domain Eukaryota; kingdom Fungi; phylum Ascomycota; class Saccharomycetes; order Phaffomycetales; family Wickerhamomycetaceae; genus Wickerhamomyces; species Wickerhamomyces sp. NRRL YB-2243. The sequence goes on from JAKTWL010000010.1 coordinate 189,169, forward strand.
CCTCAACAAAGAAAACCATTCACTCTTATACATAGATTCAATCAATGAGTTCAATGAGTCACTCATGACTTGGTTTTACCTCCTTCAAAATTCTCACGAACCCTCAAATAATGATCCAACTCTTCAGCTGATACACTTGGTGATAATTCTTTTCTTGCCTTATCGAAATCTTCAGCCTTTACCAACACGGTAATATCTTCCTTTGTTGCAACATTGTCAAAATACCATCTTGTGGATACAGCATTTTCTTTATCAGCATTGTATTTTGCAATTTTTTTATCAATCTCATTTGCAACCCTAGTCATAGCATTAAGCATAGAATCAGAACATAAAGCATAAAAATCAGCTCCTGTGAAATTGAATGGACATGATTCAGCCAACCTTTTTAAATCAACATTTGGATCTAACTTAAATTTCCTAGTTAAAGCAGTCAAGATATTTTGTTGCTTTTCATTTGTATCACTAATACCTAAATATAGCATCTTATCAAATCTACCAGGTCTTAACAACGCTTCATCTAATAGATCAGGTCTATTTGTAGCACCAACGACAAAAACACCATCACCTGCATCTCCACCACTCATACCATCCAATTCCGCTAATAATTGTGAAACAATTCTATCCATAACACCACCTGAATCACCTTGATTTCCTCTCTTTGGTGCAACTGAATCCAATTCATCAAAGAAAACAACACACGGTTTAGCATCTCTTGCCCTTTGAAAAACTTTACGAACATTAGCTTCAGATTCACCAATATACATATTCAATAATTCAGGTCCTTTAACACTGAAAAAATTCAATGAAAAATTGGTAGCGATGGCTTTCGCTAATAATGTTTTCCCAGTACCTGGAGGACCATAGAATAAAATCCCACTTCTTTTTTTCACTCCATTACTAAACAATTCTGGGTGTTTTAATGGCATGTCAATCGTATCTAAAATCTCATCTTTTACTAGATCTAATCCACCAATATCATCCCACGTAACATTTGGAATTCTTGGGGCACCAATTGAATCACTGAATTTATTTCTTGCAGAATTGATAGATTTTTCAAAATCCTGTGGGATCAAGGTAATTGGATTATTATTGATCAATGTTGTGATATCAACACTTAGCTCTTCAGCAAGATCTTCCAGTCTTTCCAGTGATAGGGCTTGTGCATTCTCCACTATGGACTTCAAATCACGAGGAGTTAAACCAGCACTTTGTAAAGAGAGGGATCCCAAGGAAACATCGTTTCTTAGTTCATAATCTTCGTTCTCATCAATTAAATACTGAAAGATTCTTTTTCTTTCCTCTTCAGAAGGAACAGGGACTTCAATCTCAAATCTAAACTTGGATCTCACTTCTTCTGGGATTTTATCAGCCTCATTTGTAGATGCGACAAATATGGCACCGTTGGATGTATAGTCATCGATAAGTTCAACCAGTTTGGAAGCCATAAGACTTGGTTTTGCACCAGCTTGTTGATCCTGCTTGAAAACCAAAGCTTCAGTATGTTTGAGGTATACAATCAATCCTTCAGTAGATTCAGTGACTTTATCCAATCTTCCTCTGATCAGTCCAATAGTTTTAGAGTCAGAGGCAGGATTCAAGTATTCAAACCCATCTATTATAACGATATGTAACCCTAATGATCTCGCTAGATTTTCAACAATAAATGACTTACCAGCATTTCTATTCAATGACTGTAACAATACAGTGGTTCTCAAACTCTTATTAGAAATGGTGGATTTAACAAACTTAGCAAGAGTCTTGGCATATGGAAAAACGGTGTCTTTCCCTTCCAGATAATCAAATGTTTTAGGTAATCCCAAGTAATTATACCAATCAGTTTTTAGTGGAGGTAGGGACGATTTGAGAAGCTCTCCATTGGTAGAGATACCGGTATGAGTTGGATCGACAAGGAACTGTGGTGAATTACTCTCTTGATCTTTCCCACCATGTACTATTGACGTTATCTTGAACCAGATGATACTATCAGGTGTTCCCACGGGAAATGAAAGTTCTGGATTCGTTTGTAGAACAGTCCTAGCCAAAACTGAATCAAAGGTAATTGGAATCAAATCGCCCAAAGAAACTATTCTTTGTTTTTCTTCAAAGTATGATTTTAAGTTCGTTAATGAAGGTTGTTGATATGGTCTATGGGAAGCTTCAAATGACGAGACTTTGTTGATTGTGATCTTATCTGCAATTGGGATGCTTGATAGCTTCAAATCTGTTGATTTGATTTGAACATATGATGGGGATCCATTATTGATGATAAATATAGGGGAGAGATAAATAGTATTAGTCTTGTAATTGTTTGGTTCAACAAATGAAATTAACTTGACGATCTTTTTGTTGGTTTCATCAATTGTTAATTCAACGTAATTCTCACTCAATGCACCAATTTTAGAAAGATCTGAAGTAGTAGCAAAAGCTAGATTCTCTGTAGCATAATTATCTTTCAGCGATTTGATATTCTTCAACGTGAACTCATCAAACGGTGCAACATTGAAATCGTGCGTTTCTTTCTTATGTTTCAAGGACAGATAGTTGGAAACATCTAGAATTTCAAGAGATTCAACCTGCTTTGTTATAGACAGCTCATTATATGAATCTTTCACCAATGTAATCGTAGACCCATCAGTCAATATTCCTTGATCAACCGGTTCGCAAAGTAATATTTTCCCACTTGATCTCAAAACATCATCACCTTGATGTATAACATTCAGCCCAAGCTTTTTCAGCATTTGGAATAAGTCTGAGCCAGATAACTTCTTCAGTAATGAATATAACTCCTCATTAAACATTATGACGGCTTCTGTGATTTGAACCGGTTCAATATGCGTAATGAGTGCACTGTCGACTGTTATATCTGAATCAAGTGTATTGAACCTTAGTATATCGTTTAGTAGTACCTTGTTTGATCCTTCAAGAAATTGATCAGAGACTTCATAAATGATGAACTTATTGAAGACATTAGATCCCAATGGTTTGATTGAGATGAACTTATCATCCTTGGTGGAGACTGGGAACAAAAGTTCCTTGATATCATGAGTCAATGAAACTGATGGTGGTGAGTCGTTGGTGATATCGTCGAATTCTATTCTGACTTCGAACGGAGCCTGAAGTTTTAAAGGAGGAATGTTATCGATGCGGCCAGGCATTGTTGTCAACCTCTTTTAGTACAGTAACTCGCAACTTCGAGCAGTTTCTAAACAATTGAATTTTGATAAATTGATGAAACTTTTTTGCCTTTGTTGTCGATTTTCATGAAAAACTGGAGAAAAAAAAAGCGGTGGTTCTTCGGATAATCGGTTACTTTTATCCGCTAACGAATCACTCGTTCCCACTCCGCAACATCATCGTCAGTGGATCATGGAAAGATATTGGAGCTGAAGAGTTCTAGAGAGCATTCCATGGGATCAGTGGATGTTAGGAGTTATCATACCAGGTACTGATACACAGTCAATTGTCTATAATTATCATATATTCCAATCATTCCATGAACTTAATATCATTGATCGACCCCTCTCATTTTCATCAGCTATCTAATGCTTGAACATATAACCCTTCTCAAGGACCTCCTTCGCTTCATTGATTTTCATAGCCAAATATGGGCTCCCACCTTTATCCGGATGGTTTGCAATCATACATCGTCTATGCTTTTTCTTCAACATATTCATATCTAATTTCATGATTTCATCCCCTGTTATATCCAAAATCTCCAAAGCTTCACTCTCATTCATCCTCGATGTGAATCCACCAGGATATCGTAGGAACTTTCTCCTAAGGTCTTTTGATACGCTCATTTGATTTTGATCTAGTCTAGTGATTTTTATCCCATTCAGATGGGCAATGGCCACCATTGAAAGTCGGTTGTATTTTGAGATTGCTATCAGACCTGATTTAACCTATGAATTTGAGGTTAGTATTGGTGAAAGAGGGGCAGGTATTCTATATAACTCACTGTTATAGCGGCTAATGTGACACCAACACCTATGATTATGGGAAGAACCTATATGTATGCGTTTGTTAGTCATTTGGATCTAGTTTCTTGAGCAAAAGTCGGAGGCATTTTAAGGAGAATCGCATACCATCTTCTATTATATATTGCAATCAGAAGTATTCACAATCTTCGAGCTCTATCGAAATTCCTATCAGAATACCATCTACAACGATGTTTAACTAATGAATTCAATATGTCCAAGTCGTTTCGAGGTTTTCTTAACTACAACTATTTTGGTACGGACACTAACCTACAGAGATATGGTTAAAAGTCTTTATAATCATAATAAGGAATTATCTTCCTCGGAATATTCTCATTTACGAGATCCAGTTTGTCTTAGCTCTTGTAGAAGTCTGTTTTGTAGTACTGAATTCGCCTTCAATTGGGCGAAAACCTCAGGATCAGTGGAATAGTAGAGTCCTTTATTTTTGAAATCTTCATCAGTTTCAACATCATTCTCAATAGGAAGACACCATTCTTTCCAGTTCTTTCCCATCACCTGTCTCCAATTCTCTCTCCACCCTAGATCAAACACATTTCCTAATTCTTTTGCATTTGGTTTGTTTGAGTATTTGTAATAACTATCATTCATAATCTCCATATTCGATCTATACCTTATGAAGTCATAATATTCAATGGTTGTGAGATTCTTAAAGACAAAGTATAGTGTTAGTCCAGTGAAGATACCTGTTGATACCCCCATACACAGCCCTAGGATTCCAAGAGCAATTATATGCATGCTCATAAATTCATCAAGATAAGATTCATCCTTGAAGAACTTCCATATCTGATACCCAGAAAATGCCAGTATGTAATGAGTATACAGAGTGGTTATTATTAGGAACTGGATAAAAAATTTATGATTTCTGAACCCAATACAACATGAAAACCATGGACAATGATGATCCATTTTCAATTGGCATTTCCCACAAGAGGAACAGTGGTGTGATCTATCAGGTTTCCATACGGAACATTTGACACAACTTCTGAACTTCCCATTATGTTTAACAGTAACTGAATTCTCAAGCAAGAAGCTTGGTGGTTCAACAGTACCTAGGTCTTCCAAATCATGAGAATCAAACCTCAAGTCCGCAAAATCAACAGGTGACCCTGGTCCAACAGCAATAATCTTGAAGTATGTGTATAATCCTTGCGAAAACAGCCATATAGCCACGAGTGATACTATCAATCCTATAAATCCTCCTATGAGCGGTATCGATAATTTGAATATGAATGCGTACAAGCCATAAATATACAGGCCTGACGTGAGAGCCTTGGGAAAAAGAGAGGCCAAGTAGCAGCAGAATCTTTCATATCTGCTCAGAAGGACCATGATGTGTGCTTGTCTGGAGCGAAAGATGAGACGGAATGCTTTGTTTAGTAGCGCTGTTGTGGTTTATCTATTGGTGGCTTTGGTGTTTTTGCCATGTTTTGAGACCATCGCCTTGATTTGAAGCCCTGTAATAAGTATGATGTCACGTGATAAAAAATGTTAATAAACTTATTCCTTTGTTCTTCTTTGCTGTTTCTTCAACTTTTGCTGTTTTCCTTTGGTCTATCAGTACCTGGTTTGAGATGTAGTCATTCGGGGGGTATACATTGCTGCTCTGCTTAAGGGAGTATCATAAGCAGTATCTCCAACTCTTAGAACCCCAATGTATCGTTATAACTCTATGCTTTCTTCCTTGGAAGAGACTTGAATGACATTATCGTTTTAACGCTTTGTTTAGAAATTAACATAAGGGCAATGGTCTGTACTCAACATGATAGAGCACCAACGAACACTAGTGAAAAGGCTACAGCTTCAAAAGCTAATGGTGGAATACTAACAACTTTTTATAAGAATTCTGAATTCTGCAATAAAATTACGTAACACATACATAAGGAAATTTGTCAATAATCTCCTAAATATAGGTCAATATAGCAATCTTTAACTATGCATTTAGTCCTCGGATCTAGAAGAAACTGTCTAAGAGACACTCCATATCTTTTGACTAAAGAACCAAAAGTTATCAGCATTTCAAAATTCGCGTTTGAGGTAGAGTGTTAATTTATCGTTAGGAGACACACGATATAATATGTCATGTGAAATATCATGTGACTATTTTCATGGTACAGGACACATTTTCCCCCAGACAAATGGCAAATTCATAAATGTAAACATAACTCATCAATCAGTAAAGATAAACAGGATCTAATCAGACGGAATGACACAATTAGTGAAGCACTACACTGTGATGTTGAGAATGGAGTGATTTGCTGAAGATTCATGGAGTTATATCTATATCTGTCCCTACACTATAAACTACAGATCACTTCGAAATTTTGGACACAGATGGGCTCCGAATGAGTTTTTTAATGAATTTCCTTTATACGTCGAGTTCTCGACGTATAAAGGAAATCAGTGCCTGTGATGCTTGTTAGTATGATATTGGAGATCAGACGTATTGTCTGGAGTGTTCAAATCAGTTTTTGAGTTTTGATATCCGTGGAAAGCTTTTGGATCATCATCAGCAGTCATAACGATGAATGAGATCCCTCAGTGAACCAATCCCAAGGGGTATTCAGTAATCTGTGGTAGACTGATTGGTGGCCCAGGTATTCTATGGGATGTTTCCTTTTCTAAAGGCAACGTCAAGCTAGACCTCCCCAAGTCCAGATATCCAATTGCCTTCAGAGAACCAGTGAATTCAAAAACCCACATCTTCAGCAAAAGCTCTAGACTTTTTAACTGAATTGAATCACTTTGAGCCTCTTCAATGAGAAAGATCCCCAGCCTATCCCAATCAGAGTCTCATCGATCAAGAATATCCTTCAATAAGTCAGGTGACAAGTGGTAAGACTGAAAACCCCATCCATCTCAAGGTTGATCAGAACTCCCCAATTCTAATCTCACCCGAGACTTCAAAAGTCCAACTCAAACAACATCAATCACCGTCATGCTCGTTCCAGATACTTCAGCCAAATAAAGCTTTTCTCAATAAGGAACCAATTCAATCTGATCAACCATAGTCAAAGCAGTATGCGAACTTAATCCATTTCTCAATCAAAGCTCCCTCAAACTAAGATTTCAAAATATCACAAGTCCAGTCATATCTAAACATTTCATATGTGAATATCTTTCTTGGAAAAATGAATCAGTCCTAGTGGTATATTAGTAGTCAATGAGTACTTTCTTCAATGGGTGCCTAATCAAATCGTCTCAATCCACAATTCGCTGTCATCCGGAATCTCAAAGAACAATATATAGTGCTGAACCAACACTCGTTTATCTTTTTTTCCATCAAAACATCCCCATGTTTCAATTACTTTAGATTGCAGTAGGTGGAAGGATCAGTCATGTGTCATATCAGAAGTCTTCAATCCAAGGTGACCGGCCTCTTCAATCAGAAGTCCAACATCAACAACTTCAACAATATACCGAACAAATGGAAAGTGAATATGAGATGAACGAAGTGAACGAATGTGATGGATGGATGTGGTGAACAAATATGCTGAACGAATGTGATGGATGATTGGTATGAAATAACGTGGTGAAAGTGGTGAAAGCATCAGTCGCATCATATCAGAAGTCTTCAATCCAAGGTGACCAAGCCTTTTCAATCAGAAGTCCAACATCAACAACTTCAACAATATACCGAACAAATGGAAAGTGAATATGAGATGAACGAAGTGAACAAATGTGATGGATGGATGTGGTGAACAAATATGCTGAACGAATGTGATGGATGATTGGTATGAGATAACGTGGTGAAAGTGGTGAAAGCATCAGTCGCATCATATCAGAAGTCTTCAATCCAAGGTGACCAAGCCTTTTCAATCGGAAAACCAACATCAACAACTTCAGCAGGACACCTTATCAAAAGTGAATATATGGAATGGCTGTGAATGTGTCTTGTATGAATGTGAATGACTGTGAATGAATAGTGAATGTGACGATGAGACCTTCCTTCCTAACATTTTATGGATAACATGATAACCTGAGGAAAAGGAAAAGAGTATGTTAAAGAAAAGATGAAAGAGGGAATTTTCATGATATTTATATTGGATCTTTGTCTTTGTGGTATCCATGATGAATTACAGAATCAGTATTTTTGATTTGACTTTGTGTCAGATTTGACTTTGTGTCACCTAGCCTGCTGGGGTAATGTTTAAAGAATTGGGGTTGCTCTGACAAAAACCCTTTTGGTGGAGTTTGGGTATAGATCTGGTATAGTCAACCATTCATATATTGTGCTCTTAGTTGGTCTATTTACAACACATCACCTAGCTATCTCATGGGATTTACGTTATTCTCCAGGATTTTATAGCTTCGTGCAGGAATGACTTTGTTTCAATGTTTTCGTGGTAACGCGATCATGGACAGGTGAGTTTTGTGGAAATTTAGTACTTTAGTAACATTGTAGTCAATTACATTCTACAGATTAAATGACTATAGCTACATTTCGAGTCCAAGGGTTTAACGTTTTTAGTACCTTATAATCATATCATACAAGTAATAGACTTTTCTTTGTTTCTGAATTCTTGTTGAAAAAGAGACTTGTGAATTGATTCTTGTCAGTAGTATATCATAATCACAATTCATCACTGGCGGTGGATTCAGCATGCTCAAAGTCATAGTTATATCGCTTGTCCTCAAAGACCTTCAAATTCCCTTATCGGAAATCTCGATGTTCACAACGCAACTCTTTGGAAATGATGTTTATCTGAGACAATCATTATCTATAGATCGATTCCAAGTTAAAAGGAATCGGGTCATATGTCATTAGGTAACCCGTAACTAGAGTAGGAATGAGCCTGCAATTAAAATCTTTGAAAACTTTGAAGATCCATCGTCCACTTTCTAATCTGTCTAGTGAAGCCAAAGATCAAGTATAGATTGAAACAATGATCAAATATTACTTTGAAAGACGAAGAATACTGATAGCTAATTACTCTAACATCACTATTTTTCTTCAATTGGCTCTTTTGAGTTGATTGTTGATGGTTATACGCAAAGTAATCATCAATTGACAATGTCGAATTCCGAGCACGCCATAATAAATGAATCCAACAATTAAGACAAGAAAACTCTTTTGTTCTTTTAACAACAAAGTTTCGTACAATCCAGACGAAATAGAATAGAATGGCCACTCAATTTAAAGGAACTTTGCACATTTATACCCCTGGCTTACAGGCGTTCGAATTCCAATCGAAATCAGACCAAAAGGCAAACAACGCCATCATTTTCATTGGTGGATTGGGTGATTCATTATTGACTGTTCCATACGTTCCTTCAATAAATGAAGCATTGCCTTTAAATTGGGGGTTGTTCCAAATCACAATCACGTCGTCAAAGAATGGATGGGGTACAGGGTCCTTAGATCGTGATGTTAAAGAGATTGGGCAGGCTGTTCAATACTTGAAAAGCTTGGGTAAAGAGAAGATTGTTGTATTTGGTCATTCCACTGGATCCCAGGATTCAATTCATTACCTGTTGAAAGATGGTAGAGATATCAATGGGATCGTGTTACAGGCCCCTGTTTCAGACAGAGAGACCTTGAGCGTTATATTTGCTGAGGAGAACCTTGGAAATCTAGAGGATTGGAACAAGGAGGCTAGACAGATCTTGGATACTCAAGGACCAGACACCGTCTTGCCTAAGAAATTCAGCGATGCTTTCTTTGGAGCTCCACTAAGTGTTTATAGATGGCTGTCTTTGGCTGCTGTTGGCGGTGATGATGATTATTTCTCTTCAGATCTAACTGATGAGAAATTAGAAAACACGTTTGGGAAACTATCTAAACCTACACTAGTTCTCTACTCTGGAAGTGATGAATATTCTCCAAAAGGAACAGATAAAGAGGGATTGATTTCAAGATGGAAAAGTTTCACTCCAGATGAGTCATGGTCTAAATATTCAAGAATTGTTAAAGGTGCAACTCATAACGTTGGAGACGGATCAGAGCCTGGAGCTCTTGATTCTTTGATTGAAGCTGTCTTGGGATTTCTGAATGATCTTTAGTGTCTCTAATCATACTCAAGCCATCTATAATATTGTAGTATATTTTATTTCTATTTCAAGCAGATTTGGTCTTTCTCTGTCTATCCTGTTGTAATTTATAATAAGCCTCAAACCCAATCCCACCAAAGACCAATCCTATAGCAGCCCATTGCCCATAACCTAAATCATGACCAAATAAGAACACACTTAGAAGCATTGACATCATTTTTCTTGTGACAGTTACAGTGATTAAAATCAATGAACCAAAATTGGCCAATGTCAAGAATATGAAAATCTGACCAATGGCACCACAGATCGAATACAGCATTATTTCTTTCAAAATCACAGGATATCTTGTGATGAATTCAATAGAATACTGTAGCTGATTTGTGAAAATACTGCAGTATATCAATGTGAAGAAGAATGAGACGAGGTTCAGTCCATACATTAGATGTGCACCTTTCAACTTCTTATTGTCTCTGAATAATGAATCCTGTGTAGCATTGGTCAATCCATCCAATAACAAAGAGGCACCAAGGTATACCAGTCCAAGAGGAAGATTGTCATACGATGATTCACTATGCGATTTTTTGGAATTTGATAGTGTGAATAGAACAACACCACAAGTGACAACAATAGCCACGAAATATTTGTATAATGGGAATGTTTTTTGATAAAGTACGATATGCACAATCATGACAGGAATCAACTTGCAACTCTTTGCCAGTTGATATAACAAGTAGTCCACATGTTCAATAGATGACAATCCAATAGGAGAAGATAAGGATTGAGTCAATGATATCAAAGCCAATGGTTTGAGATATTGAGGATCCAAAACACAGAAATGTTGATCATTTGAGTCCGTTTTTTTGCAGTAAAGATATCCAACAATAGTAGCAAACAGACACTGTATCAAGTTGATGAAGAATGGAGCATGAAAGTGTTCATTGTCGAACTTTTGTATTGTTATTTGTTCTTGGAGGTAGCTCCATATTAGAAAGGAAGAGTAAATTCCAACAACACAGCTTATGAGCAACAAGACATGCGAATTGAGCATTCTAAAAGAGAAATATGGTGCAAACAATTGTCGTAGAGAACGAATATACTGTCTACTTGAAGTGATTATCAGTGCAAAGTGCCTTTAATCGAAAGATTCTTGCTTGTTTTGATGGGAATGGGAAAACTGTCAAAATTCGACGTGTCAATTATTTTTCAAAGTTTTGTTGAAGAAAAAAAACCACCACCACCGAAAAAAACGGTCATAAAAAGACAAAATCAACGTCACTTTTGGAGGTAATTTCACTGTTAAGAATCAAATATACCGAGATGACTGAAGTTACTAGAACCATATCACCACTGTCACTCACTTTTGGCGAAAGAAACAGTGCTTTTCTGACCAGTGCTGAGGATTTTAGAAAACAACGAACAAAAATTACTAGAAGAATTCACAAGTTGAAGAAATATCTAAAGATCCAAAACAAAAACACCAAATCTTATAAACATCCTGAATTCACTATCGCAGATTATGACTCAGATGAGAAGTATTACCTGATTTCCCTTTTAAGCGTTGAAAAAAATTGGATTTATGCTTTGGAACTGAAGGCTTTGATTGCCTTGAGTACTGCTAATAACAATTACAAGTCTAAACAGAATTTATTATTGACAAGATTGAGAAGAGCAATCAAGGTTGCTCAGAATTTGATTGAAATCTCAACAAATGAACCAAGCTTGACTACCAGAATAGAACTTTTGGTTTATAAAGAATTGTTGGTTGGTGTTTATTCAATCAATGCTAAGAAATGGACTAATGCAATTGACTCATTATCAATTGCCAGATTATCTCTTCAATTCTTACAACAATACAATCCTCAAAATTTGATCCTTTACAAAGATATAATTGAAGAGACCATTGATGAATCGTTAAAACTTGCAATTTATAGAGTCCATTCTCAAACGTCTGTTGATTTGACTGATTTTACCAAAATTGTTGTTTCTGAATCATCTAAATCATATCAATTATCAACATTGATTGATTCTCAAGACTCTGAATTCCTCAAACCTACAGAAAGCTCTTCATTAATCAAGGAAATCTCATGGAGAAGTTATTCAGCCAAGGTTAAAGATGATACCACTTCAAGGTTATTATCAAGAGTCTCCAAAATTGAACTTGATTCTTTGGAATCTTTCGATACTTCATTAAGTCTATGGCAAGATTCATTGGAAAACCATACCAATTACATCTCCAAGAACAATGATACAAGTGTTGATGATGATGATGACTCTCAAGATGATCAAATTTTATTAGCTTATATTAGATATAACTTACTTTTGACAAGGTTGAATAGAGATCAAACATTATTGAGTGATAACAAGAAAGAATCATTAAGAATCTTGGATACTATTGTTGACACGTTGAAAGAATTGACTGAATTGCCGGGTGTTTATTCAGATGATGAATTATTGACAAACTTACAAACCATCTCCTCTTACTACTCAAATCTAAAACTTAGAATACTAAGTCTGTTTTTTTTCAACAAAAGAGAGTATCCAAAAGCATTATTATTGACTTCCACCATTGTTGAGTCATTAAAATCATTAAAGTTGACCATTGATGATTTCACATTCATCTCCAACAAAGACATCTCCAAATTATTACAAGATTCACAAAAACTACTAAAAAACTCACATGTTTTAACCCAATTAGAGAACAAAATCCCAAGCAATAGAATCGTTAGCAATGACTTGAACAAATATTCCAAATCATTTAACAAGATTGTTGGGTTTGAATTGGAAAGTGTTCCAGTGAAGCCTGTTTTGTTTGATGTTGCTTTCAATTATGTCAGTTATGTTAAAGATGATACCACTGGTGAGAGATATACTTCATCAGCTGTTGAGAAGAAATCTAATACCGTTGAGAATAATGAGAATAGTTCAAACAAGAAGAAAGGGTTCTTTGGCTTGTTTGGTCGTTAGGGCTATTTTGATTATACAACAATAGTACAAATAGTATTGTAAACGAAAGACAAAAAACTCAAAATATATTGTAGGTTTTCCCAATCACCTATACAACCGATTTATATGCTTAGAACGAACACGTTGATACTCCAACTCAACATTATGTTCATATAACCATGAGAAATTCCCCGTGACAATGGCACTTCTTTCCCTTATTTCATCAAGATCATTTCCCTTGTTAACATACTCACCATTCTTCCTATCCCTTGTAATCTGTTCATAAACATCTTTCAAGAAATATCGACGAGTCTCATCAAACAAGAACAATGCATGAGGAACATCATATGTATCGATTTGTTGTTCAATAAATTTTTTACCATTCAAACTGGCACGTTTCCGTTTAGGAGTGTTTGATGCAGTATCTTCAAGGGCCCTATATAATGCCCATACATCACCATATCCAAAAGCAGCACCAGATCCAAAAGCACCAGAGGTTGGATGTGCAGCATCACCAACAAATGCTAATTTGTCCTTGTAAGAAAGATGTTCTAACCATGGAGCACTTTCTAATGGGAATGCATTGAAATATGGACTTGCTTCAAGAAGATCTCTAACGACTTTTGGCCATTTCTTGAAACGGTCTTTAAGTTTCTGTAATTCATCTTCAGTGATCTTGTGATCCCATTTCAGTCTTTGAATGACTTCTGGTGGTTCTGGTACTATAAGAACCAATCCATATTGTCCCAACCCCAATTGAGATAAAAATGCAATCTCTGATCCACTTCTATACGTCAAGGTACCACCATTTGGTTGTCTATAATTCTCTATATGTTTAACCAGGTCTTCTGAAAAGATGTTTCTGTAAGCAACAACCCCTTTTGTTTCAACAACAATTTCTGGATATATTTTAGCTCTAATCTTGGAATAAATTCCATCTGCAGCAACGACAAGATCAAATTCCTGTTCTTGTTCAATACCTTCAAACTTCAACGAGATTGATTCATCATTGTTGAAAAGAACATCTTCAACTTTATGACCATATTTGATGATCCCTTCAGGGACGTGTTTCAGAAACAAATTTAACAAAGCAGCTCTATGAGTCTTTGAGTTCTGATAACGTATATCATCGTTGGTGATTGATTGTTGTTTATTCAATACTTCTTCGGTCTCCCAATCTCTATAGATGTAATACTGGCCCAGTTTTGGCGTAGCAGTAATGGCATGGAGCTCATCGATGTCAATAAACTTGCTGAGGATGGTAAGAGCAGACTCAGTAAGGGATATCCAAGCACCAGCTTCTCTAGCAATGGGGGATTTCTCAAACGTTGTCACTTGAACGTTTGGTAATGAAGACAGTACAATTGATGCAAAAGTGCCAATTAGACCACCACCAACTATTGCGATTCTGAGTTTTGCTTGAGGTTTGTCTAGTGTCATTTATTTGGCTGATTCTGATCCATGACTTCAGGATTTGAAAGATGGGCTAATCAGTGGGTCTTTATAAAGCTTTTTTATTGAAGCTGTGATGAAGCCACTATTTATTCGGAAAGCTTACCGTCTCCCCGGTGCTGATGATCTGCTTCATTAGTCGGTTAATCATAAATGGGAGATCAATTAGCTGTGATTGAAAAGCTATACAAAACCGTTGGATGCTCTCCATAAGCACTGGAAACACATGACCGTCAATACATAAGGTCCATATACCTTGAACCGTGTCTTATAAGGTGTTTTATTACTAACTAAAGGGTACATTTGATCACGTGATCCTCCTAGAACACTCGCTATTTTGACACAAAAAGTTGCATAATCTCATCGACACAAAAAAAAACCAATTACAAAACAAAATTATGGAATCATTTTGAGCAAGGTAATGAGCTGAGAGTCTTTGTCGTTACCACAGAATTGTAAAATATCCCACTGATTCAAGATTGTCAATGAATGGCCTTTTGTGTTGCTGGATCAACATTTAATAAATATTTTAACTTTTTGGTTTTGTAACCGATCCAACTGAGATTATTTATTATAAAAAAGGGTTGTTTCCAATCTAATTTTAAGAACTTATATTCTATCACTTATTTGATGGCATGTTGCCTTTTGGTTGAAACCTCCTGACCTTTACTTGCTTTGGCAGCTTTTGATCAATAGTGCCATCGATTGGGAAGTAATGCTTTAACCTTCTTTGAAACTGAGATGTTTCCTCTGATCCATTGTGTCAAGAGGTTCCTATCGTTGACGTTTCTCTTGTTCTTTTGAATCAATGGTCTACGATCATTGCTGGGTACAACTTATGACGTTAACTTCTTACTCATCTCACTTCCTAGTTGGTTTGAGTGGTAATACTACTTCTAGTTCATTTCTTTTGGCTATATTATTCTTTTCTTGAGTATTCACAAAGGGGGGGTCTCAATAAGGTGAGTTCTTAGATACCAAACATTACGCTACCGACCTACAGGATTCATCAATGGTTTGTAAGTTGTAACATAATTTTCAGACTCCCCCATTAGTTTGTTCATCTCCATTCTAATAATTAACACATTTTAATTTTTTATGGAAGGTCAAGACTCTAATATGTGATCATGTTGTCACCAAGCAAAGATCAGTTTGATTAGACGTTTTTAATTGTTTGTTTGTAGAGCTGTTTGTAAGTGAAGTATTATAATAAAAAAAAAACACCCACCTCGGAAATGGTACAACTCACGTGCAATATCCAACGAGAAAACTGTGTAATCCCTCGGAATTTCCCCCCTCAATTTGAAAAAATTGGCCGACGACAATGCAAAAAAAAACAGAAAGAGCCTCTTTTCAACTCAATCTTATTGTTCTTTAGCACTAGATCTAACCTTGATATGAGTGAGATCTTTGACCATGTTTGGGCCTACATTGGCTCAGTGTATGTTGCTGTGTTTTTTTTTCTTCCATTCCAGTAGATTTTCACCATGATCTAAGAGAGTGGCTGATGAATTGATAAGAGACTTATTGTACTAACAAACATTGAGAATACAGACAAAGAGAATACTACACCACTCCTTATGAAACATTAGTCGAGCTTGGTATTTGGGGTCGTTTTAAGTTGTATGATTGGACTTTGGAATTTGTTGGTGTTGGTCTTGCTGTATTATTAATTGCCTTTTATAACTTTGGTGCTTTAAGAAACAAATCAATTGTTGAAACTTATTTAAAAGCTGTTAATCCAGTTTTGGAAGAGAATTTCTTTCAAGTTGGTACTAAGAAAGATGAGTTATATATCAAGGATTCTCCAACTTTTTATACCAGTTATGCAACTGGTAGAGCTTTGATTAGTGGGTTAACATTGAATTTCCAATTGATTCCAAGACAAAACTATGTCTTTTACTTGTTTGAATTGATTATTAGTTTCTTTGTTGAAACAGTTTCACCTCCTGAAGATAGTGTTGATATTATCATTAGACCAGGTAAAGATTCAAACATTGCTAATTTCATTTTCAGTATTGTTAATAAAAATGGTATGAATAAATATAGAGAAGAAAATTATTTCTTGAGTTTGACTAAAACTTCAGAATCTGATAAATTACCAACAACTTATGTCTTTATGTCTGAAATTGCTGAATTTAATCAACAATTTGTTGATGATGAATTATTATCTGTCTTGTCAAGATCTTCATCAATTGTGAAATATTTGGCTGTAACTGATTTACCTGCAGAGAAACCAACAACTGAACGTGAATTTATATCTCAACCTGAATTAGTTTTAAGATTAAACTTGAAAACTGATTCAAAATCATTAGGATTAGCTGTTGATTTAATCGATCAATTGATTAAATTGAATGATAAATTGTCTAAAATTCAATTAAAACCAGATCAATTGAAAAAATTAGCCAATGTTAGACAAGTTGAATTATCTAAAATTCAAAAAGCCATTCAAGACATTAAAAATGAAGAATTAAAAGAAGCTAAATTTGAAGCTGAAAGACAAGCAAGAAGAGAATTGGAGAAATTAAGTCCAGAAGCTCAAGCAAAATTGGACAAGAAGCAAAAGGAAAAAAGAGATCGTAGAGCTAAGAACAAACAAGTTAAAAGATTTTGATGATTGAATAAATAATCAATAATCAATTGATTTTGCGTGTTGAGATGATCCAGGAGATTGTACTAATGTGATTTGTGATTTGTGTCTTGAATAAGAGGAAGAAGATAACGTTCTTTGATTTGTTGTATTACATACATAGCATTGATTTTTTTTTTTTTATTTTGTGTATACGTTTTCAAAAATTAGTTTATAAGATTAATAACTTTTATATTATTGTATCAAACAACCATATCCAACCTTATTCAGATGGATCCTCATAAACAGTTGGATCCCAAGTCAAAACCTCATAAATATCCCCTTTATCCAAATGTTTCTTGATATCCTCATTCAATTTGACATGATCCAAAGTATTATAATTTTGTTTAATTCTATCGAAATTAACAGTTTTGGCCAATGGGATGAATCCTTGAGAATAAGACCAAGCCAATAGGATTTCAGCGTTGGTATAACCGTACTTCTTTGAAAGTTCAATTAATTCTGGATCATTGATTTTCTTACCTTGAGTCAATGGACTATAAGCTTCCAATAACACATCATGTTTCTTAGCAAACTCTTGAATATCTTTACGTGGTAACCATGGATGTAATTCCAATTGATCAACAACTGGTTTAATAGTCAATCCATCCCAATTGAAGAGTTCTTCCAAATGTTTGACACCATAGTTGGAAACACCAATTGATTTAACTTTACCTTCACCAACAGCTTCTTGTAATGCTTTCCAAGTACCCAATCTTCTCTCTTTGTTAGAGATTGGAGAATGAATCAAGAACAAATCAATGTATTCAATAGATTTAACCTTCTCTAAAGAATCAGAAATGGCTTTCTTAGTCGATTCATAACCATGTTCCTCATTCCAGATCTTTGTAGTGAAGAAAACCTCAGATCTCTTGACAGAAGGCGTATCGTTCAAGAATTGAGCAATCCCATCAGCAGCTTCTTTCTCATTGCCATAGATTCTAGCAGAGTCAATGTGTCTATAACCGACTTTCAATGCCTCATAGGTTAATTTGGTGGCCTCATCTGCTGGCGTCTGATATAAACCAAACCCAGAAACAGGAATTGTACGGCCGTCGTTCAAGTTGTATCTTGTGTCTTTGGTGATGATGGTGGCAGGCGTAGTCATTGTCGTATCGAAAATAAGCTGAATTATGAATTTTAAAGACTTAATTGTAAAGAGGCAGAGAGTTTCTCCTTTTATATGTCTGCTGGCTCTTATTTGTGTGTTATCGCCAATTGTGGCTCTGATCTCTCTACATGTGGTTATGTAATCCATCAATGATTGGATGTACTTCTCTTTTAGGCAATCTACGTACTCTTAAAGTTATAGCTTTAATTATATAAGCTTCACACACTTCTCATTCTCAAAAGTGGACTCAAACATCTCAATCATTCCAATTCCTATCAAATAATGCAGTATCCAATTTACATTTAAACCTTTGAAATCTTTATATCTTAACTTATACCGATTCCATTTCTCATTAAGATCTTTCAATCTTGATTCTTTATATTTGGTTATGTTCAACTGTTTAAGAATGAATCTCTTGGATAATGTCATTATATTGATTATAAATCCAAAGTTTGGTAATGATAATGATAAACTATCAATTTTCATTGGGATTAATTTCAAAAACCCCAATTTCACCAATATCTGAAGTTCCAAATCATTGAATTGTCCATCTGTCTTCAATTTTGATTTTTTTATCACACTCAACCTGTTCCTTTTGATAAAACTTTCAAACTTCTTCAATATTTCAACTTCATTTGATCCATCATTTAAAGTCTTCATAACTTGATCCAATCTCTTTAAATATTCAAACTTACTCATTAATATCTCCCCTTTGATCTCAGAATTCTCATTATTCAACGATATCAATTCTCCAATTTCAATCAATCTCGAAACTTCCTGATCTATAAAAGATGACTCGTTTAAATGAATGGAATATAATTGATACTTTAAAATGAATCCAGGTATCATGGCTCTAAATTTCATCAAATGATCCTGGAAATCAGGTTTCAGCATACTGATTGGATCCCATTGTGATGATAATAGATACTTGATTGTTTTCAAAACATCATCGTCATGATTGTATGAGATCAATGGAACATTCAATTTCTTGATATGTAACTTCTCTATTGGTTTAGGGGTTCTCTTTTGGGTGATTTTTGGATTGATGACGATTGGTTTTTTTGGGGTGTATCTTCTGGACATTCTGAGGGCGGGTTCTATTGTAGCTTCATCTCTGTCTTTTCTGTATGTATATGAGAGACCAATGGTAAAGAAGAAAGAAGAAAAAGATGGAGGAAGTTTCCATTTTGTAAAATGATCAATAGGTTGTTTTGAGTTCCGGGAAGGGTCATTTGGCACGTGATAGTAATAGTCACATGATAGTCACATGACATACCGGATCACCTACAAAACCCACTCAATCAAGTAAATAATTGACCAATTCACCCCAGTCAAACCTGAAATTAGAGGCTGTTTGTTGAGCTTCTGGTTTATCTGTTGAATAGACCCATTATATTAATAACCATATACATATTAACCCTTCACCCCAATCTAATATACCCTATAACTAATCATGATTGACGTTTTTTTCCATTTTGAACAACCTTCTCATTACCGAGGCTTCTGGACATAATAATAAACTTCTCCACAAAAATTTGACCCCAGAAATTATAAAAAGTAGTACAAATTCTCATATTGAATTGTTATATAATTTTTAGTTTACTTTGATCATATTAAAACAAACAGTAATTCAACAATGAGTGAAGGTAAAGACATTTTGTACGAAGTTAGGGGCAAAATCGCAATCATCACGTTAAACCTCCCAAAAGATCTTAATGCTTTAGGTAACGATCAATACTTATTGTTAGGGAAATTGGTTGAAAGATCAAATAATGATCCAAACACAATTGTTACTTTTATTCAATCAACAGGTCGTTATTTCAGTGCTGGTGCAAACGTTCGAGAATCTAAAATGTCTACATCAACTAAATTCCCAAATTCTCCAAATAGATTAGAAGAAACTTCATATTGGTTATCAGCCTTCACTTCAAGAAATGCATATTTAACCTCAATTTTTTATAACCATGAAAAAATTCTTGTTGCTGCTTTAAATGGTCCTGTTGTTGGATTGAGTTCTGCATTGGTTTTATTATGTGATTTCGTCTATGCTCAAAATGAGGATGTATTTTTGTTGACACCATTTGCTAATTTGGGTTTGGTAAGTGAAGGTGCTGCTGCTCAAACTTTAGTTCAAAGATTAGGATTAAGTACTGCAAATGAAGCATTGTTATTATCCAGTCCAATCAAGGCTAAAAGATTAAATGAGTTGGGTTTGGTGAATAAGATTTATAACTTGAGAGATACTGAAAAATTCAATGATTTAGTCTTGGAGGAATTTTGGGGAAAGGTTAAAGATCTTGAATTTGATAGTATCAAAGATATTAAAAAAATCATCAAGACTACTTATATTAGAGATTTGGAATCAATCAATGCTCAGGAAGTTATTGGTGGGTTGTATAAATGGCTGGATCATAAACCTCAAGATAAATTTAGAAAAATTGCAGAGAGAGCTATTAAGCATAAATTATGATAACATTGGTTTAATGATTTTGAAAAATCATTAAATGAAAGTTTATCTGATGTGTTCTTTTGTCAGTATGCATGTGCTAATTTTTATTTATTTATATGTTGTTTAATGCTCTCAAGATTTATTAGTCTTTTTCACAAGTCTGTATCCAAAATATACTAAATATTTTTTTCAATATTTACTTTTGGGGTAATTGATCCTTTAATTCATCTTTCATTTCATCATGACGACCATTATTAAATTCCTCAACATCCTCATCCTCATGTTCAGGCTCAACTGTTCTCAACACTACCTCTTGTAATGATGCTTCTTTATTGATTCGTTTACTTATACTGACCCCACCCATAACACTAAAAACTAACACCAAAACGGCCATCAATCCACTTCTTGTGGTGTGCCATCTTAAACTTTCAATTTCTGATTTGATATCACCATTAATTTCAGTAGAAATCCTACTGTTTAAATCTTGAATTCTTTTTTTAATTTTTTTTTGTAATAGAGTATTCTCTGAAATTTGATCATTTATTACCACTTGAGAATCATTCTTGGATAAAATCAAATCATTGTTTAATAAATCTTGTTCTTCATTCAATAGTATCTCCAATAAGAAATTCTCAATCTCCAATTGTCGTAAGTTTAATTCCCTTGAAGTTTTAAGTTCAACTTTTAACTCAGATTGAGCAGCTTCAAACAAATAAATCTCATTCTCCAATTCAATGATAGTCAAGATCTTTGATTGTACTTTATTTAATGATTCTGTAAGGTTTTTTTTTAAAATTGTCAATATCAAATCTGATTGAGCAGGAGTGAAGTTCAAATCAATCAATTCGTTATAAACTTTCATTGTATCAAGATAATGATGGATAGGCACACTCAAGTCATTCGTGGTATCTTTATTAGAACTCTTATTTGACCTCACAGCAGGGACATTCATATCATCGCTCAAAATAGATTCACCTTTTGAGTTAATTATTATAGGGTCTGGGAAATTTGGGTTGATTTCGAATGGACGTTTAATATCATTATTATTGATGAAGGAGGAATTTCTTCTGAGTAAAAGACGTTGGTTCTTATGCAGTGAGGATATGAGTCTGTGAGTATTTACCTGTCTGAACATGATTCCCTTTCTCCCAGAACATTGAAAAGTTGTATTGTTTGTATAAATGACAATCAGGTTGATTTCTTTGTTTTGAGTGTGCGATACTGCCCGTACCTAGATCTTACATAAGCGAGAATTAGGTTATGTTACACTGGTTCTTTCGTGATCCCAGTGCTCATATCATCATAATAAATAGTATGGGTGCTGAATTTGTCAGTTTGCCATTGATTGATGGATGCTTCACGACGTGGTTATAAGAGCACCCTTGCTTAGTGATATACAAGATCTGAGGGATTGTTAAAGAGTCTGCGAGGTCAAAGATGTCTGAATAATAAACAATCAATTGTAAAATGTTGATTAGTCAGTTCAAAGAAGTCGTGATTAGTGTGATGGTACTGTTTGTCATTGGTATAAAATAATGGGTGGTTGGGCCATAATTCAATCCAGATAACAACTTCTTAGGACAAGTGGGATTACGGAAAGAAATTCCATCATCAAATTGATAGATATGATCATAGCACATCACCAATAGAATTCATGAAAGCTTTGAATGACGTTATTGAAAAAAAAGATTGGGTTATGTACATTGGTGTATCTTCACTGAAAGGCTGTTGAGTTTGTTGAATTACAACTCATTGCTGAGAAAAATTGATGGCATAAATTCATCAATGTGTTTTATCTCTTTAACTGTGAAGATGAACCAGAGTTGAACTATTATGCCAAAAAAATACTGGTGTTGGTATAATCCCGTATTCATCATTGGCAAGAGGAACACTCGCTAGACCTATCCTTAAAGACACATCTCATCTCACGGAAAAAATAGGAAGCATCAAGGGGTTTATTCAAGCATATCACTGAAGAAGAAAAGAGGAAACACGGGACTCAAAGATCATCAATAGAGTTAAGAAAATTGCGGACAAGAGAAATGTTACAATGGCTATTGTCTCATTGAGTTGGTTAATCTCTAAAAGCTGTTCTCCTATTGTTGGGGTTTCTTCGGAAGATAGAATTGATGCTTTAATTGAAGCTACTCATTTCAAGTTGACAGAAGAAGAGATCAAATATCTGGAAGAACCTTATAAGACAAACGACGAGAAATTTCTTCTTTTGATACATAGCTCATCTAAGTAAACTTGAAGAACTAGTATATCCATATTAATTGTCTCAAATCTCAGATCTTGGTTTCATTGAAGACTTTCGTAGTAAAGTCGTTAGTCATGAAACACTCATTTATTTGATGAGCCAGGGTCTGATGTTTAGATAAATACTTGAACTCTTTCATCCGATAAATTTCATACTCGAATAAGTGAACAGTGATTATATAAGGGATTTAGCTTTTGAGATTCAGGTAGTCTCTTCATGACAAAAGGGTCGATCACCAATAAGTAGCCAAACAAGTATATGCCGGCTAGTAATGTAAATCACCAGTCCACTGGTCTCAAAGACGAGTAAAACCTTCAATTTTCCAACATTGGTTTTAATAGCTACTGTTTTACTAGCTCAATCATGAGGTATTTGATTCGCCTAGTGAACGTAAAGTATCCAACATATAGTGTATTTGGTGGCTGTGTATGCAGATAAATTTCCTAATCAATTGTTCAATAGAAAACAATCTTCAACCCATAGTTTTAATCGAGATGAGGTCGTAGCTGTTGTATTGCCCAAAAGCTGAGTATTAAAGATGGTCTACTGGAATCAATACAAATGCTCTTTGATCAATATTGTTGTTTGAAAAATTGTTTTTTAAACCTCCATTCATGAGAGAACGGTTCTCGTTGACATGTAGATATAGACAAACTTGAACACAATTCAATTATATGGCCCATGTATTGAGTTGGTATGGTTTGAGAAAGTTAAGTTCAGTGTTTATCAAGCTTGAAGTAGCTCTTGTGACCTAAGACTCACCAACTCTTACAAACCTTCCGAGGGATGAATTTGGATCTGTTGCACGCATATGTAATGAATGGCAATGGCTCCTAGCATTCGGATTGCAAAACGTACCGGAAATATTTTCTAGTTACATTGATTTGATCCATTCAAAATAGTAAGTCCTGTTCTACTGAGAAGAAACACTTTTTTTTCATTAAAGCAAAAACCAAGATTCACAACATGCAAATGCACGACAATCGTAACGTCAGGGTAACAATACCGCGAGCCCCCCGCCCCCAGATTCCTAATGTCTTCTTACCCTGACCAGAATATTGCGCCTGGTTGCTGGATATTGAAGATCGGTTGAGAGTGGATACGCCTTCATGCTTCTGGTGTTAGCTTCATTTGTGTCTGAGAACTATGTTATCTCATCATCAGTGTCTACAATAAGAGCAACGTCAAGAATCAGGTCAACATCATCAGATCATCTTCATTGAAGTTCTACAGAAAGATCCGTATCAAATTATACGACACGAACAGGCTTGTTGATTGGTGCATGTCATATTGTGGATAATAAATAATCGCAATATAACGACATATCAATGTTGCACCATGCACAGTGCCTGAAGTGACAATTTCGTCACAATTCCATATTCCGAGCAGCTGGAAACTACACAGCAAAGCACAATATGGCAACACAAGAGTTATGTAAGATTCATAATGTGAGTTACAACGGAAGGCAGGCGTAAAATGATAAGCACATCATTGAGTTTGCCCCTCCTACTCCCCCAAAAATAAACATGAAAAGGAATCAGAATCAAAATCAAAATCAGAATTAGAACTGAAGAAAGAAAAAGGTTAGTTAGTTGGTCCACTCCCACCGCTAATTCCTTCTAGGCTTAGCCTTCGTCGAACAAACAGCAGCAACGGATTTAGTGGAGGATTGTGGTCTTAGTTAATCAATGGTGTTGCTTAAAGGATAGGCGGTTTTAAGGGATGTTACTGGTACTCTTTTTGTTAACTGGGACTTGTAGGTATATAAAAAGGGTCTATGTTTCCCTTCCTTTTTCATTTTGATTTATCAAATCAACTATTTAATAAATAATCGTTATAATATCAGCCATGTCATCATCAAATGAAGTAGTTACTTGGTCAAAATTGGGTTCATCAGGTTTGAAAATATCAAACATAATCATTGGTTGTATGCAATATGGCTCAAAAGATTGGATGCCATGGATTGAAGATGATGAGGAGAAAGTATTTGGAATCTTAAAGAAAGCCTATGATCTTGGGATTAGAACCTATGATACTGCTGATATTTATTCCAATGGGTTAAGTGAGGTTCTTTTAGGCAAATTTTTCAAAAAATACAACATCAAAAGAGATAAGGTTGTCATCATGACTAAGGTTTATCAACCTATTGATGATGTAGAATATAGTGTTAAAGATTCATTAAAAGCTTTGATAAGATCTGGTTTGACTGAGATTGAAAAGATTGATTTTATAAACAATCAAGGTTTAAGCAGAAAACATATTTTTGAAGGTATTCAAGGTTCATTGAGAAGATTGGGTGTTGATTACGTTGATGTTTATCAAATCCATAGATATGATCATAACACACCACCAACGGAATCTATGAAAGCTTTGAACGATATCATTGAAAAAGGATGGGTCAGATACATTGGTGCATCATCAATGAAGGCTGTTGAATTTGTTGAATTACAACACATTGCTGAGAAAAATGGATGGCATAAATTCATCAATGTTCAAAGTGAATATCATCTATTGAATCGTGAAGATGAATCAGAGTTGAATTATTATGCCAACAAGACTGGTGTTGGTATTACTCCATATTCTCCATTGGCAAGAGGTTCATTAGCTAGACCTATTCCTAAAGATTCGTCAAAGTTGACACATAGAGAAGAAACATCAAGCTTTATTTTCACTCCAATTACTGAAGATCAAGAGGAGACACCTGATTCTAAAATCATCAGTAGAGTTAAGGAAATTGCAGATAAAAGAAGTGTAGCAATGGCTACTGTCTCATTAGCTTGGTTGATCTCTAAAGGTTGCTCTCCTATCGTTGGTATCTCATCAGAAGAAAGAATTGATGCCTTGATTGAAGCTACACATTTCAAATTGACCAATGAAGAAATTAAATATCTAGAGGAGCCATATCAAACCAAAGCCAGATTGATTTTATTTGAGTAATATAGTCTGAGTTTTGTATATATGGAAAAAACCTCATTATACCACAAGAACAAATGGAAAATACGATCAACTTTATGAACAATCATGTAAGAGTAGTTTTTTTTTTAATTATTAAACGCCTACAGTACAGTAATACATCCAAGATGAACCCTTAAACAATCTAATCTACATGCTCAAAAAAGGACCAAGTTGTAATAAGACCGATAATAACCTGTAATCAATAATAGATCCATCAGCAAATTATAGTTGTACCAACTTGAGTAAAGATGCCGTAATAAATATATGTATAAGGACCTACATCACTTTTTCTATCAAAATTTTTCAACAGAATGTATCAAGTATCCCCAATAGTGACAAAACATGGAATAATAACTTCTGACAGATGGAAACAACAAAAAATCAGTGATACAACTTAATCTTTACTTTCATACCACAAAGAAGATAAAAATAGAAAATTGTAGCAGAATGAAAAATCGTTTTTATATATTGAAAGATTTCATCGTTGTTAGGGCAAATCTTATACTCACAGTATTAAAGAGCCTCCACAAATGATGAAAATCCCAATAAGCAAGCTAGTACGAATCATGAAAGTCAATAATTTTGTGATAAATCAATGTCCTGTCATAATGTTTGTGTTTATGTACGTAAGCTTATCCTCGAAGATTTAAACAGTTGATTTATTGATCATCACAATTAAAAACCTGACTGTCATTATAAGATTTTGCATCATGTTCCTCTCTTGTGCTAAAAAAGCACTACAGGTGAGCTGATCAATCTTTTGTATACAAGTCAGAATTACACAACTTCAACTTCTCCATCATGTAATGAATCATCCGAACATTATACTTTCGAATTACAACTAACAACAACTACAAATTACAAAGTCAACTAGAGTTCATAAATAATACATTAAATTTGATATAGTCAGCAACCATCATGCTAAAAAGCCATAATCATCCTTGTTAGCCCAAAATTCCTCAACAGGAACATTCCAGAGCAAATGTTCATTGATACCATTATTACTATTCTGTCCATTCGTATTGTTATTGTTCTGTTGTGATGTTTTATTGTTATTATTGTTTGAATTATTGAAATAATTGGAATGATCAAACAATGATGATGTGATTGGAGTTCCACCACTTTCGCCTGTCCAAGTTGAGATGTTATTGATCATCTTATTAGTACGACCGTTAAATAGAGTGAACTCAGAAGGAATGGTTGTTGTGGTTGATGTGGATTGTGGTGTTGAGATTGCAGATGACATCCCTGTTGATGTTGACGCTAATGATGGTGCTGATGTGGAACTTGTTGAAGTAGTGGAGGCGGCATAGTTTGACATTGGATATTGGAAAAAGTTTAAGTTTACTTCAGTTGTTGTTGAAATTGAAGCAGGAGTTGAGTCTGTTGATAATGGCGTTGGGAGTGAAATAGGTGATAATTTTTGTCTTTTGATTGATTGTTCACGTTGTTGTTCGTATTGTTCACGTAGATGTTCTTGTTGTTGATGTTGATTGATGATTTTTGCATCATGATCTGAATAAGTTGGAGCAGAATTGATCAATAAATGACTGAGACTTTTTGGGACGGCATTTTTCTGTAATTGACCTTGTTTTCTTCTTCTTTCTGCTTGTTCATACTTCTCTTCATCAGTTTCTTTAATATTGATCAACCCATTTGGATTCTTGTAATAATTGTTGAATTTCCTTAAAATTGCTGGTGGCATTCCTGGTTCATTATTTATAATCAATTCTGATGAATCTGGTCCACATCTTTCAATCAAATTAGTTATGGTTGCATTCATCAATTGATCAAATGTATCTCTGAAGATTAACCCAAATTTAGAACGTTCAGCCATGACATACAAACAAATAGAACAAGCTCTTAAATCATTCAATCCATTAAAAAGACTAGCAGATACAGCAGGTCTTGTATGTTTTGAATCATCACCTAGTTGCCTTCTTTTCAAATCGTCCTTGTTTCTAGCAACCCATAGACAATAAATAACAGTAACACCAGCAACAAATACAGTATGAATTGCAGTTGTTGAATGACCAAATACTGTTTTTTCATGGAACGCTTTGAATAATTGACAGATATGACCTGCAGCAGCTTGACATTCTCTAAATAATTTATCAGTTGGATCCATCAATTCCAAGTATGGTTGTAACAACAATCTAACAGATCTGTAATAATACAATCTTAAAGTTTCATTCTCAAGACTATTACTAAAAATTTGGCAATTTCCTCTCCATATCTCCAATTCTTGGAAATATTTCTCAACTTTAACCATTTGTTCCATTGAAACATTTGTTTGTAAATCATTTGAACTTGTAATGTTTAAATCTTCAACAAATCTTGATTCAATTCTTCTTAATTTGATGGATTGATTGATGAAATTAACATTATTTGGATGTCTTGCTGTGGTCCCATTGGCTGGTTCATAGTATTCAAATAATGGTAAGTCAGTATCAACTTGAGATTCACTCAAACTGTAAGGTTTCCCCACCGCAATAGTGATCATTCTTTCCAAAAGATAAACACACCACCAAATTCTGATCTTTTTCATTCTTTCTTTAGGTAATAAAGTCCAATAAGTTTGAGATTTATTCAATTTCAAATCAACAGATAATTTTAATGCATCTTTAATGATTTCATAAAGACAAAATGAGTCTCTATCAGTTCTAATCAAATATAGGACCGTCAGGACTAATATCTCAATCTTTTGCAATCCATCCAAATTGGCACACTTCGTTATATGTCTCATTGCAGTGCTGAAATATCTTGCTGGGATTGGACCTTTATATCTACCTGTTGTCATATGTAAACAAGAAGAAATGGCAAATATCATCCACATTCTAGAACAATTGTAATGAAAAGAATCCAAATCATTCATATAACCAGTTAAGTTCTTCTTGGTCACATATGCATTATGGAATTCAAAAATTTCATCTTCTTCAAATAAAGGATATTTAAATTGTAATCTTGTAAAATGAATATCTAGAAACGCTCTTGACAATGATTCATCAACTTCAAAAACTGGATCAAAGTTTAGGTATTCTTTCAAGTTATACTTGGCAAATATGGAGTTTGAATAATCAACAGACTCCAGAGATAGGTAAGATTTGTTCAATGAGGAGTTTTTAAAATCATTGTTTAGAGAAGGAAGTTTCCTATCATGAGGGATATCCAAAAGTTGATTTATAACCATGTTGTTGTTATTATTAGCATTGAGTTGGTCAGTAGGCAAGAATGGTGATAGTCTCTTATACTTGAAATTCCTCTTCACGTTTGGGTTCCCTTGTTGATCGATAGATATGTTATTAGCATCAAGAAATCTCTCAATAAACTTGATCTTCTTCTCAAGCATGATTGTGTAATCATCTTTCTCTGGAGCCTTGACAGCGTATTTTGCAGGTTGTACACACTTCACCCCAGCCTTAATACACGTTGTACATGAAGGTAAACGATGGTCACATTTCTGTTTTCTCTTCTGGCATAGTAAGCATGAAGTTGAACGACCTTTCTTGTCATGAGGATTCTTAAAATTAGATGGTGACGATGTTGAATTAATGGCTGATGAGGCAGTTGGAGTGGAAGTGTTTGAAGAGTAAGTGTCCTCCATATTAAGCAACTTCGATAGCAATTATGAATAGGCAGACAAACAGACAAACAGACAAACAGACAGAACTCAGAGGAAGAAGAATGGCAAAAGGAGTGCGAATGTTTATAGATTTATAGAGCAAACACTCAAAATTTACCGATCTCCGTTGAAATCAGCGCCAAATTTTACGCACCGATGAAAAAACGCAGAAATCTGGAGTTTCGGAGTTTGTTCCATCACTTGATTATGTAAGCCTTCTTTTTTTGTGCTATTGGTCAGTTTTTTTTTTTTTCTGGGGGGGAAGAAAGACTGGTGGTTATCTGCTTGTACTCATAGTGTGTAGTAGTGCGTAGTAGTGTACACTTATGTGGATTGGTATTCTATGAGTGCTAGATACCCCAAAGTTACAGAGCATCCACCAATAGGTTTCATGTAGCTCTGGGTAGGGTCACCCTCTTAAACTCCGAAAGTTGTATGGCTTTTAGGAGTCCACTATTTTATAGAACAACAACGGGTAAAAATGGTCAGACAACTAACGCTTAAGATACTTTAGATAATCTGGGGTGCACCGATTGTTGTTCTCAAATATAGCACTTACCCACCCACCTCTACTGGTGTTGATACATCACTACCAAGCTATATAACTATAACTACCCTGACGGTCTTAAAACCGACCACTTGCAAAAACGTGACACGCTGGCTTAAACCCGTCAGAACTCCAAAGTCCAAGGGCAGCTTAGTCAATGATTACATAAGAGATCTGCTTTTCCCCGGATTTTGGCAGGAGCAACATGGGAAGATCTCCTATATTCTTTGCGGGATCGGTTGGTGGATTAACGGTTAGTGATTAATGGCTACTTGTAGGACTTGTATTTGTGTTCAAGGGGCTATGAGTGTACTGAGTATTCAGAGATTCTACTGCATGTGTATTGTGGACTGTCTATTGGTAGTCTGTTATAAAAAAAAAAACCACTAACTAATCGATCCATTATAAGCTGTACTTCTTCACTGAGCTGGCTTCTTACTTTTGACAGCTGGATTCTAGACTCTGACCAGGCTAAAATATTAATCTCTGATCAGCAACCCGGCGGTGACATAGTGGGGTAGCTGCTTAGTCTGGTACTATAGCCTACAACTTGAAACTGTCTGATCAGTGATCAATAATTAAATTACACATGTCCGGCAGATTACCCAACAATCAACAAAACAACGTCCTCCTCGTCAACACATGAATATAACATGAAAACTACATGATTGAATTAAATTACTTTTAGCTCGGTCATAAACGAGCTGTAATAGCTCAACACTTTTAATTCCTAAACACCAGACGTACATGAATATTGACATGGTGAGCCGGGTCGACGTAGTAATTCAATGTCTATTGTCTATTATCATATAGCTTGAAGAACGTTCGCTACTTCTTATATTACAAGTCTCACTATTGCCCCTCCGCTTTGACAGTACGTCTCAGCTTTGACAGTATGCCTCAGCTCAACAAATGATCTACATTAATATACCGCTGAGGTACGGGAGCATCAGCAGCAGCTAATTGGCCAAAAGGCTGATTATTGAACAACAAGGACGACCGGCTGAAAACAATGGCGGTGTAATAACGCGTATATACTAAACAGATTAACTCTGTAGTTGAGCTAGTTGGCACTTATAACATGTTTACGTTCGGAGTGGTGCTCAGAAAAAATATGCATGTTTGACACCTAAGTGACCAGCACCCCTATGGAACAAAGGAAGTTGATGAATGATCAATGCTTCTAATGCCGAAACCAACCATAAATATATCCAATATGATTGAACCGTCGTCATAGAAAGTATTTCATATTTTCTTGTATATAGTCATAAAATTGACATATTATTACAGATCTTTCAGGTTGATAATGAAATCATGAACAATAATTGTAATAAGTTTCCTTGTCGCTGTTATACAGCTGTATAATTATATGATTATCATGGTATGTGATGAAGAGCGAGTCATGCTTTGATAGCTGCAACGCGCAATAGATTACTGATTTTTATATTGGAATCTCTGGTACTCCATCAAAGTGGCCGGGTCATATATAGAGAAACATAGCAACACAGAACTATTAGGCCACTGAGATCTACTGTAATCAACAATAGCCCCAATCACAAGACAATCTGGACAATCACATGAAGCTGCGTCAAAGAACCAACCTCACTTACCTGGTCTTGAACGTACCGAAGCAGAAGTACCTACTGAACCTATCGAACATCAATCTCAGCATATATTAGTAATTCCCTTCTCGCCTATAATTAATGATCGGAAGTTGATATAGGATTCTTTACCCTCAGAGACCTAGAGACCAATTGGAAGAAATCAGTACGGCCGAAGACCAAAGAATCTGCTAATTATTCACAAAACGAACCACTTCCTAATTCTGAAGCAAAAACATAATTCAAAAGATGACTCACAGAAATAGGTTCAATATTATCGTAACACACGCTGAACAGTGAGCACAATGTATATATTACGAGAATTAATACTGGTATAACATTGACTACGAGAATGCACTCTCTAGTTTCAAATTATAAGATTTGTGATTGATATTAAGAAAACTTTCATTCAGGTCCATTGTATATAGCGAATGATAGAAACAACTTAGAGATTGTCCATTCTTTGTATATAAGCAACTGATCCATGAGTATCTCTAATTGTGTAGATTCATGATTTATCATGATGATGTTACTTTGGTTGTATTGTCAAGATGTACTAAGGAATGAAATTTGTATCCATTTTCACCATAAACAAACACGATCAACTATCTGCCAAGATGGATACTGACAATTAATTTTCTTCACGAACGAGCGAATAACTAAGCTGATCAAGCCGATTGTTGGATCTATAGGCGCAAAACAAGATATCAAAACATCTATATTGTTATGAGAATTTACATTAACGCGATCATTCGGGTTGCAGCTGGGTAATCTCATTTTTAGACTACAGTAATACAATGATTTCCAGATACATTACAGACCTGTTGATCTGAGGAGCTGCACAATTTGTGAGTGATTGCAATTGGCTCTATGGAACCCGATCTCTTATTTACTAACAAAAGGTTACAGTCATTTAGGAAATAACGAATAATGTGATTACGTAATGTTTGATTACATAAGCAATCCCGTGCTATGTGGTTCTCTCTCTTAATATGACTCTCAGTAGTTATTTAAAGTTGTGATATATCCATCAGCTTCCTCAAGGATGTCTTTTGCCACTTATTGTCTATCAACAACGACAACAACAATCATAAACAAAGACATTGAGTTCAGAGAATGAGCCAATTAACCAAAAAGTTCCTTTTACACCCCTCAATAACGAGTTGACCATCCCAAGCACTGGATTTGGACTATTCAGAACCGAGAAGTATCAAGTCGAACCTCTGGTCCATGAAGCTTTGAAGACAGGCTATAGACATTTCGATACCGCTAAACTGTATGAGAATGAATTGGAAACCTTTAATGCAATTGCTTCATACTCGGCTACCCATAATGATTTGAAAAGATCTGATATTGATCCATTCACCAATGTCAAACAAAGAAAAAAGATTAGGTTCATGGAAAGCATTACAAGAGGCCGTTGAATCAGGTAAGGTTAAATCTATCGGTGTTTCCAACTAATGGTGTCAAACATTTAGGAGAGCTATTCAATTGGGATGGATTGAAAATTAAACCAGTGGTAAATCAATTGGAATTACCACGTAAAGATATTTAAGAATTTGCCAAAAAAACATGATTTGATCTTTGAAGCATATGCCCCATTAACGAGATGTAAACAATTCAATGATCCAGAATTAGTTTCAATAGTTAAAAAATTAGGAAAAACTCCAGGTGAAGTTTTATTGAGATGGTCATATGATCAAGGATTCGTTTTGGCTAAAAACTGCTACTTTGAGTAGAATAGCTAAGAATTTCAATGTTTTAAACCATGTTGTTTTGGATAAAGAGAGTTCAAAGTTGTTGGAAAAACCTGATAGTTATCAGAGATTTGTTGGCTGGGATCCAACTACTTATGGAGGATTCAACTCTATGAGTTTTAAAATTTTTCAAGTTCTTGAATTTGGTAGAGGTATCACGTGGGACGATGTTGTTGTCTATATTACAGGAATACCAATTATCAAACTAGCCCTGGCCCCTGACACATGTAAGACGAGGACATACTTATATGTCAAACTATCTATAAACGTGGCCCATATTCCAAAATTTATATGACGTATCAATTAGCGGTATACCACCGCTGAAAGCTGAAGACGTAGAGGTAACAAAACAGCTACCAGATATTTATCATAATGGTATTATCGATAGAAGAACACAGGATAGTTATAGCCAACCAATCTTTCTACCGTTATTAGTTGTCAAAGGGATCAGCTGAGTCTTGCCAATCCCACATCACTTCAACGCTCATCACTGCTGTATACTCTGTTCAGACCGAGACGTTTTTGTTCATTCTTTTGTTTTTAAAGGGCGCACGTGTATCGGGCGATTTTCTTTGATGATGCTATGAATCAACCATCGGGTAAATTTATTGTGCGCACATGTTTGAGAGTCAATAAGCTCAATTCTCCTAGTTAAGTAAACATAAGCTCTCATGGCACATGGGCAAATATTTTAAGCCAGTATGCAGTGACGCATTTTACATATAAAAGTGTTTTGGAATCCTTTCGGTCTTGTTCATCTCATATCACTTAATCAATAATCAACCACAATCAGCTATCAAGGTGAATAGGAATGTCAACTAAAGACTTGGAGTCATTCCACGAGGATGATACGGTGCTCAGAAGAAACTCAGAACTATTAGTCAGAGATGCCATCATGCAAAAACAAGCTGAGCTACAGAAATATGGCAAAGTTATTGAACTGTATGGTGCTAAATATGATAGCAATAATAAAATGAATACCATTGATGAAAAGATTTTTACATCTAATCTAACAACACCAACGTCACACAAGAATGAATCAGTGAATAAGATTCTTGAAACAAGACACAATTTGAACATTGAAAACAAAATATTAAACATATTCATAATTTTATTCACAATCTTTATAATCTTTGAATTCTCATTGATTTCAATATTGAAATTTGATATATATCTATCATCCTGGTTATCATCGATAAGTGAACTTATCGATTATCAGTGCATATTTCAATATGGTTACTTGATAATCCTGATCATGGGAAAATTAATCACATATTTATTCCTCACAACATTCTTTATAAGGATTTACGTTGGATTGAAAGTGTTCAGTTCAAGTGTCAACACCAAGATCTTATTGAAATTGATCAATATTCAATTCATGGGGTTTTTAAACTCAAGTTTGATGAGTATGGGAATCATTGCATTGGATTGTTTGTTCAAGGTGATGTTGACAAGATTAGAATTGGTTGAAGAAGATGATTACATGTTCAAGGATGTGTTGGTGATTGTCCAAAAATGGATGGGATGTGTGGATATTGTTCTTTATGCAACGATATTCATTGGATTGGTGCTTAGTGGGTTGAGAAAACTGGTCAAGAGAGAATAGTCCATCACTCTTATCTGATGTGATGCATGATACCATAGACTTATTGTATACCCTTTTAATGAATTGTTAATGAAAAGAAAAAAACACCTGGAGCAGCAAGAGAATTCAAGCTGTACATGTCAAAAAGTACTCCGATGATCGCTTTTATTGTCTTGCGCCGGACTACAGCCTTGTTGATGGTTCAAAGTTCATGATCTGGCAGCAGAAGCCAAAACTCCGAAATGGCGCGCTATGATTGGTCCGTTTCCTATAGGACTCCTAAATATGTCCTTGAGGAGCTTTAACCGGGGGATCCGGAGTTTAGCCTCTAAATACTCAACTACACTGTAGACGTTTGTGAAGGTAAACAAATTCATCAGTTTTATTAATTGACCGTTGGCACTTTTTTGTTTTTTTCCTTTGTTGATGTTTTAAACTCCATTAAGACTGTTTTAATTGTATGCAAAGTCTTATGAAAGTAACGTGGGGCAGTCCTTCTATGGGAGGGTCGCCTACGTAACGGGAATTAAGTGCCCAGGAGCCAGAACTCAGAAGGGAGCCAGAAGGAGTCTGGGTCACTCTGCCCCGCCCGTGTCCGTACCAGCTTTCTTTGGCCAATAAGAAATCCCACGAAAAAAAGCCAAAAAATCTCAAAATTTCTTTTTTTTTTTTTTTTTTGGGCCGTGATTTTTTATATAAAGACCGGTGAAAAGTTTCCGATTTCTTGTAATTCTTTGATAAAGAAGCTTGTTGTTCTTTGTTCAGTGTTGTCTCAATTAATCAATCACTTCAATCAATTACTTCATATAATGTTGAGCAGAAACACTAGATTCATTGTCCAGAACTCAAAACAATTGGCATCAAAATCTCTTTTGGTATCTTCCAGAAGATTGATTTCTCAATCACAATTGGTTAGAGCTTCTACAACTCCATCAACTCAACCATCAACCGTTACTTCAGGTACTGCTTCTTTCCATAAAGCCCCAAGAATCATTGCTCCAAATCAAAATGATAGACCAACTATTGTCATTTTAGGTTCAGGTTGGGGTGCTATTTCTTTCTTGAAACACATTGATTCAGTTAAATATAACGTTGTTTTGATCTCTCCAAGAAACTATTTCTTATTCACTCCATTATTACCATCATGTCCAGTTGGTACAGTTGACGAAAAGTCAATCATGGAACCAGTTGTCACTTTTGCCAACAAAAAGAAAGGTGATGTCACTTATTATGAAGCTGAAGCCACTGAAATTAACTCAGAATCAAACACAGTTACCATCAAATCATTCTCCAACGTTGCAACTTTTAAAAACACCTCAGTAAATGTTGGTTTGAAAGCTAATGAAGAAGCTCAAATTAAATATGACTATTTGATCTCTGCTGTTGGTGCTGAACCAAACACTTTTGGTATTCCAGGTGTTGAAGAACATGGTTGTTTTTTGAAAGAAATTTCTGATTCAAGAAAAATTAGACATAGATTCATTGAAGCCATTGAAAAAGCCAATTTATTACCAAAAGATGATCCAGAAAGAAAAAGATTGTTGACCTTGGTTGTTGTTGGTGGTGGTCCAACCGGTGTTGAAACTGCTGGTGAATTACAAGATTACATTGATCAAGATTTGAAAACTTTTATGCCAAATATTGTTGATGAAATTCAAATCATTTTAATCGAAGCTTTACCAGTTGTTTTAAACATGTTTGAAAGTAAATTAACTTCATATGCTGAAAAAGTTTTAAAAGAAACTTCAATTGATTTAAGAACAAGAACTGCTGTCGGTAAAGTTGAAGATAAATTCTTAATTGCTAAAACTAAAAAAGAAGATGGATCAGTTGAAGAAACTACTATTCCATACGGTGTTTTAGTTTGGGCCACTGGTAACAAACAAAGACCATTAATTCAAGACTTGACTAAAAAAATCCCAGAACAAGCTGAAGCTAAACGTGGTTTAATTGTTAATGAAAACTTGTTGGTTCAAGGTACAAACAACATCTTTGCCATTGGTGATAACGCTTTTGCTAAATTACCACCAACCGCTCAAGTTGCTCATCAAGAAGCTGAATATTTGACTAAAGTTTTCAACAAAGTTGACAAGATTCCAAATTTCCATCAAAATTTGGCTGCTAAAACTGAAAAAATTGATTTATTCTTCCAAGAGAATGGAATCAAACCATTCAAATATATCCATTTAGGTGCTCTAGCTTATCTAGGTTCTGAAAAAGCCATTGCTAACATCACTTATGGTAAAAGATCATTCTACTCTGGTGGTGGTTTGATAACTTTCTGGATCTGGAAAGTTTTATACGTCAGTATGATTTTAAGTGTTAGATCAAGATTCAAAGTTGTTGCTGATTGGATGAAAATCTCATTCTTTGGTAGAGATGCTTTCAAAGAATTATAAGCTTGATCACTTATGAAACAACCAACTCTCAATAGAGAGAGAGAGCTTTAATACTTGACGATTGGCCCTTTTAATGACTTTATGGTGTGCAAAAAAGATTTGATTACATATTCTATTTTAGACGACTTCTTTTTTTTGGATGAAAAAAAAAAAATATTCTGTAATGACAATCAGTAGAGACTGACACACAGATAAACTTCCAGTATTTATATATAGCCTCAATCTTTAGTGAATGAAATTTTACATCTTTTAGGTACCATTTACACTATCTATATATATTACGTAATACGAGGGCACGGACAGTCGGAATCGGAATTGATAAATTCAAAAAATTGCGATGAATTTTACAATAAGCTAAAAACAAATTGATCCAATTTCACATGGAGATTGTTCTCTTTTAAAAAACACAGCCAGTACAATCAATACCATTAAATTATGCTACTTCATCTCTCAAATTTCAACTGTGCCAAATCAACAAACCATCCTAAATTTTTCGAAAACTTATCATCATCATTATCATCGAATAATCAAGTTCCTGATTTCTTTATCTTTGGGTTTCAAGAGATATCAACTTTGCTTGAATGTTGTTATGAAGAATTGATCAAAAGTATTCTCTCTAATTATTCAAGAAAGCTTAAAGAGGTATTGAGTGATTATTACAGTGACAGCAAAATTGAAGTCATTGGTATCGAATCAATAGGTGGGATTGGGATAATATTGTTGACTTCAATCAATCAGCGATTACAATACACACTTGATTATACCTCAAATTCTGTCAATGTTGGGAAATTCAATTCGAGTTTAAAGGCTGCTGCTGGGGTGAGGATCAAATATAACAATGAATACTATACTTTCATCTCATGTCATTTGACTGCCAATGAAGGATTTGTATCCAAGAGAAATGAAGATTTCTGGACAATTGTGAAGTTTTTGAAATTTGATGATGATGAGAACTCTATCTTTAGAAATGATGGGCATGTTTTCATATTGGGGGATTTGAATTATAGAGTCGATCCATTATCAAAAGGGATTTCTAATCCTTTGAATTATACTGATTCTCAAGAATTAATTGATGCTTTTAGATTCGATAAGGATGAATTGATCCAGTCTATACAATCTCAAAAATCATTTGTGAATTTCACTGAATCAAAGATAAATTTCCCACCAACTTATAAATTTAAACCACATACCAAGATCTATAAAGAAAATAGAACTCCATCATGGTGTGATAGAATTCTATATCAGAACTATCCAACTGATTCAATCAAAGTCCTGAAATATGAATCATTCAAGTCTGTTGATTCTTCAGATCATGAACCAATTTTCTTACAACTTGAAGTGAATTCTTTACCAATACCTATTCTGAATGAAGATGGGAACTTGGAAACGATAGTAGATTTCACAGATGAGAATAGGGAACTGAATACTGGATTGTTGAATAGAAAAATCATCAGTTTGAAGAGTGATGATTATGAAAGATTGTGGTTGAGTGGATCAGGATACGTTGTTGATTATTCTATTTGGGTAGCGTTGAGTTTATGGGATTTGGATTCAACCTTGAAGGCAATCATCACTGTTGGAGCGTTGTTCTTGGGATGGTTTCTTTGGTTTTTGAGTTAGTGGTTTTAATTAGACGTTTAATTTGAGGATGGGGATATCAAAAGAAATCGAATGTGTAGTTTCTCTACTGTGAATATGATTCCCAGGTGTATATAACCAAACAATCAATAATTCCAGAAGATTAGACGACTTATATCAACCCTTGTTTCTTTAAATCATTATAAACTTGTTCACTCATAACATTTCCATCTTCATCCTCAACCTCAACAGAATTGATCTTCAAATTTTCAAAACTTTTATTCTTCTTCTTTGAAATCTCCCAGATTTTTAAAACTTCATCAATCTTTACTATGTCTTTAAAAATCTTTAGATTGTTATTGTTGTAATCTATTCCCAAACATTTTAGACCATGTAGATGTCTGATTTCTCCAAAATGGATATCGAAAGCCTTACGACCTTTATATACGTAATTCCCACAAATTTCACAGGAATAATCTTTTCCTAAACCATGTAGTTTCCATAGCCAATATGGGATCGGTTGACCATCTATACCCAATGGTAAATTCATCGGATTGAAAAAATTTGAATTCTCATCGTTTTCCTCTTCATTTTGTTGATCTTGATCATCATCATTGGTGGATGTGTAATATTCATCCTCATTTTCTAATTTGGTCAATTGATCAATCTCAATGAGTCTTTCCCTTTCTGTTAAGGCCTTCTTACGCTCGGTGTTCAATTTTGTGTTGAGTTTCTCTTGAGATAGAATGTTTGAAACCAATTGATGGATTTGAAACTCAAGAAATTTAGGACTTTTCTTGAGTGGAATGGTGGTTTTCCTGTTCAAATGTTTTGGAGATTGTTTATGAGCTTCAAATACTGTAGACTTGCTGAAATTTTTGTCACACTTATCACAATAGAAATCATCTGATGCATTGTATTCTAGTTGGTTCAAAAATGAGTCCAAGTTGAATAATGGTTTCGACTTCTTGATGAAACTGATGATGTATGAATGTAACCTCACAAGGTAGTCATGTGTGGGTCTATTGTTGTGGTTCAATCCTTGTTTGTCAAATTCATCAAAAATCTCAAGATACTTGACATAATTCAACTTTTCTTCAACTTCTTTTAGATTCAGCCAAAGCTCATAAATCTCAAACAAATCTAGATAATTTCCAAAAGATTCATCAGTAGTGAAAAGTTCATTGAACCTTAACAAATTCTCAGTCTTAGAACTTACTAATTTACCCTTGATTCTCTTGTATTGATTCACCAATGGATTATAAATCAAAACATGATCATCATCATCAACATTGTTCTCTAAAATTTTGGTGTATAGCAGATCAAACTTTTCTAAATTTACCTCAGGATCATCCAATTCATTCGCAATCAGATCAAAAGTTCCTTCATCATTCAATAATTGAGCTACCTCTCTCTTTTGAGTCTCATAAATCTTCAAAAACTCCGATATCTCACTTTGTTTGATCAATATCTGTTTATGGCTTAATCTTGTCTTATTCTGTGGATTCAAAATCTGTGATTTCTTGTCTATTATAAATGGATTTTTTTTTATTCTAGATGAAATGGCATCCTCTATTGTGTGTAATTCCTCTAATTTCAACCTTTCAGTCTCCAGAAGAAGCATTTTTAACGTAATTTTTGTGAAGAATTTTGAGTAATATAGTTAAATTGAAAAGAAAAACGGTTTTGGGTTTTGTGTGTTTTTTTACGTAATCTTGAAAAAGCGCGGGTGGAGCGAAAATTGTCTGAATTTCTTTATTACTCAATACAGATTTCATCTCTCTTGGAAAAGGGTATAAATAGCAGAATATTGCAAAGAAAGGCCCATTATAAAGTGCTTTATTTGGAACAGGGGGATATTAAGAATATGGTTCTGGTGAAAATTTGTGGTTTGAAAGACCTAAAATCGGCTGAAGTGGCCGTTCAGAACAAATCAGACCTAATTGGGATGATTTTGGTGCCTAATAGAGATCGTACAATTGATACAGATGAAGCCATTTCAATAGTGAATATGATCAAAAAGACGAGAATAGCAAAAAAATCACGAGATTTGAAAGAGTTTCTTGAAGAGACAAACCCTTCAAAATCAAAAATTTTGGAATTTATACATGAAAACGGACCTTTCTCAGTTGGTGTTTTCAGAAATCAATCCATCGAAGATATCAAAGCTATACAATCAACAATTGGATTTGATATTGTCCAACTGCATGGTAGTGAGGATAGACTACGGTACTTGAAAGAATTGGAGATCCCAGTAATAGTAAGATATACCCCAGGTGATCGAGACCTGTCGAAATTTCATGAGTTTGGTCATCTATTACCTTTGTTTGATAGTGAAGTAGGTGGAGAAGGGAAGAAATTGAATTGGGAAGAGTTAGACCAGGATATCTATCATGGAAGGGGTGTTGAATATGTATTGGCTGGTGGGTTGAGCCCTTCAAATGTCAATGAAGCTGTCAAAGGAGCAGGGGTATTAGGTGTTGATGTAAGTGGTGGTGTTGAAACTGAAGGTATTAAAGATCATTCCAAAATTATAGAGTTCATAAAGAATGCTAAAAGTGCTACGAAATAGTTTGTAAGAAAAGTCATATAGATTTCAAATGAATGACAATTTTTGATCTAAAAAAAGCTTCAAATGACACTCTTTTCTTAGAACTTTGCTAGTTAAGCAGAAGCACCAGAGATGTAAAACCATTTGTCGATGGATTTATCAATTGGAGCATCTTGCAAATGGTCAGCTTCTGGAACATCAACTGAAGAAGCGTAGTCAGCAGTTTCACCTAAAGTGGTGTTGGTCAATGCGATATCTTCAGCAGGGGTTTTCTTTGAGATTAATCTTTCCCAAGCTTCAGAACATTCTCTAATAACTTCTTCAGCATATTTTTTGTTTTTAGCTTCACCAGAGAAAGCGAATTGGTTTTCAGGTTTTCCATCAGGGATCTTGTAGACTCTGAACCATTCATTGGTGGCTCTCAATAAACCTGGTAAGTGACGTTCAACATCTTCAATGTCATTCAATTTTGGAGCTAATGGATCATTGATATCAATGACAATAACTTTCCAATCGGTTTCACCTTCATCCAACAAAGCCATGACACCTAGAACTTTGACTTGTTTGACTTGACCAGTGTAACCAACTTGTTCACCAATTTCACAAACATCTAAAGGATCGTTGTCACCTTTAGCTTTAGTTTCTGGATGGGTTTGGTTTGGGTCTTCCCAAGTTTGAGGGAAGGCACCGTAATTATGAATGTAACCATGATGAGGGAAGACGTTACGGACAAATCTTAACTTACCCTTTTTGGTATCCTGGATGATTGGGTTCAATTTTTGTTCTTTAGAGATTTCCAATTTGGCATTTGACCATCTTGGGATTTCAACAACAAAATTCAAGATTTGTTTTGACTCATCAGCATAAAGAGGGATGTCGTGGAAAGGGGAGACTGGCTTTCCGTCTTGTTCGACAAAGACTTTGTAGTCCAAGGTGTTCTTAGCACCGACTTGTCTGGCAGTGTAGACCATTTTTCTTGAAGGAAGATTGATTGGAGGTTGGTGGGTTCTTGTTGAAGGAGAATGAAGATCAACCAATATTTTCAACGAATTTTATGTTGGCGTTCCATGAGCAATTCGTCGAAGTCACGTGAGACACGTGATTCCTGTTAATTCAGTCACGTGGCTACTTGCTGCTCTCTCATGTGTATTTTTCAGAATGAATCTTGGTCTCAGTAGTGAACATTTCAGCACTAACAGATTGGCTTTATATGTCTTGTCTATCTAAATTCTATATCAAATTGAAGAAGTCATTTCTATGGAGATCTTGTAAGGCACAAGATGAAGCCGAAAGCAGTGGTGTTCGATCTGGATTATACACTATGGCCGTGTTGGTGTGACACTCATTTAAGTCCTCCTTTCGTCTCTTTGAGTCCACAGACGATAAAGGACTCTTCAAACTATAAACTGTCATTCTATAAAGACGTTGAGCTGATATTCAAATATCTGATCGAGAATGAAATCATGATAATCGGAGCTACACGAACACACGCACCGGAAATAGCCCATGAATTGTTGAGTAGATTACATATCCTGGGTCAACCTTCAATCAGCCATTTCAAAACTGTCCAATACGGTACGAATAGTAAAATTAATCATATTAAAAAAGCTCTTAATTTGTTGAAAGAGGAGCAATTAACACCATCAGATCTAATATTGTTTGATGATGAATTGAGGAATAAAGATGTGGAAACGATTGGTGTCCAGTTCAAACATGTCCCTGATGGGTTGAACATAAAGGTCTTTGAAGAGGCCATTAACGCGTTTTAAATAGATTGCACAAGTTTCAAAAGCTCTTCTTTTGTAGCTGTTTCTGGAGGGATGATGTTCTTAGACTTCAAGTACTCCACGAGGTCTTCAACGGTGGATTCCTGGGTAAAGACTGGTTTCGCTTCAGTTTCTTCAGTCTGTGTCAAATGGGGATATGTCTTGTACAAAAGATAAGCGACTGATGAGACCACCGATGTGGCTGCTAAGGCGAGTAAAGCTGATTTTCTAGTGAATCTGAGGCTCATGGTGATGACAATTGGAGCAGTCTGAGCAAATGGCCAGCAAGAAGACAACAATTTACAGAGAAATCCCTTTTTTATATGGAAAATCAGCTTTTTTTTCAAATCGCATCGGACAAATGCTTCGAGTTTCTTTATTTGGCTAAAATTTAGAGAAAGACATCAAAAGAGCGTGTTGTTGGTTGTTTGAGCACTGGGAAAGCTCTACAAAGTATCAATCTATCGGTAAAGAGCAGTCAATATTGTTGTCATGGATAGACTTGAGAAAAAGGAGTTTAGAAAAAGAGGTGCTGGGTGAGTTTCTTGTTTCCTATACTGCAATTGCTCCCTGCGAAGTACTAACCAAGCAACAAGAACGCGTCAGTTGACAACAGACGACCGTGATTTTCTCATCAAAACTCCAAAACAAACCAAAAGAGTAGGCTCAAATGAATGGATACCGGTATCAAAGGCGTCAGGAGCACTGATAACGGAGGAATTGTCACTGCAATACTCCCCAGAGATCTTTGATTATAGCAATAA
This sequence comes from Wickerhamomyces sp. NRRL YB-2243, assembly GCA_030581995.1. Classification (NCBI taxonomy): domain Eukaryota; kingdom Fungi; phylum Ascomycota; class Saccharomycetes; order Phaffomycetales; family Wickerhamomycetaceae; genus Wickerhamomyces; species Wickerhamomyces sp. NRRL YB-2243. Next base: position 233,127 of record JAKTWL010000010.1, read on the forward strand.
TAGTAACAACAATGAATACCACGAAGAAGAGCAGGTGAGATCGCCTGTTCCTAAGAAAAAGAAGTCAATGACTCAAGAACATACCGAAGAAATGATCAGAAAACACAAGAGAGATCAAAAGAGAAAGAAAAAGAAAGAACTGAAGAAAATACCCAAGAAGATAAAGATCAAAAGGCACGAATCAGACTATGAAGATGATGATTATGATGAGGATGGGGTTAGTGATTATGAAGATATCAATGATGAAGTTTCAGATCTGAAGGGTATGAACAGAAACATCAAGATCTCAAGACTACCGACGTCAAGAAATCGTCTGACCTCAATTGACATGATCATTCATTACTTGAGATTAGTTGAGGTTGATGGTGAGTCCATAGGCATTTTCAAAGAATTGAACCAGCAACATTTTGAAGAATTGCTGGACTTGAACTTGTCAAATAATGAATTGATAAACTCTTTGAAATATCTAAAGAATGAGAAGAACACTCTAAGGAATGATCTGTTTATGATACAAAAAGAGATCAATGATCATCTAATCGAATTGGAACAACATAGAGTCAAGTATAATCAGCTCAAGAAGAGATTGATACTGCGAAAGAAGATTCAGTCGAGGTTGAATGAATTGAAGGGCACTAAAGATACAACTACTCATGAAACGAATGATAATGAATTATGGATGAAATTAGAGAAGCTCAACAAGATTTTTGATCCAAACTGGGGGATGATTGATAAATTGAAATGTATAAACACAAAGTTATATCATCTGGATGAGCAATTGTCTAAATAAAGTGCAATACAGTGGATTCAGCTCTCTTGAAAAACCGACGTATATCAATTATATCTGAGTATAAAAAAAAAAAAACTCTCTGAAAGCCAACACCAATCACCTTCACTTCCATATACATACAACATTCTTGCTAATCTTAGTGATAATGATACCACACCTCCATTAAAAAACACACCCTTGTAGTGATTCTTAAAATCACGTAATGTCAATTGGTCCTCTCCTCTCCTCTCCTCCCATACATTAATCTTCTCATTCTTCATCAGCTGATCGTTTATCATTCACCAGGATAGATTCAATCATCAGCAATCAAAGCCATAATCATACTGTACAAGTAGAAGAAGAATAGAACCAAATGGAAACCCAATTTGATGAAACTTTCCTTCTTATTCTTGTTCAAAGTTCTGAAAATCTCAGTGGCATCTAATAGATAGTTCTTATCTAACACTTTCTTAACATTGAAAGCCAATAATGGCAGATTAAACAACAAGCTGAACCAATAACCATTGATTAGGAATAGGAATGTGATGAATCCATGTAATGCAGCTTCAGGTAGTATTAATCTATTCAATTTGTTACATAGTTCAATTGGGTTTATATAGTCGCATTCCAAATCAGAATACATGATTGTGAAGTAGACTTGGCCAAATAGATTGACAGCATTCAAGATCAATGTGATAATGAAAAGACTGGTCGTAGTGGTTAGTATTACAACGCATAGCTTTGAAAAACATCAATAAGCAAAATAAGAAATCAAGATCATCATTCATCTACCAATAAGGGTTAAAAGTAGAAAACGTACAATTCTCAACCAAAAATCATCAACTGAACTGGTCATGACATCTTTCAAATCTGCCATCCATGTCAAAATGCAATTCACTTACACAGCAGCTCCACTCATCTTTGATTATCAAAAATTAAACTAGTTAAGACCTCTCAATCTGAATGGGAAAAGCCACTTGAAAATTTCAAATTCGCTTTTTTTTCCAAACTGCCGAAAGAAAAAACAACTGTTATCGTTGACTTCCTAATTGGGAATTCAATCTGGACACCATGTAATATACATTTTGTGTGTCTGGGTTCGAGTCGTGCCTGGGTTCCTACTTCCTGGAAATTTTTGCTCAATTCAGCAGAGAATACAGAATTTTGGTTCTTACTTCAAAAATTGAGATAAATTCAAAGAGGAGTAGCTGGGAACGTTACATATATGGTAGTACGAGTATGTTCAAGGTGAATAGTGTAAGTGAAAAGGATAATTATCATTGATGTTAGCGTTAAAAAAATTGGGTTGATGAATAATATTGATAGTAGTACCACACTTGATGATCTTTCTAATGATGGGCAATTAGCCTAGAAGCAAAACTATTTTAAAACTGAGAAGTGAATGTTGAGGTCTAAGAAATTTAACGTCACAGATTCAATCTCGTGCCACACAATAATGGAACGTCTCTGATCCCGGTTTTTTTTTTTTTTTTTTTTTTTGGTTCATTGATTGGGCTTAAAAGTATTGATATCCCACATGACTAGTCGGGTATCCCAGACAAAACCTTGGAGGTATCCCATAGGTTTCATTTGTATATGATAGGCTTGTTGAAGATTTGTAGATCTCAGTATTATGGATCTGGAATCTCCCAAGATAGTGATATTGATCTAGTGCATTTTCCTTGAACTCTGAAATTAAATCTTGATTTGTCTCCAATGGGAGGGACTTATTGTAGACCTGATTCGCAGCGTGATTCACAAGAAATTTCACAATCTCCATTCTTTTGTTGTAACTATACGTTTCTTTAAGTTTCATAAATGGTCTCATGAAGTGTTCAGGAAAACCTCTTGAAACGTAAAAATCACCATGAAATTTCTCACCAGCTGAAGACATAAAAGTAGCTTTTAATGACAGTGCCTTGTTCTTACGCTTCAATGCTGCCCATTCCCTCCTTTTAAGCCTCAAAATTTCATAGATACCTTTATTCAAGTGTGAAATCATAGCAGATGATTCACAATTCTTTTCATAGATGTCCTGGCTCTGGTAATTTGATCTCAGTGTCTTATCACTAACGTAGAAGAAAACATCAACAGTGCTGAAATTACCATTGTCATATAAGATTTGAGTTTTGCCAGCTCTAACAAGCTTGGTCTTCTTCTTCCTCTTTATCAGATTATAGCCTGTTTTATCCGGTACAACTGCTTTGTATAGAGTTTTTGGACATCGAACCACTAATTCATCTCCATTATCTGCTATGTTAATCTTTTCGAAATCAGCCTCAAAAAGCGTAGTCAAGTTAAAAGGCGACATCGTGCGGCTATCGTCCCATTCTGTGATAACAAAGTCGTCAGGGTATACCGTATTATTTTTTAGATACGGATACTGATCCCATCTAGCCCTGGGACTACCAATAACCGTATTACAAGCCAGGTCATTTTTCAAAACTTCTGGTAAGGCCCTGAACAATTGAAGGTGGAACCAAGGAGGACGACATTTCACACTGGAGGCTCTGTCCAGCGCACTTTCAGGCAGAGGTAACTCCAAATACAAAACAATTTGGCCCATTTTTTCATCACAATGTGAACAACCTTCTTTCTCATTGTAAAGCTCAATAAGAACTATAGTATATTGCATAATTCTTTGACCATCTTCTTGAGAAACTAAAGTCCGATGAAGTTTGTGAAGCCTTGAAGAGTAAATGAGGAAATACCAGTGCCTAATCTTTTTGATAGGTTCGGGGACGTAAACATGTTGGTCTCTTCCACGTATTCCATGGAATTTCGAGATAGTATGTGATTCAGCATCCGTATTTAATTTAACCTTCAAATGGAGTTTGGTTCTTGAGATCTCATGATACTTTTGAGTGGGAAACTTTGATGATTTCATGTGTTTGTACATTGAGGAGTGGTCATCATTGTTGTAATTGATAACAAGGGCAATGATATGTTCATCTATGGCTTGTTGAATTGCTTCAATTTTCAGCCTGCTTAACGTTCTAAGTGTCTCGATGTCATTGGAAACTGCTACCTCTCTAACAATCTTTGAGATAAGCTCGTACGGAAACCGTAGTGAAGTTCCATACGACATTCTCTCTCCTGGCTGAATAAAGTATTTCCATCATATGGAGGATCAGAAACTGAATTAAAGAGAGTGTTCTTTCAATCTCAAAGAGGAGGAATATCATGAGAGGTTATCAAAAAATTTCTCTCATCTTGGGGGATTTCGCCATTTTTTCGTAGTTTTAGTCCAACTACCAAATCAGGACTTTTGTGACCCTGCAGGGTCTGTGCCAAACTGTGAAAAATTTGACACAAAAATGATATAGAGAAGAAGATCATCTATTTAGAAAGGTGATGATCATGTTCGCTGATCTATTCGTGGTGTTCGGTACGATACAGTTCGAAGACACAGCAGATGGATGGTCCAAACCAGGATGACGGTACTCAATTCGAGACAGTTGAAGGAAACAAGTACTTCCTACTTACCAACTTGGTAGGAACTATAACCTCTGGCTATAAGCTAATGAAGAGAGAAGAAAATCCTCAGAATGGCGCTGTCATTTCTCTTTTGCCAATTATTGTTTATTCAGTTAGTGAAGGAGAGGTTATGAGTGACTTCCTACGAAGTCGATTAGAAGGAGAAAGACTGGATCTGCTAATGTCATACGCAAGATTGAATTTCAAACGCAACCTTGAAGACCAAGATCCCGACAATGAGACAAGTGCAAATTACGATGATCTAACAGCAGAGATGCTAGTACACTTAAACGCTGAAGAATGCATAATTCAAGCAATAGGTGTGAATAAATCATATGAAACCATCAACACAATATCATATTTTGCTCATATTTACAAAATCATGATGGAGTTATTGAAAGCCATCTTTAGTTTTGTCCAAGGAACTTCAAATGGTCCTGCAAATTCTGCTGCTGATCTTGAGCTTAATGACTTTGGACAAGGTGCTGTTAATCCTGCTGTGAATCGCAATGACGTTCCTTATCCTCAGTTGACAATACCATACATTAGCCACACAGAAGAAACAAACGGGGATGATATCGTGTTATCATTAAGCAGAATCACGTTAGAAAAAATGTCCATTTACATATTCCAGAGTGGCAATGCAACATATAGGACATATCCCAAAATCATTATCAAAACTTCAGAGTCCACGATTGAGCAAACAAAAGGGTTGTATGAGATGTTGAACGACAAATTTACTATCCCATGTCTTTCCACATCAATGGAGACATCAAGAGTTACCCCATTTAAGCTAGTTATGAACTGTGTGACCATGATGGAGAAATTTTACTCAACAACAGCAATGAAGAAAATATATCGGTTATCATTGGAAAACTTGGGAAGAATTGCTCTGCCAGCAAGAGAACTAACAGCCATTAACTCGGCAGAGGAAGAGATAAACCAATTTCACATTGAGTTCAGCAGCATGCTTAAAGCAATACAATCAAGAGTAACAAGTGAAAGCTATCCATCTCTTTTGGCTGAGTCCATGACACGAATCCAAGTGAACAAATTACAAAGTTGCAAATGTCTTGAAGAAATCCGTGACTTTTACAAGTCAAGATTTGACATCTTTCACATATTGACAATCTTTATCAATGTGTATGGTCTTATTGAAAGTATCTTATCCATTTGCGGATTTCCAAAGACTAATGGGCAGAAACTTCAAGCTTGATTAACTTTATTCATTGATAAGGTATTTCCACCTCAACATTCAAATTCCACTTCTTTATCAAATGACCAGAAAACAACCATGAAATTAAAGATAGAATCAATGATCACAGATTCTTTATTAAATTTCTGTATCAGGCTTGCAAAAATAATCACTCCTATGTTGAGTGTTTCTCCATTTATATGGATGGTGTTTTTTTTTTTTTCTCTTATTTGTTTTTGGTTGGATGACATATAATGGGGATAAAGAATGTCTTAGATTGAGAAGAAAGGTATTATTCTCTGCATTTTCTTATGGGATTAGATCTTCAGATCATCCAGTTGACCCGGAAAGCTTTATTTGAACCTTCTTTTTCTCTTTTATGGACAAACCCCCCAAAAAACACAAATTATATTGCAGTGAAAAACTCTGGCCATAATCAACACTGTGATTGTTCCTAACTTAGAAGCCAACTACTAAAGCATAACTCATCAATAAGGAAACTGACACAGTGGTCCACCAAATTTCACCAATTCATCCAAATGTTTAGATCAATCAAATCAACAGTACTAGTGCACCACGCAACAATTTCAATGGATAAGGCCAACACCTTATCACAATATGGTACTCGATCACGTTTCTCGCTCTCTCTGTTAAGAATTTCAATCTATCACATACTGTTTCGCATTTATATTCATAACAATAACGAGCAGTGCCCCAAATCGATCATACATAGTACCGGTGGAGAAATTTGATATCATTGTGAGTGTTAGAATGTGACGGTCAGAATCAAAGGGAATAATGCTTGTTATTGAACAACCTCAAGCGTTGGTAAATTGATAGAATGTGAGGCTATTAGCAAAATCAGCCATTTGGCCATAAGTCAAGTGATCAGAGAAAGTTTGACGGAATTGTCACTCCATATGTTGTGATTTAAACGAAGAGAGAAGATTCGCAGTCAATCAGAGCTTCTACTGAGTATGTATGGCATGCATCATGTTGGAATAGCACAACACCTCAAGATGAATGAGTAGGGGGAATATGAACAGGGGCTAGCTGGTGCATCCAAGATGATTATACAAGTAGCTTTTATGAGGTTAGTCTATATGATTGCTGGCCAAATATTATTCATGCGAAGATCCGGCCTTTACCCTCGGATTTGATATCAAGGTCTTAGTGATATTCGATGAATCTCTTTTACTTGACTCTCTCTCTCTCTCATTCGCAATTTTCGATGTCAGTTAATACTTCTGAATCCTGTAGCCATAGTGTATCTTGTATTGTTAGGCCAGAAAGGCCACATTAATAGATATTGAGGCTTTACTATTTCATGGAAAATTTCAGCTAGAACAACGATAAGCAGGTGGTGATGTAAGGTTAGGAATAAACTGCTCAAGTTGTGGATAGTTATTTATAAAAACCAATATCATATATTACAATCATTCCAAATTATTCAAACCAAACAAAAATCCCAACTCCCTTCTACCCAATCTTTGAACAGCTTGTCTTCCTTCTTCACTCATAGCACTTTCAATCATATCCTTCTTCTTCTTTTGTAGTTGTAAGATACGATCCTCCACTGTGTTCTTAATCAACAATCTATATATAGTAACCGGTCTATTTTGCCCAATTCTGTAAGCTCTATCCTGGGCTTGTTCCTCGACATATGGATTCCAGAATGGATCCATGATAATGACATGATTGGCACAAGTCAACGTTAACCCCACATTACCAGCCTTCAATGAAATCAACATCAGTCTTTGAGTTGGACTTCTATAAAATTCCTTGACAGTTTCATTCCTGGTGGTTGAATCCATGGAACCAACGTATCTTAATGGATCAATCCCTGCTTTTGTCAAGAACTTCACAAATAGATCAAACAATGACGTAAATTGCGAGAATAAAATGATCTTCTCATCTGGAGATTCTGACAAGATTTTCTGAATTAGTTTCAAAGCAAGAGCAAACTTTGGTGACAATTCTAATCCTTCTATTTTCTCATCATCTAAAGTCTGTTCCTCTTCTTTTGCTGCCTTTTCCAAAACCATCTTCACAACTTCTTTAGATTGCTTCTTATTGCAAATTCGATCAAATATGTCATAGGCAATGATTTGGTTTCTTTGAATAGTAGTACGGCATTGTGTACACTTGGCAACAGCAACACCATTGACCAACTGAGTCTCTCTGAATTTTTCAAAAAAATCCTCAACACATTCCCCACAGAGACCATGACCACATGGGTAGAAAATACTCCAATCTTCATCAGCTGGACTATCAAGACAAATTGGGCATTCAAATCTATTGGTGGCATCATCTGCAGCTTCTTGGTTTTGAATTCGAGTAACAACATCTTTCTTCAATTTGGATGAGAATTCACACATTGATTCAAGAGTCGGTTTACTCTTGGAAACTTGACCAGTCTTATCATAGATAATACCTTTACGGCGATCACCAATTCTGACCAACTCAGAATGTAAACAAGCTTGACGTAATCTCAACAACAACGTCAAGATATTGGAGTAATTACCCTGAGCTTTTGGCCCATCCAATAGCCTCTTCACAGTTTGGGCTGATGATGCTTCCATGCTACCATAGAAACTCTCTTCATTTTTGTTAGTGTCCCAAGAAACTTCGGTTTCCAAGACAGTCTTGTCAGGTAGTGTTAATATTGGCTTTCCATTGATAACAGATTTTTTCTCCCTTCTCAATAAAATGGCTTTCAAAACAACACGGACTTTTTTAATCGCTTTACTCTTATCCAACTCATCATAATCCTCATTCTTACCCTTCAAAGGAATCAAAATATCAAAGTGGAACCTTTGAGCATTGTCATATGGCTTGATTCGCAAGAACCTTAAAAGTGGGTATAACTCATCAATCTTATTTTGCATAGGAGTACCACTTAAACACCAACGGTATTTAGCTTCCAAAGCAGCACAGCTAATAGATGCCACTGTGAGTTTGTTCTTGATCCATTGTGCTTCATCTAGTATGATTCTATAAAAAATAGAGTTCTTTGAGTAGAATGGAGATTTGAACTCCTTAGGATCAGCTCGCTTGTCTTTAGTTTTATTGATAGCACGAATATCTGGAACATTGATTTTCATCTCCTTCTTAGAACAGTACCCTTTGATATGTTTTTTGAAATCAGAAGCCAATGTAGTATACGATGTGATCACAACATCGTATTTGGACAATTGCTCAAAAGAATAGCTTCTTTTGACAGAATGATATATGAAGACAGAAACCTCACATGATTCTTTGATCTTGGTTTCCAGTTCACCTTCCCATTGATTCATCAAGGCAACAGGACAAACAAGTAAATTGGTCTTGTTCTCTTCATCGTTCGATCTTCGGGACATCATCAACGCAATCATTTGGACAGTTTTACCTAGACCCATATCATCTGCGAGTATCCCACCATTCTTCTTTTCGTCAGATTCGATGTTCTCCAGCCAGTGTAAACCCATACGTTGATGTGGCAATAAATTGATAGTAAGAGCATCAGGGGTTTGAGATTCACCTTCAGCAGCAGTCTCAGCTTCTTTAACACTTTCAAGTAAATGTCTAAGATCAGTAGTATCAGTGGTATTGTAAACATTCATAGAGTTGATGGCTTCTCTTCTGTTGGCTAATGTGGCTATTTCGAATGGGTCTATACCCATATCAAGGTTTCCTCTCAATAATTGCTCAATTATCTCTATCTCTTCATCGTCATCTTCATCTTCATCACCATCATCGTCATCATGAAATTCGTCTTCGCCCCTAACTTCATTGAGCATTCCACCAAACATTGCACGATTGTTAGCATTGTTTCCCCATCCATTTGTAATTCTGGCAAGTGCCCTCTGCTCCATTTCAGGTTGTCGTAGTTGTAGTTGTTGTCGTTGCTGTTCTGGTTGTAGTTGTTGTTGTGAGGCACGAGAAGGTACTGGAGGAGGAGGAGGTCTGCTGTTCAAAGCCCGAAGAATCAAACGCTTTTCTTGGTTCAAAAATTTTGAATTTTCCTTGATTGCTTGTTGATATGCAAGCTTATTTTGAGAAGCTCTAGCGTGCAACTGTCTGGATTCAGCAGAGAGCGTAGCCAGCTCTTTCGTAAGGGCCTCAACAGCAGGATTTCCTTCTAGTAGTCCCATCCTTCTGAATAGCTCCTTCTTCTGTGTTTTCTCCACCATCTTAGCTTGAAGCTCTTTAGATTTTTTGTCATCATTTCTGATCGACTCACTCAACCTCTTCACATTGGCACTTAGTTGGAATTCCACATCAGTCACTTGGGCTTCATTATAATACACTCTACCACTAGCACGGACACCTTGTTGAGCCTGTGAAATGGCCGGTTGCCGTATATGCTGCTGAAGCTTCGACCGTTCTTCTTTCAGTAGTTGTTCTCTTTGTAGGTTGATTTGATTTTGGCGGTCCTGGAAAGCCTTAAGTTCTGCCCGTCTTTTCTGCATCATGATATCACTGGCAGTGAGTTGAGGCTTTTGGGCCATGGTGGCTTGCGTTGTGTTGTGAAATGTCCCAGGCCCATAATTAGTTGGTAGAGGTTTTGGCTTCAGAACAGTAGCACCAAGAATTTGAACATCAGATGAGCCAGTCAAAGAAGCAGGGTTCATTGTAGTTGATGGATGAAGAGCAAAAGCAGGGACTGGTTTCTTCAGATTACGAATACCGACAATTTGAACATCATCATCACTATCATCATCACTGGATAAAGTGATAACATCGTGGGCACTGCGCTCCTTGATTGAATTTATCTGAAACTTCTTAGCAGAGGGAGGTTCGCCAAAACTACCACTCAGAGGACGTGTTGATGGTGTACCTGAGAGCTGTGCCATGTTTTGGAGCACGCTTTTCCTAGCAGATTTATTATTTTCGGGGTGTTTTGTTGTTATCGCTGTTTGAGTACACATTTGTTTAGTTGACGTTTTTTTTTTGATGGCAATTTTCTCTCTCACTTTAGCGCGTTAAAGAACTCGCGCTTTCAAAACAAGAATGATACTAGTAGAGAGCTGTTCATGGTTGAGGCTATGTGAGCAATTATGGTCATGCTCTTGCTGTAGGAGAGATTGCTTCAATAGGACAGCTTACAGGTCTGATCGTGTACTATTTCTTCAGCGGAAATCTAGATGATTATTGAAACGCGCACTTCAATCTCGACCAACATGATCAGGTAACTCGTATCTTTTCCTATGATTACCTATTGATGGTTCAGAGCAGAGAACTAGTTTGTAGAATATTGCTTACCCAGCTCGGCAGATTTTGCCTGTATCTCTGTCATACAATAATATCGTTGTACCATTTGACTGAGAAACTGGAAAAATTTAGACCTCATGATTATTTATTCCACATATTCCCGATAGTTTTGCACAAGGCCGACAAAGTTCATCATCGCCAATAAAAAATTGAGAAAGAAACAAACACCACAGATCTTATATAACCGGCTTCTCTGTCTTCTTACTTCAACCGCATACGATACTTGTTTTTTAAAGACTGCTCTCTTTCAAACACAAACACATATGAGCTTTGTTTCAAAGTTCTTCAAATCATCAACCGATAAGAGAGATGAAGAGATCTCCCAAGTCGTTCCATTAAGTTCATGTTCTCATGAATGTGACTCGTGCTCTACTAAATATCCTTCATCTGTCAAGATCGATGATGATGACATATACAACTCCGCTAAGAAAACAGAAGTACATTTTATAGTCCCAACTGGTAAATCTGACTGGATTCATGATGCTACTTCTACACCAAAGACAGTGGAGCACGCCATAGTTGAATGGAAGGAGTCAGCAGGTTCGGAATTCTTCAGTCCAAAAGGTATCAAAGTCTCCACTAGCTCTTTGCCATTAAATCTCTCAAATCCAAGAGCACTCACGGGTGAAGTCAATGATGTTTTGATTCTTCCATTCTTTGTATGGATCAAGAATGTGGAATATACAAAAGTTGGAGAGGTTTTGACTGAACTGGTACCAAAACTAATCAAGGCTAGGGATGAAGGTTTAACTGAGATTCCAAAAGAAGTTTTAGGTGTCACGATAGAGCTATCTAATGCACACTCCTACGTGTTTTTATGTTCTCATAAAACAAGAGATAAGAGATGTGGTATCACTGCCCCATTGATGAAAAAAGAGATGGATTTTAGACTGAGAGATACAGGTCATTATCGAGATCAAGGTGACGATAGACCAAATGGTGTCCATGTTACTTTCATCAACCATGTCGGTGGTCACAAATATGCTGCCAATGTCATCATTTATATCAGGACTGGTGAAATTATCTGGTTGGCTAAGTGTACTCCAAGTAATGCTCAACCAATTATCGACGAGACGGTGTTGGGCGGTGGGAAAGTTTGGGGTGATTTGGTTAGAGTAGTTCAAAAGGAAAAGTCTATTGAATGGTGAATATGAGGGCTGCAAGAATTAGAAAACTGTTTTACACTGATACATTATTTATTATTGATAAATCATATAATCTGGTGTGTTTTATCGAAACTCTCTATTCTTTGAAGGCATTTAAAATGTTCAATCTAGTTTGTAGACTATCTATCTTTTCTCTTGCAAGGCTTTGACTTTTACCCAGAATCTTTGTTAATCTAGCAATCTCTTTATCGAAAAATGACTCTTCACCATTAATGATTTTGTTTAATAGTTTTCTGTAATAGTCTGCACCTTCACCCAAATCTTTCAAAATGTCAGTTGCAAGGCTATGGACTTTACTTGGTTCAGCATTCAGTAGTTCTTGAATCTTCAAGTCAATTTCTTCAATTCGACCGGCAGTTGGTAATAATGAACCATCAATATCTCTATGTTTTTCAGCAATCTTGTTGACCCACGAAGTCAACCCTTCAATACTTCTGGAGGAATCAAAAGGTATTTGATGACTGTTATTGGCTTTAAATGACAAGATAGTTGGATAACCATTCACTTCATATCTTTCCTTGATCTCATTACCTGGGACACTAGTAATTTGTAACTCAGCAATGATCACATCATCATCTAAGGTGTAAACGTTGGCCAGTTGTTCCCAAGCTGGATGTAAGTTTTTACAATGACCGCAGTAATCAGCAGTGATGACACAGAAAACATTCTTACCACTTTCAAGTAGGACTTTATCAAAATCTAAATCTGAAACCTGAACAACATTTGACTGAACTTTTGGTATGTAGACATATGAATCAGTATTCTCAGTGACGAATTTCGTCAACGAATCAATATCTCTTGCTCCACTATAATCAATTGGGTTTGACTTGTCACTTTTGAATAACTTCATTGTTGGAAAACCTTGGATACCAAACTGGGAACAGATCACTCCATTATTTTCACAATCAATGTTTGCCACCTGGACGTTCGAGCTCTTTGCAAATACATCAGCAAGATCTGAATAAATTGGTGCCAGAGTTTTACAGTGACCACACCAAGGAGCATAGAACTTGACCAGTGTGTTCTTTCCAGAATCATACACAATGCTATCAAAGTTATTATTGTTCAAGACTACGACATTGTCACCAGAAGCAACGACGGAAGCAACGAAAGATGCAACACTTAAAAGTGAAGCGAATCCTGATCTCCCAAACATGTTGAAATTGAAATAATGAGTGAAAAATGCGAAGATCACTAGTCGAATTATATCAAAGCAGAAATGTCGTTGTAACAGAAAGTGCTTTCAAGAAGGTGTTTTTTTTTTTCTTTGGAACGTTTCACGATCTCGAAGAAATGTGTCAAATTTACGTAAGTGAGAACCCGATAACCACCAATTGCTGTCTGATGTGATGAATTGTAGTGCCAGCTGGACGCTCAGCATCTTTTCAGACCTTTGAACATTAATATATGCAAATCGACTAACGAAAAGGAGTATGTTGTACTGCTTAGCTCTCACCAAAGCCAGCTACGAGACCAGTGTACGTATGTACCAATTCTCTGATTTACCCGGCCCTGAGGAACTAGCTGACTAAGTAATATCTGCTCACGTGAATATCACGTGCACACTCTTCTCACAGAAAAAAAAACCCCATCACCAACCACATTTTGGTAAGTACAAGAAAAAAAAATCAGTGAAAAGGAGAAGTGGGTAATTCAAAAAAGACAACAAAAAAAGGGCAAAACAACCACCAGATAACATTTAAAGATCATATTTTCCCAGATATTTCAACATATTTTACCGAAATTCAGCTCTCATTATACAAATAACATACTCTCCTTATCTTTGAACTCCTTTTTCTCAGCTTGTTTCCACTCTTTTCCTCGAGCTGACGTCACATACACGCAATGTCCCTCAAGTTTGAACAACTAGATCCCCTGAAGGTGGTGGATTTTGGTTTCAGTGAGCAGGATAACAACAATAGCAACGAGAATGATGGAGATCTTGACATCTTGGATGAATTCCTAGACAAAAGATTGTATGAAGATCATCAACCGCAACACCAGTCTGATTCGATTTCAAATCCAAGAGGAGTCAACAATGATGCAAGTGCTAGTTCAAATTTTCTTCGTGCAACTAATTCTAAAGATGAAGAGATGTTCAATAATTTCCTGACAGATGAAATCAACAAGAATGACTTTATCCTTTTCAGCCCAAATGCTAATGGTACCAATGCTGATTCCTCAATTGATGTTGATTTTGCTGAACTTGACAATGCTTTGATGAACCAACCTTTACCTGACTTGAACGCCACCACTCCTACCTCTATAGATGGTGATTTCTCTTCCACAAAACTTGAAATGTTCAGTACACCTCAGTCAATGAATTCCAATGATTCAACATATGAAATGGCAAGAAATATACTCACATCTTTGAAGTTCGGCACGGACGCACCAACCCAGTATACCAGTGAGTTTCCAAAACAATACTTGGATATTGATGAACATAATCTACCCTACAGCTTGACTTTGAAAAATCTCCCTTCCTATTCAAGAGTTGAGACTCAAATCAAATTGGATCTTGTTGTTTCTCCTCCACCTCCAGAACATTTAATACATTTACCAAGTGATACCATTGCTAAACAGAAGTTTTGTTTAAGCCAACCTTTATCTGAGGATCTGAAAAAGAGCATGCTGTTTCTGGAGACATTCGTTTTGACTGCTACAACAATGAAACCATGTAACACCTGTTCACGCTGTGTTAGAAGAGAGCAGAAAAGAGCTTCCAGAAGAAAATCAGGTGTCAGTGATAATTTGAATTGGACTACAAATACCAGTAAAAGGGCAATCATCTTCAATTGTAAGGAGATCATTTCATTTCCCCCATCGTCCCCAGAAAATTCAAAAATCATGGACATTAGTGCCAGAATTGTTTGTTATTGTCGTCATCACCAAGAGTCAAAGGGGTTCAAGTTACTGTTTATACTAAAAAACAGTAAGGATGAAGTTGTTGCCAAACACCTGTCTACCCCAATAATGATCATGGATAGAAAGAAGAACCTGGATGACGGAAGTGGTTCAGTGATGAATGGAAATAGTGATACCAATGCCGGTTCTGCAAGTGCAAGCAATACAACCACCAAGATTCAACCTTTGTCACCAACCTCGATTGAGGAAGACTCTTCAGAACCACATACTACAGACTCTAGGGTTTTCAAAAGAAAAAAAAACTGGTCACCAGAACTGTCCGATGGATTCTCAATCACTCCTCAAAGGAAGGTATCATCTGGTATCAACTTGCCCAATTCTGTGGCTTTGGCTAGCAGTAGCAGTGCTGTAAGGCCACTCAATGATACCACTCCGATAATCCAGAGAATCATTCCAGCACAAGGTCCTCTAAGAGGTGGCATTGAAGTCACGTTATTGGGTACAAACTTTAAGCAAGGATTGAATGTCAAATTTGGTATCAACAGAGCTCTATCTACCCAATGTTGGAGTGATTCCACAATGGTCACCTATTTACCACCTTCTGCACAACCTGGTCAAGTCATAGTCACCATTGAAGATCCAGAACAGCCATCCCGTGATTCCGAAAACATTGGAAGTTCGATCTTCACCTATTTGGATGATACTGATAGACAAATGATTGAGCTAGCATTACAAATTGTTGGTCTGAAAATGAATGGGAAGTTAGAAGATGCTAGAAATATTGCAAGAAAAATTATTGGATCTGAATCTTCAAATGATTCATCAATGTCTTCCAATCCTGCTAAAATTGGAAGCTTCATTACCAATAATGCATTGAGTCAATTGACTGCCAAATCTGACGAAGAGTTGATCTTGAAGGTAATTGATATGCTACCAGCCAACCCAAACTTGTCTATATGTACTACAGAGGCTCAAACTTTGTTACACTTGTCATGTTTGAAAGGTTACTACAAACTGGTTTCTTCTTTGCTACATAAAGGTGCTAGAGTTGATGTCCGTGATATCAATGGATACACACCATTACATCTTGCGGCTATTGCTGGTGATAGAACTTGTATTGAGCTATTGTTGAGTTGTAAAGCTAATCTTTCAATGAAGAACAATATTGGTGAGACTGCTGAAGATGTTGCTAATATCAATGTTTTGGATATTTTTGAGTCCATTGATGCTGTCAGTGTTGATATGTCAAGAAAACATTCCAACTCAAGTCTTGCAAGCTCTATTTTCTCAATTGAGGAGTTCCAAGCTGGTATGCATGTTTCAAGATTGACCAGTGACATCCTAGGTGGGTCTGACGATGATGACTCATACTCTGAAGAAGAAGAAGATGTCGATGCAAGTGATGAAGAAAGTGATAATGATGAATATGAATATGATAGTTCGATTTATGAGTCCCCAAGAGCTGGTTCCTCTACTGTTTTAGTTGATGACTCTACTATTATGACACCAAATGATATCGTTCAATCTGACTCTATTCCATCATCCGATAAATCAATCTGGAAGAAAGTGAGAAATGTTTTCAATGAAGATCTACCAAGATATGATGAATTGTTTCCAAATTCCAAGACTTGGAAGCTTGGATCGTTCACGAACTCTACCTCAGTCACATCCATCACCACCACTGCTGCTGGGGCCACTACGTCTGAAGGTGAGTCCAGTTCTGGTGAGACGAGTGATAATGAAGATATCTTCCAGAAATTTTTCCATCAAAGAAAAAACTTCCAAAACGATAAAATGTTGTTGTTCTTCTGGTTACCTCTGCTGATTGTGATTGTATCATCTTTCATTTTGTTGAATTCAGGCTGGAATTTTGAATTTAATGACCAAATCAAAGAGTTCATTAGAAAGACTTTGGGTACAATCATGCTTGGAAATGAAAGATTTAAAGGTGTCTTCAATAAACACTTGAGTTCAGTCAATGATGCTGTCACTAGTGTTATCAATGTTTCATGATCACGAATAATGCTGCTAAGATTTTTGTTGTGTGTGTTTTGTTGTTTTTGTTTTATTGCTAATTACTGATAATTGCTAGAATTATGTTAATTTACCCTCCTTATAGGCTATATTGTTTAGAGATCAATCTCTCGGTGTTTATTAAACCTTCTGTTGTATTTTTGTTCAAGACATACGTAAATGTACTAGTAGCCAAAGGCATTTTATAAGCTATATATTCAAAATCTTCGTCTCATCAAGTGCCACTCAACTTCTTTTCACAAGAAGCCTCTAGACATCAATTGTCGTACATCGATGGTTGTCGCCAATCATGAATGATCTACATGGTCATGATATGAAGGTTAAGCAGATCATCGAAACCTGTAATCTAAGGAAAACGATTCCTCAGTAATTAGATTGATCAAAATCGTTTTGAAATATAAATCGATTAGATTTTCATCCCTTGTATCTCCGTGAAAGATTCCTTGATCATCATTTAGGATCTCAGTCTGATACGTCGTATTACTGAGAACATTAGTAGATAAAGATTTGTTCAATCTCGCAACCGGTTGAAACGAATGACTCATGATCAAAAATATAAGGAAGAAATGGGCCAGGTTCAACAGACTTCAGGTAGTAATAATAGCCATCAAAGTCAGTTCTGTCATCCAGATTGATATCATCAGGAGAAATCATATCCAAACCTTCAGTCATGATCTCGAAAGCTTCCCTTTTTGTAACAATAAAAGCACTAATTACATGGAAATATCCAGTGAAGACCGGTAGCGGGCTTCCCTTTGAATAACTTTTGAACATCCCTCCCATATGCCAGTAAGCTACTATGAAGTATACTCTTATCGAGAACTCGGCTGAAGAACTCATTCAGATCATCATGACTAACGTGCTAAATCTTTTGTATCTTAGGACAGCTTGTCAAAGAATTGTTGATATTAACATTTTCAAGAGGTTCAGCCTTAACTTTTGTGTCAAAGTTGACGCTTAAGGATGGACCGATTCAAGGCCCTTTTAATTTTTTGCTGATGCAAAGTAAAATCTCCCTTCAATCTGGTGGATGTATTTAAAGCATGGAAACACATGGGCCTTCTTGTGGTAGCTAAGGGAAAGACAACAATGATCAATTGCAAGATCTGAGTGGGAATCTATACGTTAAGCTTGTCAAATTGTGTCTCGCTTATATAAGGAATTTTTTTTTACTGTAATTCCGCGAAATCTTCAAAGCTCATCGCCATAGAAGAAAATTTTTATGACATAGAAGGTATCACTAGAATCTCTCAGAAGTTGAAATATCTTCGAAATAACCATGGCCAAGACTAACAAGAAAGTCACCAACATTCTAGAAAAGAAGAAGGAACCCGTTATCAAACCAACGATAATCCCAGATGCTCCAAAAGTGAACACCAAACAGACACAATTCCGTGTTTATGTGGGATCATATGAACATAACCTTCTGTGTCTTTCAGTGATACTGGAAGAAGGTAAGACTCCATTCTTCCAACCGATTTTCCATTTCCAAGCACACGCTTTATCCATCAAGGCCATTGCTGCTGCCAAAAGATATTTAGTTACAGGTTCAAATGATGAACATATCAAAATTTACGATCTTCAGAAGAGAAAAGAACTAGGTGATTTGTTGGGTCATCAAGGTACAATTACTTCCTTGACATTCTCTCATGAAGGTGGTGATGCTGAAGTCATCAACTCTGGTAAAGCTGGTAGATGGTTATTATCAGGTTCAGAAGACGGGAAGATTATCATATGGAGAACTAAAGACTGGGAGATTTTCGGAACTTTGAAAGGACATGATGGGAGAGTGAATGATTTGGCTATACATCCAAGTGGTAGAATTGCTGTCAGTGTAGGTGCTGATATGACTGTTAGACTATGGAATTTGATGACGGCCAAGAAAGCAGCAGTCTTGAGAATCAAAAATGACTGGCAAAAGGGTGAATATGTTAGATGGACTTCAACCGGTGATTATTTTGTTGTTGGATTGACAAACAAGATATTATTGTATAGAACTGCAGAAGCTAAGGTTGTCAATGAACTTTCATTCAAGAGCACACTAATGCATTTGGAAGTCCAAATCTTTGAAAATGTTGAGTATATCGTTGTTGGTTTAGGAACCGGTGCTATTTTATTTTACAAAATAGATGATATTGTTGAAGGAGGTGAGAAGACGGAACCAGTATTCACATTACAAGGTCACTCTAACCGTGTCAAAGATTTCATCTTCTACAAAGGTAGAGATACTGTTTACTTGGTGTCAATCTCATCTGATGGGAATATTGTGATATGGGATTTGAAACTAAAAGATCAAGTTGCTGTTTACAACACAGGGGAAAGATTGAACTGTGTTGAGGTTTCATCTGACTCAGTTGAGAAGTTCGAAACCATGAAAAGACGTTATGAAGAATTAGACGATGCTTATACTAGTGCGTCCGAAAGTGAGAATGAAGATACAGAAGAGTTGAAGAAGATCATGCTAAATGAGAAGAAGAAAAAGAAGAAAGGTAAAAAAGAGATTAAGAAAATCACAGTGGAAATAGAATAATCGAAAAACTCTAATCTACAATGAGAACTGGAAATCTAACGAGTTGTAACCTTTCTAATTATAACTATCTAGCTATCTAAATTCATAATTTCTGTTCCCTACTTAGACGTTTAACATGATGTTTGTAAAGTTTCTCAGCTTTGACCCAGACTGAAGCAGTTTTTCTGTTTGGGAGTTGTAACAAAGAAGGTAACAAATCTCTTGAAAAGAACTCTGAGGCTTCTCTTGGTAATAGAGATGGTAAATGATCAATTGAAACAACAGATAATTTTGGACCAGCGGTAGTTGGAACAATAACTGTTGGTTTGTCAAAAGTAGTAGCAATACTGTAAATTGGAATTGGATTGTGAGGATTGGTGGTATCTGCAGAGACATCAACAACAGTTCTTAATCTTCTATCAGCTTGGTTTAACAATTCATAGTTGATAAAAGGAGCAATTGGTTTGGATAGATATATACAGTTGATGAAGATATCAGCTTGTGCAATCTCTTTGAATGGGCCACCTTTTTTGGTCTCATTTATATCCCATTTGATAATGTTTTTATCTGGAATACCAGCTTTTTGCAAGAAATCAACAGCACCAGAACCACAACGACCTAAAGCACCAATAACCAACACAGTTGGTGTTTTAGCACCTTTTGATAACGCTTTAGCGTAATCTTTTTTAACATCGGTGACCAATGCACTTTCACTTCCGTATGGATTGAGGCCTGGTAATTCTTCTGAATCAGAATGAGTGTTCTTGAACGCCCAATCTTTCAAACCAACAGCAGCACCAGCAAACCCAGCAAAGAAACCAAAGGCAGCAACTCTTCTGCCTTGTTCATTTTCCAAGAACTCCAAATCGTATAGTGTGCCGTTACCTCTGGCATAACGACTTAAAACTGATTGCCAACCAGCCTGATCTTTATAGCAATGAGCGAATTGAATATGTTCATGGATCAATGGGAAAGTTTCATCTTCTGGCAACTCTTTCAAGCCAATGATGATACGGTCTAGTGGAGCTTGTTTCCAAGAATCTTCTGGGACAATGATGGCACCGGCTTTTTTGTATTCTTCACTTTTGAAAGCGGATTGAGGTGATTCTTCAACGTAGATAGTGAAGCCAGCTTCGATGAGTTGTTTGGTGGTTGTTGGGGTCAAGGCAGCACGAGCTTCAAGAGCTTTCTTCTCGGCTCTTAAGTGTAGCGTAACAGGAGCAGGAGTGGACATCTTTATTCAGTATAGATTTATAGTGGTTTTGTTTGACAAGAAGTGATCTTATCAAAGGATTCGATGCGCTTTTAAGTCAAAAGCCTGCCTTTTTTTATGACTCTTTTCGCGGAAACAGAAAGAAGGAAAAAAAAGAAAAAATTTATCCAGTGCGTCATGTGATTTGCTACGTAGAGTATTAGTCATGCTTCTTACATAATCAACTATAACCTTTTAGATATTATTATTGATGGTGCATGCCCGATAGGCCAGCGTACAAAAAGATAGAAGTACAGCTCATAAAACATTAGTTATACCACGTCTACCATTGATATCATACTGATAACGCTCCAGCAGCTAAATAAATTACGTTGTGTGTTATTGATATGCTGCATGAGTATATTATTTGAATTATAGTAGCATAATGGTGAATATTACTCCTATAGACGTAGTATGTAGAATCCTTCTAGAATAAAACGTATGGAACGTCAACACATATTGTGATGTGAAATATTACTCTGGCTGGATAGTAAGGAATTCTTCTAGAGTGTCTCTCTTATAACGTGATAGTGATGGGACCTTATACATCTATTACAATGTCGATTATAATATTATTTTTTTGAGCTCCAGTTTTAAGAATCTACACAATGAGCAATTACTAATATAATTGATGTAAAGCAACATAAACCATTTTTGGCTGCGCTATAATTTCATTCAATACCAGTGATCAACTTTACCGCCATAGTCAAGTTCAACAGCATCCTGTAATAGAGAATTGTTAGAAACTTGGAATCTCCCAAAACAAACAAAAGGCACATTGGAATCGTAACCAAAATCAAAAGTCGCTTGATCCTGCTCTGTTGAATTCTCTATCGGTGCTTTATGAACGTGTTCAGCAAAGAGATATATGGGTTTTTTATTTTCTTTTATGGCATAAAGCTTGTAACGCTCTGAATTTCCTAAAATATAACTCCCTTTTCTTCAATCGTATGATTTCCTGTATCTTGTTGTTCAAGTTTTCAATTTTATAATCTTCACACCAAGCTTTATTTTCTTCTTATGATCGGCTTTGATGGGATCAAATTGACTTCTTAAACTCTCAATATTCATGTAGAAGATAACCTCTATACTAGTGATCTTCTTGATAGCATTAATGTGTGGACACCCTAATTCTCTTATGATCCTTAAGTGTCCGTGTACAACCCTCTAGGACAAGCCACCACTAGTTGACTCGAACCTTTTGGATCGTTCAATCTAGTTTTCTCACTGGAAGCTAGTAGAAACTTTCTCAATTTTGATGGGGAGGAAATTTGGGTCCTCCTTGTCCGTTTCCAAAGTTACAAAATCAGACATTGGCATATGTCCAGGGCCTTCACAATTAAACAGTAATTGATGGGAAATATTTCTATCAGCTGGTAATGGCTTGAAAATTTGTAAATGTATCCAGCGGTTCCTTTTTATCTTTTCTGCTTAACGACAGAAAAGATTATATTGCATGATACGTGGGATAATTATAACAGCTTCGTTCTTATCAACACACCAGTAGGTTTCCTTAACGTTGTAGAACTCAAAAATGACCATACTATGTGTTATAACAGAAACATAATCTTCGTAGGAGACTCTAATCCAATATCGACGACGCATAGAATCAAAGTTGACAACATCGTGGCAGGTACACCCAGCAGTATACCACATAAAAACTTTGTAAAACAAGTAATTGTCTATGTCTGAGAAGTTTCCTGGATTCTTGATGCTTTCGCACGAATAGGGCGTATGGCTCAAGAAGATTTTGGTTCTTGAAAGGGCTTGGCCATGTTTCGGTATTCTATCTTGCCAGCTGCTCTGGGTCCTGTTTTTGCAATCATCATTGTCATTGCAGTTGATCACAACAGTGACAACATGGGTATCTAAAGCTTGTTGAATTACCTTCTCTCCTAATCTACTTAGAGTTCTCAAAATTTTTAATGTAATTGAGCAACACCAACTGCTCTACGATTCTGGCTGTGACCTCGTAAGGGAACCGCGGTGATTGTCTAGAGGCCTTGTTAAACATCCTGGTACTTTAGGGAAAGTGCTCATAGCTGAATGATTGTGAAACTCTTTGTTATTCTCATGCTTTATATGAAAAAGACGAAAGAGAAAGTAAGAACATTTTGTGTTGAGAATCACTCATGTGGAAGTTTCTTAGCTCCTGAAGGATTCCAAACTGCATCTCCATCGCAACTTAACGATCACGTGATCCTGATCATCGCTACGTGCTAAATGTAATTACGCGAAATATCAACAAACATATCAAGAGCTCTTTTCAACTCTTTCTGAAGCTGTTTGGTGGTATCTCTACTACATTTGGATCATGGCGTACAGCAGTCCTTCGCAGCACAACTCCACGCTGGCAATCTCGCCACTCGTGGCCAACAGAACGATTGACAGTCTCAGATCAACCCCGAATAATCAACCACTGTTTCCAAGTCCATTGGCTGGAAGCGCACACAATCGCTCACCATTGAACTTGGGCTTTAACTCCAAATTTGAAAACAAAACCACTACTTCCAAACCCAATCCTAACCTGTCTGCTGCTGAGAAGCTGCGGTTATGGAGACACGATGCTCTGATGCAACATCATTACAGAACAGCTGAATATATAGGTGATAAAGTTTTAGCGCTAACAAATGATCCAAATGATGCATTTTGGTTGGCACAAGTTCATTACTCTAATGGGAACTACTTCAGAGCAAGAGAGCTCCTGTCTCACCAGGACCTGGATACAACAAGTGTCAGCTGTCGCTATCTTGCTGCTCTATGTTTGATGAAGTTGGAGAAGTGGGATGAAGCTTTAGATATAGTTGGTGACACTAATCCTTTTAAGAATGAATCACATCATGTTAAAAACCTGGATGGTGGTATAAAGCTAGAATCTTCTTTATGTTTTATCCGAGGCCAAATTTATTCAGCTCAGAACAACCTTGAAAAGGCAAAAGAATGTTATAAGGAGGCGGTTTTGGTTGATGTCAAGTGTTACGAGGCGTTTGATCTATTGATCAGGAATAACATGTTGAATTTAGCTGAAGAATGGGAACTGCTATCACTTCTAGATTTTTCTGACTTGGATGAAAATGAGGAACTAGTAAAATTGCTTTACACATCAAGACTTAACAAATACATCAACAAGGAGAAATTTGAAGAAGCCGAGATCATATTGAAAGAGGATTACAATTTGGAAGATGATGTTGATATTTTAATAAGTCAAGCTGATTTACTCTTTACTCAGTGCAAATTTCAGAAATGTCTTGAAGTTTGTGAGCGCATAATGAGAAAAGATGAGTTAAACTTTGCAGCACTACCAATGTATGTATCAAGTTTACATGAATTGGGAGGGAAAAACAAATTATTTATCACCTCACATAAATTAGCTGAACTTTACCCAAAAAAGCCAATCACTTGGTTTACCGTTGGTGTCTACTACATGTCAATAAATAGGATCTCAGAAGCAAGAAAATATTTCTCAAAAGCCTCCTTATTAGATCCAAGCTTTGGCCAGTCATGGATTGGTTTTGCACATACATTCGCTGCTGAAGGGGAACATGAACAAGCAATCTCTGCGTACTCAACTGCAGCTAGATTCTTCCCAGGCACGCATCTTCCAAATCTATTCCTTGGTATGCAGTATCTTCAAATGAGCAACTTGACATTAGCAGAAGAATACTTACTCTCCTCGCACTCCATATGCCCTGCTGATCCACTGCTGCTGAATGAATTGGGTGTCATATACTACCATAAGAATGAATTGAATATCGCTGAAACTTACTTTACACAAGCATTACAAGCGTCAAAGAACCTTGACTCAGACTCAAAGGCATGGTTATCAGTACATGCAAATCTTGGACATGTTTACAGAAGGCTTAACCTATATCCAAAAGCGCTGTTATGTTTTGAGAAAGTCTTGAGGATATCGAATAATGACTCCAATGTGTATTCTGCCATTGGATTGATCTACTTGAAAACAGGAGATATAACCAAATCCATTGAATACCTACACTATGCATTAGCTGTCAATCCAAATGATCCAGTTGCCTCTGACTTATTGAAACGTGCATTGGAGGAAAATTTATCATCTGATGTTCATCGTTTCAATAATTTCTTCGAGAGGTCTAAAAGTGCACTGAGAGCTAATGTTCGAACTGTTCATTACAGACAGAAAAAATTGATGAAGACCCCATTACTCAATAAAACAAAAAATGTTGATCCTTCAAATAACACGTTGAATCAATCAGTGGATCAAATCGCTACTGATCTGGTGAATGGAGAAGACTCAAGTGATGAAGATGATGCCTTGATGGAAATTGAGAGTGATTAATTCGGACCTACAATTGTTCAAAACTATTGATGCTAACTGAGCTTGCCAGCTAATAAAGTGTATATGCAAGATCTCCTCACCTTTTATCTCAAACTCCTATTTGTACATCTTTTGAAGTTTTCTTTGATACTTTTGAACCAGCTTTCGCATCTGAATTTTTCAACAGGTGATCCTTCTTTGGAATGATCTTTGGGTTATTTTTCGACGGTTGGGATTTCTCTATAGCCTCATTATCTTTATTGAGTGATTTCATTCTTTTGTCTATGACTTGCTGTAACATATCCAGCTTGTTTTCTCTTGAGACAGGTTTCTTTTCTTTCTTTGGATTTGATTTTTTGGATCTTGATTCAGAATTCGGGGGTTTGAGTATGGCTTCAGTATGTGGTTCTGGTATTGTGTTCTTTTCAGGCTTCTGCTGTCTATGTTGCTTTCTTCCAGCAAATGATGAGTTATTGACTTCTTTGGAGGCTTTCAAGATTTCTTCCTTTGATGATAGGCCTGGTCCGTTCGACTTGCTGAGCTTGTGCTGATATTTTGAGTTTGGATCTTCCTTCTTGGATGCTTTTTTCTTCCTTCTTTCATTAGCCAACCTCTTCTTCTCTTTCTTCTTAGCAGCAACAGCTTCTTCTTCAGCTTTTTGCGCTGAAGATTTCACCTGATCATTCTCATCCTTCTTTCCTTTTGTTTTCTTCATTTTTTGTAGAGAACTGCTGATTGACAGCTGATTGACTTTGTAATCCAGCTCATCAAACTCATCTCTGTTTAAGCTCTTGGTAAATCTTATCTCTTCTTTGATCTTTAAGAACTCTTCCTCATCACTGATACTCTCAAAAATGGCCTTGTCCAATGAAGTATCACTTTCACTTTCATTAGATGAAGTTGAATCTTCATCTCCGGAGTAGATGCCCAGTTGTTCCTCCATGAACCGCTTAGTTTTTGTAATTCGATCTTTCTCGTCCGGTTCCATGTCGTCTCCATCTTCATCTGAGGAGAAATCGATATCGAAGTCCATAATCTCTGATTTGACCTTTTTTGAAAGTACAGCTGCTTTCTTGTCGGTTATTTTCTTTGTGTGGCTATTGACTAATTCTTTATCTGATTGTCTGACTGATGGTATGGTTGCTTTTTTGATGGTAGCAGTGATGGCATCCTCTTTCAGGAGAAAGTCGAGATCTTTCTCAAACTCATCAACAACGGTGGTTAATGGATCGTAATCCTGAACTTCAAACTCTGCTGAATCGCCGCCATTCTTCGATGGAGGAGGAACATACACTGGTCCTATATCTACCTTACTCTTTTTCTTCTTCTGTGCCATCCTTGCCAAAGAAGTCCTTGAGTTTGAACTTTCTACTCAATGGGACTGATATATAAATTTCGCCTTTGTTTACATTTTTAATTTTTATTATATGCCCCGACGACTGAAAGATTTTAACCTACAGAAAGAACAAAAATGCTAAATATGAGACTCATTTTATACGCAGCGACTCCTTATTTCTTTGCGATTTGTATCTTGTCTTTGATGGCAGCCTCCACTTGAGCGTATACCTCGTCCACAGGCTTGTCACATCTCAATTTCACGACTTTCCCTTGTTTGTCAAAGTACTCAACAACTGGATAACTAGTCTCAACGAAAGTCTTGAATCTCTTCTTGATACTCTCGACGTTGTCGTCTGATCTACCACTAGTCTTTCCTCTTTCTAGTAAACGTTCTAGCATGACTTGTTCTGGACATTCAAAGAAGATGGTGAATGCACTGGTAGCAATATCATCCTCAAAAATGACAGCTTGATCCATCTTACGTGGGAAACCATCAATCAAAAATCTAGTATTACCCTTTGACGCTTCTTCAACCATTGCTTGTCTCAATAAAGCTATTGTTATAGCTTGGGGAACAATGATACCATCACGAATATGTTGAGCAATCAATTCACCGTATTTGGAACCTGGTCTCTGTTGTTCAGCTCTTAGTAAATCACCGGCGGACAAATGAACGAATCCATAGTCCTTCACTAGTTTAGCACTTTGAGTACCTTTACCAGACCCCGGACCACCCAAGATGAATACAACTGAAACCTCACCATCTTTGAAGGCTTTAGGTTTCTTTGGTTCAACTTGTTCAACTGGTGCACTTCTTTGGTATGATAATGATACAACAGTAGATCCCACAGCTAAAATACCTAAAATCAAAGCAATTTTACCCCTGTTTGGATTTGGTCTGTCACCAGAACTTTTACCGTTTGATGTTGAATACAGACGAGCTGAGATTGGCCAATAGGTGGATCTAAAATTTGATTTCACCGCTGCTTGAAAACCAGAAGTTCTCAAAACAATTTTCGAACCAAAAATCGTTCTGTTCATGATGAATCTAGGCGTGCAAACAGACTCAACTGCAACTATTGTCAATGCAGTGAATTCTACAAACACACCATTTGGTTGTTTTGATTTCGGCAAATTTTCCAAATGCTCGGGGCATCGCTTCATAACCTGTCAACTACGTTATGACGTTCTAAGTGATCTTTTATAAGTGAGTGTATACCCAACTCTTTCGCATTCAGAACCTCATTTTATAAGTTTCTGTTTCATCGGGACCTAACCTCATTGCTCAGCAAGGTTTGTTATATGTGAGTCATTCTCTCTTGCGCCAAAATATCTTGCAGGATGCGCTAATAATGAAACCAGCTCACGCAAACAATACAAAGAATCCTTGGTGAGGTATTTTTTACTGTGTTGCGTCAAACAAATAGCTTTGAGCAAGTGGAATCAAATTTGTATCCACAGGATCAGCACATCTTTCTGAGTAATTTGGATTGACTCTTGCCAGTACAGTTTCCTCATGCTCAAGTCGCTAAAGAGGCTGATTAAGTCAATAGAACCTTTGCTTCCTGGTTGGAGGTAGTGTATAAGAGTGTCCTCATTGAGTGGTACCTACATTCTAGCAAATTATGATGTACCAATATTTTGTAGTCTTTATATAGAAACATATTCTTTTTCCACAACCAGCCATTCAGTATTATTTGGAGTATGATTCAAGAACCTTGTCATTATATCTCAAGTATTTACCATTGATGTCATCCCCAAATCCTCTGAGAGCTAAATTTGCCAAAACAGTAGCTGGAACAACTGGTTCCAAAAGTTCATGGTTTGCTTTCAAATCAGTGAAACGTTTCAATGCTTCTGGTGCCATGTTCTTACCAAATGTATCTCTGATATCCACTTGCATCTGAGTATCAACAACACCAGGAGCAACAGCAACGGACGAGACTGCAGGTTCTTCACCAGCTAATTGTGTAATGAGCTGATTCAAAGCAGCTTTGGAAGTACCATAAGCACCCCACCCATCATAGGATTTTGATGATGCTCCCGAAGAAACAACCACTATTCTTCCGTTCGTTTGCTTCAGGTAGGGTATCGCCAATGAAATCAAAGACACAACAGAGAAGAAGTTGATATCGAACAGTTTCTTCCATGCAGATATATCAGCCAATGCAATTTTGTTGACGGGCTCCAACACACCAGCATTCGCAATCAATCCATCGATTCTGCCATAACGAGCAATAGCAGTCTCAATGATAAGCTTGGGCAATGATTCATCAGCCAAATCACCGGTTATTGTAGCTACTCTTTCTTCGCCATATTTGATCTTCAGGCGTCTCAGTGGCTCTTCAGAACGGGCGACGGCCAATATGGATGAATCTTTATCTTTTAGTATGATATCAGTGATCGAGGCACCAATTCCTGGGAAACAAATGCTGTTAGTATCAGATAAAGGATAGGACCTGAATCGTTAATAGTACTTCAAACATACCTCTAGAAGTTCCTGTAATTATGTAGACACCCATTTCTATGATTTAATGCTCATTCGGCTACAAAACTAAAGAAGAGATCATTCATTAAAATTCCTCTAACTATAAAATTCACAGGCCATTCTCAACGTATCCCACGCAAACCAACACCGCTCGGAAATAAGAGGGAACAATATCAGGGCACGTGAGTGAGTCTGACCCTCGTATCTCGTCGGACCGGAAATAGTAAGGGAAATTTATTACTGCGCTTTCAACAACATAAACAAACAAATGAGGAACATAAGCAAAGCTCATCACAATAGCCTCAAAGATACCAGTGTGTGAGCTTTTTGACTTACTGAGCTGCCCTATACTCCTGATATTGCCTCTTGCTAGTTTGATATGGAGAAGAGTGAGTTTTTCCAGGTGGAGGTTGCTCCATAATCCCAACAATAGTGCATCATATACTGATAATGAATACCCTTAGTCAATGCCGAATGGGCAAAAGGCATCCCCTGTCGAAATATTACAATTCATGGATACTGCAAATATGAAGGGAAAGGATGTTCTTTCAAGCACCCTAGAGTTCCTGGAAAGACGTTGAGTTCTGGTGTAACTGCTGCAAGTGCTTCCTTGGTCGGCTCTACCCCAGTGGCTGAAATTTCATCACAGTTGAGAGAAACTACATTGCATCATCAACAACAACCATCATCAAGGGAATTGACATCCAGCTCTAGCACCAGTACGCCTCAGAGCTCAGGGACTACTGAAGTGGCCAAAAAGAAGTTCAATCCTGGCTCGGTATCTACTTTCACTCCAAGTCCATCATTGTCAAACCCTCCAGCCCTACCAAAACCAACCATCAACAAGTTCTCCTTCTCACCAAAAGTATCTGATATTCCAACATTTGTTCCTTCATCACTCACAGATCAAACGGAAAACGGTACCAAATCATTCAATCTCGATAGTCCTTCTTTCCAACCTTCAAGTCTTCAACAATCACCTACTTTGGTAAATCCATATCTAGCTCCTGAGGAACACCATTCACAGTTGAACTCAGCACCAATAAATCCATATGCACCACCTTCTGCTCCTTTTTCAGGGCTGAATACTCCTCAAGACTTCCTATATCAGCAATCTGCTTACCCATTGCAGTATCATCTCTATGCACCAACACCACCACCTCATCTACAGATACCTTTGAAAGGTAATGAACAAAACGTCAATACTTTATTCATTTCAAATAAGTTAAGAGAATCATTGTTGAGAAAGAACGAAGCTACTTTGAAAAGTCTAGGTCAATCAAACTTACCGGAAACCGTTGGGATCTATTATGATTTGGTTCCGTTAGATAACTCTCTCGAGAAGAGTGATAAATCATATGGGTATACAAGCAGCATTTATAAGGCCTTCTCAAACGCAAATGGTAAAGCATATGCGTTGAGAAGAATTCAAGAGGTGAAGATCACAAAAGATAGAAGTTTGAGTGCCATCAATAACTGGACAAGGTTGAGAAACTCAAATATATCTCAAGTGATTGATGCGTTCACCTCAAGATCATTCAATGATAACTCTTTGATTGTTGTCTATGACTATTATCCTGCTGCTAAGTCATTGTTGGACCAACATTTCAACTCGTCACTCGGAAAACCAGAACCAATCACGCCACAACTGTTATGGACTTATTTGATACAGATCTCTAATGCTATTGCAGCAGTTCATAAGAGGGGTCTTCCCGTTAGATCCATCTCCTTACAGAAAGTTATTGTTACAAGTTTGAATAGAATCAGACTATCAGATGTTGGTGTTTTTGACATCCTAGACTTTGATGAAGACAAAACACCTGAGAGTGTTAAACTGTTACAGTTGGAAGACCTTACGAAACTAGGAGAACTGATCTTATTGTTGGCCTCTTCCAAACTATCAACAAGCCTGAGATCATCATCATCAGACCTTGAACTAATCAAGCAATTAGATATTGAAGATGACTTGAAAGAGGCCTTGAGATATCTGTTATCAGGTTCTGAAACCCGATCAATATCTGAATTACAGAGCCTAATTGCACCTAAATTATACCAAGAATTGGATCGTCAGGAATTAAGTGCTGATTATTATGAAGCCCAACTTACCAGAGAGATCGAGAATGCAAGACTTGTTCGTCTATTATCAAAATTGAATTTCGTTCTCGATAGAACTGAGCCTGAGTTTGCTCAACAATGGTTACCAACAGGTGATAGGTATCCAATAAAGCTCTTCCATCAATATGTGTTCAATCAGGTTGACGAGAGGGGAAAACCGGTACTTGATCTATCCCATGTTTTGAGGGCATTGAACAAATTGGATGCTGGAGTTGATGAGAAGATTTTACTAGTATCACCCGATGAACAAAGTTGTTTGATTGTTTCCTTCAAAGAGATTAAAGACTTGATTGAGAAGTCATTTCATGAATTAACCAGGATCTGATGGTGCTAAAGATACAAAAAAAAAAACAGAAAAAAAGTTCATAACATAAAAACTGTTAAAAAAAATGTGAAAATTAAAGTTCTCTCTTTCTTTGTAGTTCACATACTAGATATCTTGTGCTGTGACCATTCAGTCCAACATAAATACTACAGATTTTCCTTATTACTTTTTTTTTATTGATCGGATCTCTAGTGGACTTCCTTTTACATAATATACACAATACATAACATCGTCTTTGTGTCATATATTGAAAAAGGAAAATCAAAGGATCCTGGTCCTTTGCAATCCAGCTGTGAAAAGACCCTCATAAAGGGCCCTTCATAACCCAGGCTTCAAGAATTTGGTGTATGCTGATCAGCGGCTGTCGGTGCTTCATTATCCAGTAACTCATCTCAGTTTCATCCCATTCCATATGTCATTCAACATTTGTCATATCAAGAGCAAGTTGAAACGACTGGTTATCGAATTCCATCATAACAAGAACAAGTTGGGAAAGAACACACATATCATCAACCAGCGTGATTACTCAAGGCCTTTTTTGACATTGAGAAGAACAGGCAGTGAAACAGAAGAAGAAGAACATGAAGTCTTAGACCTGCATTTTGATCAGTTTAGTGATATAGCTGAAGAAGATGAGATTCTTGAAACAGTCATATGCGAAAATAACCAAAGTCATCTCAGAGATTCACAACAGCAGGAAAAGGAAGAAGTTTCTGAGATTGTGGACATCACTCATGAAACTTTGGAACGACAACTTTTTGAACAACAAAGACAACTAGAAGATTCGATCAGACAAAACATAAACTATATCGAGCAAGAAGTTAGGCCCAGAAAGAGGTTTTGGTTCTTTGGTAAGAGAATTACTCCAAAGTTCAATTCAGCTAAATCAACCCCATCAAATGCTTCAGCTCAATCATTGGCTGAGAATGAAGAGAGTCCCGTATTGACCAAGATTGAGATCATAGCTCAATCAACAAGCATAGATCCAGAACTAGGAAGTGAACCAAGTCAAAACCACCAACAGCACAGCGACTCAGCTTTACTGCAGCAATCACAGCCAGATATAAGTAAATTTGTTTCAGTGGATAACAACTCTTCGTTCACTTTGGAAGGAGCCGCTGTCGGTTCAGCTGATAGAGCATCCTCATTTGCAAGAAGAAACTTGAAGCATAACATGTCTTCAATTACATTGACAAACTCCGCCTCCAAGATTGAAAGATGTTCTTGTGTTGTTTGTGACAGGAAGTCTCAGAAGCCAATTCCAGAACCGTGGAAGATAATAATGAATGATATCTCATTACAAGCTGCTTTGTTATCTACTGGTTCCGAAGTCCCAGTTCATTCCAAGTCTTCATTGAACCTAATTGCAGATTTCACAAGTTCCAAGCACCAAGAGCCTCAGAGTGGGCACAAAGTATTGTGCTTCAACAACTATAACAACAGAGTTGCTTCTGATTTGATCAATTTTGAACCTGTTCCTGATGACTTGGGCCAACTTTCTATTGCCAACGATGAAAACAGTGTTTTGGAGACAGATTTGATGGAATTCTCGGTCAAGAACGGAACAGTACGTTCACTAGCACATGCTCTAATGAAAGAGTCAGCAGCCAATACCAGGCCATCAACACAAGGAACCAAAACCTCGATGATTTCAGAGTTGTTGGAATTAGACCCGTTCAAAGCTGAAACATCGGCCGTTTATGATGGGGTTTTCCAGGAGTACAACTATTCTGACGAGGACATTGGTCAGAAGGTGGGTACACAGCCACTCAGCTTCTCATCAAGAGGACTAAAGAAGATTTTTTAGATGCAGTTTCCACTTTTAAGTGGGTTTTACTTGTTTTATTTGTCTGAAATTTTGTAGTAGGCGATTGAAATCAGCACAGTGAGTTTTTGAGGCACACTTTTTACTTCAAGACGAAGGATAAAATTGAAATAAACTGAAACCAACAGAAAAAATCATCATGGGTTTTATTCTGATTACTTAAAGTGGAAGCTACTTGAGTGTGCAATCTCTGTCTAGTAATCACTGCTGTTTTCATCTCAGCTCTCCTCCAACAACTGATAAAAACCCACACAAAAAAACATACTGGAAGATGGGATGTGCTGTAAGTTCACAATCAAACGCTGCTGATGAAGCTGATCCTTTCCTTCAGAGCAAGAAGGCTAATGCTGCCATCGAGAAGCGATTACAGGTGGAAAAGCAACGTGAAAAGAACGAGGTCAAACTGCTACTGCTTGGTGCAGGTGAGTCTGGTAAATCTACAGTGTTGAAACAGATGAAAGTCTTGCACCAAAATGGGTTCTCTCATCAGGAGAGAAAGCAATATTCACAAGTGATCTGGGTTGATGCGATTCAAAGTATGAGAATACTGATCATACAGGCTAGAAAAATGGGGATACCTCTGGATAGTGATGTTCCAACCTCGCCTTTGGCTGGATATAAGCAAACCATCTTGAGAGCTAAAGTCTTGGATCAAGTTGATACCGGTGTTGCTGGAGGAAGTAGTTTTTTGAATGATTATGTGTTGAAGTATAGTGAGAGAAGTGAAGCCAAGAGAAGGGTTCAAAGTACTGGCATGACTGGTTCTGTTTGGGATAAATCAAATAATTTGAATGGTGATAAAGTTGTTGATGTTGGAGAAGATAATCAAGGTGGTTTGAACAATTTGAATCTACAAGAGATAAGTGAAGGTATAAGAGGTGACTCAATAAAGCCAGGTGTAACTGCGATAAACTCATCTGTTCTATCAAGTGGATCTGAAAACATAACTAGAGAAGCAATTGCTGAATCAATAAAACAACTATGGTACAATGATAATGGGATAAGACAATGTTTTGATAGATCTAACGAATTTCAATTAGAAGGTAGTGCATCTTACTATTTTGAGAATATCTCAAATTTTGCTGATCCAAATTACATTTCCACAAATCAAGATATCCTAAAAGGTCGTATCAAAACAACTGGTATCACCGAAACTAGCTTCAATATTGGATCATCAAAGTTCAAAGTCT
The DNA here is from genome assembly GCA_030581995.1 of Wickerhamomyces sp. NRRL YB-2243. Lineage (NCBI taxonomy): Eukaryota > Fungi > Ascomycota > Saccharomycetes > Phaffomycetales > Wickerhamomycetaceae > Wickerhamomyces > Wickerhamomyces sp. NRRL YB-2243. Next base: position 267,219 of record JAKTWL010000010.1, read on the forward strand.
TAGATGCTGGTGGTCAAAGATCTGAAAGAAGAAAATGGATTCATTGTTTTCAAGACATCACTACTGTCTTGTTTGTCCTTGCTGTGAGTGAATATGATCAGATGTTATTTGAAGATGAAAGGGTCAATCGTATGCATGAAGCAATTATGTTGTTTGATTCACTATGCAATAGTAAATGGTTCATAAATATCCCATTCATTTTATTCCTGAACAAAGTTGATTTATTCGAGAAAAAGATCAAACAATCACCAATTAAGAACTATTTTCCTGATTATTCAGGTAGAAATGGCGATGTCAATGCAGGTTTGAAATACTTTGAGGATATATTCTTGAGTTTGAATAGATCGGGGAAGCCAATCTATGTTCATAGAACTTGTGCAACAGATACACAGAGTATGAAGTTTGTTTTGACTGCTGTTACTGATATGATTATTCAACGAAACTTGAAGAAGAGTGGGCTATTGTGAGGGAGACAGGAGAAGACCAACCCGTATAGAATCCCCAAAAACCATTTTAGAAATTCTACAGAAGTGTATTGTGGATATATGTCGATATTGAACGCACTGCTGCTACACATCGTGCTTCGAACGATGGTCTTTCTAGAACGTTAGAACCACTCAAACTGGTGATGTCCTCTTGATATTCAGCATGAAGTGCGAGGGAGTGTTCATTCAGTCATTGGAATCATAAACATACTCAAGACTGAAATCTTCTCAATCGTGGTATTTTATGGTATTATCACTGTGCTGATATCAACTTCAGATATTTGAGATGGGATCCCATAAGATGGTGCATTAGGCACTTGATATGTACTCTTGGGGTACTCATGGAGAAAAATGAGTGGCTTCTTTGGTGTAAGTTCTTATTGAATGAGTTTTTTTCTACAGTCAGTACTCTACGATCATGAATGATATCATGGGGAAACTGTCAAAGTGTAACGTGTTGTCTTATAAAGAAGTGCTGCAGCTTATAGAGTAATTTATGGAAGAATATTGAAGCAACAATGGGCCAGATCTTAAAGTTGTTGATTTTGTAAATCTGATTCTGTATCATCTTTTGCATCAGCTGAACCTTCAGAGAAGATATTAGGAGAATGTTCAGCTTTTGCAGTACCACTCTCAAACTCCTGACCCAACTCCATGAGTGAAATATTAGCATCTGTTGCCTTTTTGGTTTGAATATCACCTGAGTTCTTCGTGTCGGTTGTAATTGCTTTGTGTTCTTCTTGAGTTCGAAGTTGACACATATCTCTTTGATCATATTCTTGTTTTATTCCAGTAGTGGTTTCTAGTGCCAAACACAAAAAAAGATAATTCTAAGAATACCAAATTTTCAATAATCAATTTGTCGCTCACTTTGGGATCTAATTGCTTGAAATATTCATGATGGCGGACATTTGTCAATAATCTTGAACCACACTAAAAAGGTTGAAAATAGTTGAAAACACAGCAACACTATGAGTAATGCAACATGTCCAAATTAGGCAAGGCAAAACAAACCAACATAATACCTCATTCATTCTTTCATCTTGATATCCAAAAGCTTCAATGAAGTCACCTTCTCTTCTGGCTCTACCAACGTTAACCCCTTCTTTTGTGTTCAAGCGACGTTGACTATTTGTATAGTAGATGCTATCTTTGACTCCCTCTTTATCTTTTGTAGTAAAACCTTGAGTGTAGAATGCAATACAATACTGCACTAGAAAAACATAGGGTGTGAGGAAGTGATATTTTTATAACCGATCTCCCAAATGTATCTGATTCCATGTTGTCGCTGTATTTGATAGTTGAATCTGGCTATAAGTAAGAGAGTAAGCGGCTTATAAACAATGTCAAGTCATCAGTAATTAGCCGTTGTTGACACAAAACCTCGTCTTCCCGTTCGGTAGTCGGAATTCGTGAGTTTTCCAGCCAGCTCCCACTTCCCAAATATTAAGCGGAGAAACTTTTGGGGGAATTGAATAGCCGTTACTTCTGCATAAAAAAGGGAGTATTCCCGTTGTTTTTCAACCATCCATTTCAATATAGTTTCAGCTCAGCACAAGCTGTTCACGGTCATTCGTTTTGATGGACAGACATATTCTTCATGAAAAGAAAACACCGTACCGAGGTGTGGGTGTGTTTGGGTTTGGCAACCTTCTACCATTGAGTCTTATCTCCAACAAGATCTCCCAACCGGATCCTACATCCTTATTGCAGACGCTGAACGACAATATCACAGCCAACTACACACATCACAACCACTACTATAGCTCTGGTAGAACACTCACAAGTGCCTCCCCTATTGGAGAACACACCGATGCAGCAGAAACTTCGGAGAATAGCACAGGAGTACGACATGACTCAATCCAGAATTTTCACTCTCTCCAAAGTAACACAGAAGAATTCACAGACCACAAGACATACCAAACAGTTCCAAGAATCTCACCACAACTAACAAACTCCTCACTCACCACAAATGAACCAGGAATGGGCTTCGAGACGCCTACTAGAACTAGCTCCAGCTCCAATTTCATGAGCTTAGATAAACCCCTTTCATCCTCCAATACATTCGATCATGCCGGCCAAATACCCCAGCAGACCAGAACGCTCGATTTTGGTGATGCCAGCTTGATGGCTAGAGTCGTTGCTAAAGCTGAACTTGGGCGTATTATAATGGGTATAGATGACATTTAATGGAATAATAATAGAGCTCAGGGAAGGGGAAGCCGAACATTTATGTAATCGATTATGTAATATGCTTACGTAAAAGAACACTAAGGCCACTAGACAGAAAAATTATGAACAGATCATCGCTGATTTCTTTCTTTCTTCAAAGTTCCTATTTGAATCAGGTTGTATTGTAACGGAGTTTTCCTTTTGATTTGTTCATTTGATACTTTCCTACCGCCCATTATTATTTTTAGGAATGAAGCTGACAACTTTCTACACGTTCTGTTTGGCGTTGTTATCAGCTGCGAAGGCAAACGACCTTTTCGGTCTTGATACCTCTGAAGTCATTAGTAATGAATGTTGTGACTTGACTTACCATGATATAAATAATCTTAATAGCAAAATAAGACCATTGGTGGCCACGCTGGTGAACGAGGACTATTTCAAGCATTTCCAGTTTCAATTGGACATGAACTGTCCATTCTTTGAATGTCAATCAATATGTTTCAGCGAAGCTTGTGCACTTGATCTTGACGTTCATTCAGATGATTATGACTACGATTTGTTGGAAAACGGAGAAAAGCTGGGAGATTTGAGTGGGGATTCGTTTCTAGACTCATTATGCCCAACAAAGAATGATGCCAATGATGCTGCTAATGAGTGGTGTGATTTAAACGATAGAGATGGCGTCATCATTGATATATCCAGAAACCCAGAAAGATTCACCGGATATCTCCCAACGCCAGAAAAGAACATATGGGGAATGATCTATCAACATCAACTTGAAGGTGAATGTCCAATAGAACAGAAGGTTTTTTATCAGATCATCTCAGGCTTTCACAGTTCAGTTTCTACACATCTCTCTAATGAATGGTATAACAATGAAACCAACAACTGGGAACCTAACCTAGATTTATTCCAGTTCAAAGTCGGAGATCATCCTGATAGAATTGAAAACATATATTTTGACTATGCCCTTATCGTTCGTTCAATTTTGAAAATCTCCAAAATTCTAGATAAGGAAATCAGATTCAACCCATTGAGTAATGAAAACAATCAACAAGTCCATGATCAAGTCATGAAAATCGTCAAAACTTTACCACATAATTTGACGGTATTCAATGAAGATATTTTGTTTCAGAACCAGGAGATCAAAGATGACTTCAAACTGAAATTTAAGAATGTCACCAAATTGATGGACTGTGTTACTTGTGATAGATGCAGACTATGGGGTAAAATACAATCAACTGGCTATGCCACTGCATTGAAGGTGTTGTTTGAAGATCCAAGTTCTTTAACCAAAAATGAAGTGTCAAGTTTGTTCAATACTTTTGATAGACTAACCAAATCTATTGAATCAATAAACAACTTCAACTATATGAGATCGAAGAATGTCGAAAAGGAACAGAAATTAATTGATACCCATCCTCAAAATATCAAGTACAATGATGAATATGTTGAAGAAGTTCATCAAGAGAATTCACCAGTTTTGGAGAAACACTCAACAAATCCATTGAAAGACTTGGAGAAGACAGGATTTGTCAAGAAAGATAGGAGCTTAAAAGCTGCTTGGGATAACGAGCTCAATGAAGTCTGGAATGCATTAAAATTCATATGGGGAAGTTATGTCAATCTACCAAATAATCTGAAAAACCTGGCCCTATATAAATTCAATCAATGGTGGAATTCTTTCATTGGTATAAAAAATTTCAACAGTGGTGAAGAATACCTCCATAGGATTGTTGTCTAGATCACTCTCATGACAGTGTTAGTAACAACGAAATAATTAAAAATACGAGAAGTTCATGTGATGCCCCTTGTTCATGATACAATCTGATAAAATCATATAGATCTACAAAGTGAAAAAAAAAAAAATACAACCTGCTTTGATCATGATGTTAAGGTTAATCCTTTTGTTCTTTTTGCTAAGTAGCTGGTGTTTCACCTTTTTTGGCTCTCTTCTTGTAAGGTTTCCGTTCTTTACCACTCTTCGTGTATTTTCTCTTTGGTTTTGCAGGTTCATCATTCTTCTTCTTCTTTTGTTTCCTCTCTGAAGATTGACTCCCGTTATTGGTACTATTGGCGTACGATGCATTCTCACCGCCTCCATTATCATCACCGCCATTATCGTCCCCATCATCATCACCTGCGTCATCATCATCATCAAACACGGACCTCTTCAGGCTTTTCCCTTCAGGTGCTTTAAACGTCTGTCTGGCATCAGCTATGACTTTCTGTAGATGTAACAACTCGTACACTCTTCCATGTTTGATGGGATCTTTCTTCAGTGCAAATTTGAAGTCATCCACTTTGATCTTATGATGACGCGTGACTCTTGCAAAGTTTGAAGCATCGTGGCATGTGTCTATGATGTAATTCGTGAGGACATCTTCCAATGTGTTGACGGTCTCTGGTAAAGGATCTTCCACATCCCCAAAAGCATACAGAAGCGACTTAACATCATTTGTAAAGAGCTTTGCCTTCTTTCTCCTTCTTTCAGTCATCTTCGTCTCGTTAAATTGTGCACTTCTTTGACTTGTTTATTGGGAGCTTTCTTTGTTGATGATTTTGGTGTTCCAATATTTAACGTAAGCAAAATAAAAAAAAAAAAAAAACAGAGAAGGAAAGAAAGAACTGGCTAAATAAACAAAGACGATTCAAGAGAAAATCTCAAAAGGAGGTTTGAGCCACAAGATTGAAAGGGAAGATGTCTGAGGACAACACAATGAGCATGCGAAAGAAGACAAAGACCTTCACTGGCTGTGCAACTTGTCGTTCCAGGAAGATAAAGTGTGATTTACGAAAGCCATCCTGTCAAAGGTGTGCAAAAAGTGGACTTGTATGTGCTGGGTATCAAATCGTTCTCTGCTGGTCAAGACCTTTGGCTTTTGATAAATACGGGGGACAGATAAGAAACAGTATTTTTCCTGATGACGACTCGGTGAAGGGGTTCCAAAGAAGAAGTATAGACTTTGTCAAGTATGACAGAGAGTATGAAATGTATGATGAAATGGATAAAGATCTAGCTGTGCTTCATTCTCCTGACTCAGGAAAGATAGAGAATAATCAGACATTCCTCCAAGGTCCATTTGGTGTGTTTGAAGGAAATACATCGCTAAGTGCCGCCGCCAGAAGGAAAAGAAGAAGGATCAATAAGGGAAGACCAGTTACAACTCAATCAGTAAGGTCGGTTGCTCAAAGCAATGCTTCAACTCCTAATGCAAACTCAACTCCGGAACCACTACAATCACTACCGTTGCCGTCACTTCCACCTACAGTTGTCCCTACCCAGCAAGTTTTGAGACCTGGAACCAATAACGAATGGCTTTCGAACGAATTGAGATTTGATGCCTTGTTGAGTGCCACAGCTGCCACTTCCACCGATCAAACAAACAATTTTTTCTTCGATTTCCTTTATCCTTACAACAATAATCAGACACCTACACAACTCACAGGGCTCCCAATCGATCAAACTTTCCCTGTTGATCAGCAGGTTTTCAACGCTCTAAGACTTCAAGAACATCAAGAATTGTTTGACCAAATACAGCGGACGAACACAGCAACAGTGACCAATCCAATAGGTCAAACACCTCAAAATCATCAAGATGTTGATGGGGTCTCCTCTTCAGGATCAGATGCTTGCTATAACTTGATTGAAACCAATGACTCGCATTTCTCTGAAAACATCATTCAGGTCATTGACACTAAGATATTCCCTGAATTATCGCCTTCGCTAAACATGCCCACCAAGGGCCTGAAAATATCTTCATTGACGAGATATTTGTTGGACTATTACTATGAAACGGTAGCTGATAGAATGTCTGTCGTTCCATTTGACTCAAATCCTTGGAAGTCAATTTATTTTCCAAGGGCAGTTCAAGCTTTGGGTGATTTAAGTGCGTTGGGTAGATCACCGAATTCAAAGATTGCAATTCTTCATGCTTTGTTGGCTGTTTCCTGTTTCTGTCTACAGTCAAAATGTGTTCGGGACTCTACAGAAATGAAGTTTTTTCTGAATTTGGGTATTGAATTCAGATCACAAGCTTCGTTATTTCTCAGGAGAGTTTTCAAAGCCAGCAAAGACATTGATCATCTATTTGATTCCAAAGTTGAGAAATACAAGGATGTTTTAATTGCTATTTTGTCCATGAATACCATTGACGTTGTCTGGGGTACTATGGCTGATTGTCAATATTACCTGTCACTATGTGAAAAAATCATCTCAAAAAGAATGAAAGAAAGACCACAACTTAGCAAGAAGGCAAAGATACTACATAGAGTATTCTCTTTCCTGAAATTACTGCAGGACTCTACAAACTTGAAAAATCTGAGTAGCATTGATGAAGATGCAAAATCTAAATTCATTAACAGGCTGATTGAAGCTCAGAACAATGGTGATACGACGGAATTTTATGAAAATGTTGATCAAGATGGTATCATTGAGATTGGTTTCATCAATAAGGCAATGATAAATGGTGAATACAAACCTGAGTTCATTGATGAGAAGAACTGGAAGACTAAAACAAACAAGTTAGTTCTCACAGATGCTCTATATGGACTCCCAAACTCTTTGATTTTGTTGTTTAGTGAGGTGGTAAAGATAATCAAGATCAAAATCTATCTTGATAAAAATCCAAATGAATCTGATCAGCTGAAACTAACTCAAATTTCGAAGAATCTTGAGAAGAAGATTTTAAACTGGAAGACAGAGTGGAAGTTGAGGAAAGATAACTCTGAAGAGTTTCTAACAACCTTGCATAAAGGTATATATCATCACTCAACTGGATTTTACGATGCCTTGGTCATCTACTATTATACCATGGTACAAAACGTCGACCATAGTATGCTTCAGAAATACTCTGTGGAATGCATCAATCATCTTGAAATCCTTCGAAAACTATTTGATGATGGTGAAATTGAGATGTATCCGCTGATATGGCAAGGGTTCATTTCAGGTTGTTCTGCTATTGATAAGAAGTTACAAGATAGATATAAAGAATGGACTAGCCAATTGGCCACAAGTGGTGTTGGATCATATTGGGGTGCCAGACAGGTTATGTTTGAGGTTTGGAGAAGAAGAGAGAATCATGAATTGAATGATAACTGGTTGAGTGTTCACAGAGATTGGGATATGAATATCATGGTCTCATGAGGTAAGGAAAAATGAATATATATATATATAGAAAACGCTACTAAGTTTAAATAAAAAGATATTTCACCTCATGTTGTTGTACTGATCGTATTATTGACTATACTCTTTCAACAGCAACAGAGTCACCGTTTTTGGAAGATGATTCCAAAGCAGCAGCAATGACAGCCAAATGATGGAATGCAACTTCAGGTTTAGCTTTAACCAAAGATTTATCATTTTTAACAATAGCTTCATATAAGTTCTCAAATTCAGCCTTGACACCTGGATTTGTGCCTAAATCGAACTCGAAAAACTCCTCATCTTTTGGAGCTTGTGCGTTAGATCCGACAAGAGTTCTCAAAGAGAACGGTTTAGCAGCACTAAACTCCAAGGTGATTGAACCATCAGTACCATAAATGATCAAACTTCCGTGTTTTTCAACAGCACCAAAAGCAGAACCATAAGTGAAAGTACCAATCGCACCAGACTCCAATCTTGCAGTGGAGAATAAGATATCATCAGTACCTGATTCAGCACGGACTTGTTTAGTTAGTGCACTGATCGATTTAACCTGACCCAAGACACCTGTCAATAAAGCCAACTGATGAACACCACCATCTGATAGATAACCTCCGATATGTTCTGGTTTTTGTCTCCATGATGTACCCATGTATTTACTTGCAGGATTGAAAGGACCAGTCGATCTATAAGTGAAGGAAATAATCTCTCCGATTTTTGGTAGCCTTTCTTTGATTAGGTTGATTGAGTTAAAGTAACACCAATTCTCAGCAATAACGATTGGTAGTTTTGTAGAACGATCCAATTCAACGATCTTTCTAGCTTCTTCTAAATTAGCGGCAATTGGCTTCTCCACAATGACAGGTTTCCCACCATCAATTGCTTTCTTGATGGTCTCGTAGTTGTATTGTACAGGCAATAAGATATCAACAACATCAACTTCTGGATCATTGATAACGTCATCAATCGAATCATGAACGTGTTCAGGTGAGATCTTAGCTACTTCAGCATATGCTGAAGCTTTGGCTTTTGTTCTGTTGAAAGCTGCAACTGGTTTGAATTTATTTGGGAGGGATTGAAGGGTTGGTAGATGAACATCGGTAGCAAAGATACCAGTGCCGACTGTAGCAACTCCTAGGACTGTCTCTGACATTTCTTAAAGTGATTGGATATGATATGATTTATGATTGAGATTCATTCCTATATTGAATCGGGTCATTTTGTCGAACTCTATGGCCTATTTGTTGGCCCTGCGCACCTCGAGATCTTTGGAAGGTCGATGCTTATGTGAGTGCGGCCCTTACCACCAACAGCATAGAAAAATCCCATGACGTCACGTGCTCAAGCCATACATCACGTGCTCGAACTTTGAGGAGCTTTTCAGCACGTCTTTTCTTTCATGATTTCTTTTTACGAGTAAAATTGCTTATTCTAGTGTTTGCTATGCTCTAAAACTGCTGAGCGTTTATTTAGGAGATTATACATAATTTGACGTCTCTATTTCTTGGGCTAGGAACGAGAGAGACACAGAAACCTCCTGTCACAACATCTAGTCATAAAAGGTCAACACCGTTGAGGATTGGTCAGTATAGCAACAAATCTCGAAAATTCGAACTATCATCAACATAAGCTGGTGATTCTGACGGAGAAGTAGACGTGACGACATTACAACCCTTCAACAACACAATATGAAGATCAAGCTGACGCTCTCCAATTGACGTTATGAGTGATGTCAGAATAGCAAAAGCTGGAAACAAAAGAAATCATGTGGGGTACTGCAACACCTGCAAGCAGCAATTACATAATCAAGATAGATAGATAGAGATCATAGCAAAGATCAGAAGGATGACGCTGGAATCAAAACAGTGTTACTAAAAGTAATCTGTAATTGGAGATTGGAGATTGGAGCCAGATTATTGAGTGAAGTATAAGAGGAAAGGGGGTCCGCTTGTTATCAAAAGGAGGCTACTTATACTATTACTGCTGCTGTCTGGATCAATTATAATAACCAATCAACAATTATCACCCCACTATTAGTAAATACAGCAACAGAACCAACTAGTGGAAACATATACTGCGCCTTGAACCCTTTAAATTATTGCAGAAGTCTAAGTTGATATATACAAATATATACTGTTGTACACATAGTTGATGCAGTTGCTCTTATATTAACTAAAATGGCCAATATTGAATCCTTAAGAAACTACAGATATCCAACAATCACTCCTCCAAGATCACCATCAACAAGAGAGCAAGCACCTGGATCTGATTCCTTCACTCCAAAATTCCAGTTACACTACGATGATTTTGACGAGTTTCAGCTGAATAGGCCAATCAGTGCAAGGTTGAGAAAGTATAATGGTCCCCAAGTTTCCAGGAACAGTATCCCTTCAATAGCAACAGATGGTACTCATCATTTGAATACAGTATTTTCCCCGAGATATCCAGGTTCAAAGTCATTACATACTAACAAGGGAGCTGATGAAGATGATATATACCTCGAGGAACTGTTAAAGCAGAAAATTCCTGCTGATGAAACTATCAATCAGCTATTCAAAAAGTACGATCACGATATTGATGAACAAGATCACAAAGTTATCAGTAGATCCATGTCCCTGCCTACCTTCAAGAAACAATACCAAAATACTGAGGTTTCCAGGTCAAATCACGTCTCGAGAAAAAACTCTTTGATATCAAACTGTCAACATTCTGATGATACAGCTTTTCTCAACGAATCTACTGCTGCATCTCAACAGTCGGCCTCAGGTAATGAAAATGAAGATGATTCTATGGATTATACAGATAAGAATGATTGTAAGAGACACCATCATAGAAGAGGAAGCGTCGCTATCAAGTTCAAAGGCCCTGAAGTCGTCAGTGGTGGTGATCCTGAACACTCCAGTCTTCAGGAAAGCTTGAAGCCGTATAACATCAAGACAGCTAATGTGAAGTACTAATTGATCGTCAGTGTGAACTTAGAACTGGTATTACGATCTGGTAACGACTGGTTCAAACTACCAAGAAACTTACCGGGTCGAACGGAAACATAAGTAGACCAAGATCAAAGTACAAAAGAGCACACACATAAATTCATTACTAGTTATAAAAACACAAACGCCATACAAATATTCATCAGTCCAGCCAGTTAGGAAATTCCATAATATTCATTTTGACTTGTCGATAGTATCAAGCACTTTAACATCATTATCAATTGTTTCCTGTTGTAGCACCACGAGTTCTTTTTTCCCATCAGTGCGAATTGGATTGATCACCGGTAAGGCCTTTAAGCCACTTCCCTTCTCCTGAGTATCCTTGTTGATTCCTCCAACTGAACCAGAAGAACCACCGGCAGTAGGGGCAAATGTATCCTTTTCTTCATCACTGCCGGCTTTATTTTGAGCAAGTGCAGCTGCAACACCCTTCTCTTTTTTATCAGTCTCTACTTTAGAAGGGCTTAAAGTTATTGGATCAGGTTTCTTTGTGTTAAGTTTCGGCTTCCCATTGTGTAGTTCGTCATGGTCCAGTTTAGCACTTCCTTTGTTTATAGATGCAATAACTTTCGAATCAATTGTTCTATCAATGTCATCTTCTTCGGAATAACCATTCTTTTGTGCCCTTCCTTTGCCCTTGATTTCTTGTGGTTTAGTGATGGCATGGGGTTTGGTACCCAATTTTGAGAGGTCCACATGATTGAAGTTCACATCGTTGTCCTTGTATACGCTATCCTGTGTATTGAACTTGACCATCTTTGCTCTCAACTCCTCGTCATCGCCTTGTGCTAGGTTCAATAGGTTGTAATGTGAAGTAAACGAGAGAATGAAAAAGATTGACACGATTATAAGGATTCCTGTGCCCCTTTGAACGAGCTTAGACTTCTTTAGAGAAGCAGGGATGAAGGACGACTTGAGTTCCTTGTCTTTGTATTCTTTCGTCATGTTCCACTGAGACAGAGACCTCTCGACAACAGTTGATCTGGGACGCTTTCTGAAGAACCTTTTGTGACAAGCTGTCTGAAAGGCTGAGAAAGTCCTCTCTATTCTCATCTGTATGGGGTCGACTTCCTACTTGGGAACTCTAAGCTTGCGCGTGTCTCCATAGGCACTTCCATGTGGCGCATACCGGGATTCCATGACTTTCCATAAAACATCAACAAAAAAGACAACGAACAAGTCAACCAAGAACTTTCCAATCGTTTTTGTGTAGCGGTCAATTCAATTGAGCACATGGTCAAATTCAACAGTGTCCAGTACGACTTGGAGTACCCTGTCCAGGGTGCTGCATTTCTCAATGAGCAGACTCTACTGGTCACCGGTGGGGACAACAGTGCAAACAACAATAAGTTGACTGCACTATCAATAAACTTGCAGAAGAAGAAGAAACCGGTCAAGAAGTTCCGTGAACTGAAGCTTCGTGAAGGTAATGCTACACCCACTGCTTTAGATGCCAAGAATAACATAATTCTTCTGGGCTCCAACGATTCATATGAGAGAATTCAACAACTTGGTCAGAATGCTAACTTACAGCATTTCGTTTACCATAATGATCATTTGAAGTACATCAGCTCTGCTTCTCTTGAACCACCTCAACTTCCCACAATACCTCATCAGAAGCTCATCAAATTGACCTCCGATGGGAAACTTGCTGCTATTGCATCCTCAAAAGAACCAACAGTCATTCGTATTTGGGATCCTGTTAAATTTGCTGTCAAATATGAGATTGAATCCAACAATATAGTACAAGATATGGATATCAGTCCTGACGGTAAATCAATTGCTTATATTACAGCTCATACTCTTGAGATCATTTCGATTGTCACAGGAAGTCCGTTTCAACGTCGCACGAATTTCAATGGCTGGGAACTCTCAAAAGTTAGATTTCAAGGAAATGGTCAGATTTTGTTGGCATCTGTCCTCGTTAACAATGGAGGTGTTCAATTGGCCAAGTTGAAGATTAACAAAGATATGGATATCATGAAGGAGGTTTTGATCTCCAAGAAAACTAAAGATGTTACTTCAATTGATGTTAATGAGAAGAATGGAGTCATTGCATTATCAACTACAGACAACTCAATTATCCTATTAAAGCATGAATCTCTGAAGAAGATCAAAATTCTCAACAACCTGCATAAGGATAGAATCACAAAGTTAGTATTCTCACCAACGGGAAAACTTTTGGCAAGTGTTAGTATTGCCAGCTCTATCAATATCATCGAGATTCCTGATAATCTCGGTATTGAAACTCACTTGATTTATAATCTTGTCAGAAACTCGATTATTTTGCTGATCATTGCCGTTTTTGCTAGACTGGGTTGGATGTTCTATGAATCCAGGGAATCAAATCCTAAGATTGAACTAAGCGACTATTTCACCATGAAGCCAAGACTCTTGACCTCCACTGAAGCTTCCACAACTGGTACTATCATCAGCTTAACCAGCGATACTGCTGAAACGGGTATTTACGATAAGTGGCATGAAGAATATGACGCGGGGAAACCAGCCACTACGGAAGCCAAAATCCTTGAGTCTGCAAGAACTGTTGATTCCAGTGAAGAGTCTTCTATAAAGTCAAAAACTGTCAAATCCGGATCAAAGAGAAAGAGATCAAAGAGGTCAAATAAAACCAGAAAAACAAAAAAGTCAACATCAGTAGAATCCTCTGCTGAAGAATCAAGATCAAAAATCCTCAAGTCAACATCACTTTTATCGTCATCAAACTCGTCACCCCAACCAACATCCTTACCTTCGTCTACAAGCACTACAGCATTTTCCAAGTCTGCCATTTCATTTGTTAAGTCATCACTGACAACCACAAAACCTGTTACCACAACCAAATCCAAGCGTTCACAATCATCCTCATCAAAATCTGGAAAATTTTCTAAACAACGTCTGAGTCGTGTTCATCCAAAATCCAAATCCGCTGTTGAGACTGTTCAAACAAAACTAGAAGGTTCTTATGAGGATCTGGTAGTTGAAGCTGAGATTGAAAAGGCTACTTTAGTCAAAAAATCTCTTGATATTGCCACCGATATTGAGTCAGCCACTGAATCTAATCCCAGCTCTACAGTGGAATCTGATAGTGATGGTGAGTCCTTTACTGAAAGTGAATCATCACCTGAGGCTTTGAATGAGGAGGCTTCCATTATTGTTACTTCATCTACTATAGAGCGGTCTGCTACTCCCACAACTGCATCAAGACTATCAAGACTATCAAGAACTGATTCATCACCTTCAAAAGTTAAGGCTCCAGTCACCCAATCTGCTAAAGTTGAGTCTGAATTTGTTTCAGAGCTACATACTTCTGTTGAACCTGATAGTTTGAGATTCGAAGTTTCTCAAGAGGAAGTAGGTGCTGTTTCTGAGCACGACGAAGTCAAAGGCGAAGTGGAGGATGAAGACGAAGACGAAGATTCGAATTTTGAGGAAGCAACCAGCGAGAGTTCGGCAGACTCTGCAACTGAAGATGAGCATGATGCCGAGCTTGAAGTACCAGTAAATGATACGGAGATTCTTTATGAAGTCCTTAGTGTTGTTGCTAATGAGAGCATAGTATCTACTGAAGTTGAAAAATTGGAAGAAAAGGAATCCGATAAAGGGAAAGCATACGACAAAGAAAAGGAACAAGAAGCAGAGAAGGAGTTGAGTGAGTCTGATGATGATGAAGTTCAAGAGGAGGAGGAAGAAATGAAAGAGAGTCAAACTGAATCTGATGGTGAAGTCGAAGAGGATGGGGAAGAAGAAAAAGAGAGTCAAACTGAATCTGATGCTGAAGTTGAAGAGGAGGAGGAAGAAAAAGAAGAGAGTCAAACTGAAGAGAGTCAAACTGAAGAGAGTCAAACTGAATCTGAGGTCGAATTCGAGCCAGAGTTTACCCCATCTGAATCGGTTACTACGACCCAAACAACAGTGCATCTGACACAATCCACCACCAGCTCACCTCAAGTCACATCTTCCATTTCCACAACTCTCTACTACAATCAAAGGGCCCCATCTAGCTCCATTACAGAAGAAGGAACTGAAGATATTGATGAGTTGAAAGAGTCATTGATTCCAGAGTATTCTGAGCTTGAGGAGCCTACTAGATCTGAAGATACGACTGAAACAACAATCTCATCATTGGCTTCTAGTACTGATGCTTTTGAGGAAAACAGCGATGATTCTGGTGATGAGGCAGATTCCGAATCCGGTGATTTCGACGAAGAGGAAGAAACTACCATCGAAGATGCTGATGCAGAAGAGGAGGAGGCAAGTGAAGAAGAGGGAAGCGGTGATGAGGTGGAAACCTCGCTCTTGACAGTATTAGATGTCTTGTCTGTTTCTGCTAATCAAATTTCTGGCTCAACTGGTGTTGCTTCTCATGTCACCTCTACAGAGTCTTCTTCTAATACAGAATCTATAATTCCGACTAAACCATTATCCAAGAAGAACAGTGCTAGTTACATTGGCGTTGATACCGAGGTCATTGAAGAGTCTGAAAGTGAAGAGGTTCTAGAGTCTGCCACTGAGTCTGCCACTGAGTCTGCCACTGAGTCTGCCACTGAGTCTGCCACTGAGTCTGCCACTGAGTCTGCCACTGAGTCTGCCACTGAGTCTGCCACTGTGTCTGCCACTGTGTCTACTTCCGAGTCTGCTTCCGAATCCGAGTCTGAATTTGAAGCCTCAACCATATTACAATCATCTGTCACTCAATCTTCATCAGATAGAGAAGCGGAAGTTATAGAGACCATCCCTCCATCAACCACTGGTAAAGCAATAGAATCTGAACTTGCAGAAACCATCAGTGATGAATCAGACTCCATATCAGAGGATCGTGAAGAGGATCGTGAAGAGGAAGAAGGAGCAGAAAGTGATACTTCGTCAGATGGATCAGATACAGAAGACATTGAAACTGGAGAAACTGCTTTTACTGAAGGCATTCATGATGAACTATGATCTTCTTATATATTCTCATTCACTAATGAAATATTGACTGGACTACTGTACAAACTTTCCCGCTGTGTTTCTTTTGTAGATATGGAGATTACTCGTTTCTCTACTAGGTGCTAATACGTTAAAAGCAAGAACCAGATGCACATTACGATTTTATATGAAATAGAAAAGTCATCATAAATATAAAACACAGCACACTAAAAAAAAAAAAAAAAAGTCCTAGTATAGGGTATTAAACCAACAATAATACAAACATCAATTCAGTAAATCATTCAACAGCAACATTCTGCACTTTGGACAAGTCCTCAACACTAAAAAACATATTGGCATCAACTGGATCCATACTCTCTTTTATTTCCTCCAACAAAAGATCAATATCACTATTCTTGAAATCACCAGTGATTGTATTTTTGGTAGTATCTTGAGTGGCAACACTCAGATCATTGTTAGAATCAAAATGTTGGGAGGTTTCAGAACCTAAACTAACATCACCAACAAAACTATCTCTGTGCTCTGATAACACGTTGTTGAGATCGAAAATTTCCGTTGAGACAGCATTATCATTGGATGGTGTTAACGAACTGGAGTTTCTCAGTGCTCTTGGGGTATATGGGATCTCTGGGATCACATCAGTAGTGGAGATGTTTAACTCAGGGTTATTTAAAGCCAAGGATGGTCTCTCTTTAACTGCTTTCTTTTTCGATAAGGATGAGAGCCCAATATGTGTGTCCCCCTTAGGATTAGCAGTTTGTGGAGCAGGAGCAGATCCATCATTGATGAAGGATAGGGAATTTGATGATTCGGAGCTTGAAATTTTCGATAATTCAGTTGATGATTTTCTAAAGAACTTTGGTAGAGCTTGAGCAATTGGTGAAGATTTTGAAGAGGCTGAAGATTTGGTGTTTGTGTACAAACTCAATTTCTTACCAAACCTTCCCTGTTTATTGGACTCAGTTGTGCCATTTGACGTTGGGGATGCAAGAACCGGTGAAGGAGGAGTTTGGAAGTGACTTGTTGATTCCAACGAAGTAGGAGGTGTATGAATAGTAGTGGTAGCTTTTGTATCAACTAAAATAGTATTATGTGGTGGGGACTTTCTAAGCTGTTGGTAAGGGTGACTTGGCTTAGATAGATTTGGGGATCTAGGTGTCACATCAACCAATTCAGGTTTTGATGCAGGAATAATATAAACACTATTCTTTGGTTCTGAAATACCAGCAGAATCTAAGGCTAAGGGTGATTTTTTCTCAATTGTAGCAGGGTTAGGGGCTTCCTTGGTGACAGGTGATGATGTTGATTCGGCAGGTATTGGAGAAGTCAAATCTTCATGCTTTTTTTCAGACTTTGGAGATCTTTCAGATTTTGAGGAAACTGAATCTCTACCCACTCTTGAAGAGATGTATTTGATATCCTTTGGAGAAGTAAAATCGATCTGGGATGCAATCAAATTAGCATGTACTGAAGTCAAAGAGTCATCTGCCAAGGGATCCTTCAATAATGGAGGAGGGTTATTGTTGGACTCCCCCAAGAATTCAGTTTGCTGTTGAGTAGGAGTTGTGATTCTTTGATTTGGGATAATTGGAGCTGGCAATGGTTTCGAGGATTCATTGACGTATCTCTTAGATCTTTTCTGTGGTGATAGATTCTTAACGTCAGTAGCCTCTTGACCATTCATCTCTGCCGTTCCTTTCTCGAAGACTTCGATATCCTTTGGAGGACTTGGGAATGAGATTCTCTTCAAATCATGAGACTTTGGACTCTTTCTATGTGGTTTAGAGCTGGTAGTTGAGACGGAGGGTGTTCTTGGCGTATGTGAAGGGGGAGTAGATGGTATATGTTTGTTCTTTGTACTCAATGGCGGTAACAAAGTCTTGATCTTCTCTTTCTTTGAAACCCCTTTTGGTTGAGTATTTTCATCATCAAGTGAACCACCTAGCTCCTTCTCCTTTTGATCGTCAACTGCATCCTGCGCGGAACTTGGAGGGGTCAAATAACGATTGGTGGAGGAAACTTTATCATGAGAAGTGATGATCAGCCAGTCACAGTCACCAATTGTCTTTGTTAATTTCAGAACAACAGTGTTCTGTAGATAGCCCAAAAATGTTTCATATTTCCAAGCATTGATGAACCATTCGCTGATCTCCAACTTTGAAACTCTAACAGGTAAGTTGTCAACAGTCTCCAAATCGGAATTGAAGTTGAAGTTGATGGTGTCAGCAATGAAAGTCTCATTGTTATTACGGTTGTCACGTTGACTTTCGAACCCGTAACGACTGAAATCATTGATGAATGTTGAGATGAGTTCCTTGTTGTCAAATAAGGTACCATTCTTGAGGTTCTTTCTCAGTTCACTAACTTCACTGTTAACTTTGAAGTTATCAAAGTCAAGATTCTTGTCAAATTTCAGTAGATAATTCTTTGATGAATTTGAAAAGAAATTTTCTATTATCTTATGAGGATTAACTTCAAACTTATCAAGGAACTTGTTCTCAAACTTGGTAAAGTTGTGATTGGATGAATAGACTCTTGAAGTTGCATTAGCCGCATTTGAAATTAATTTGAAGTAGTTCGTGGTTTCCAGTTCAACATCACTTGGGACGGTCAAGGTCAAAGCTTTTTGAGTAACAGGTTTGTAAGGTTTTGGCGGGTATTCATCGATCTTGAAAGAATCTAGTAAGGCCTTGTACTCAAAGTTTGGCTCTTTGGATAAACTTCTCAAATAGGCAACGAATAAGTGATAGAAGGCAGATCCCCTTTTATAGTAGAAGTGCTGTAATTCATGCAAATCATCATCATTCTTAGACTCAGATTCATTTTTGAACTCATCTCTGTTGAAACAAATCTGACCAGCAGTGAATATCAAGTCCGTTGCAACACCTAGATCAACAAAAAAATCATCAGCAAAGATTGCAATGAAGATTTCTAGAAATTCAAATAGGACACAGCAATGGTTATGAGATGGTAAAAATATTGGCAAAGTTTGGTAGAATGACTGAACGTTTGAGTAGTTAGAAACCTCTTCGGCCTTCTTGAACTTTTTATATGAATCCCATGGGATTATAGCACCAGGTAAAAGACTCCAGACTAATCTCAGCCCTAAGATTACAGTGATCCAGTCGGCTTTGCTTATAATAGATTCTAGCTTCTCGCCAGTATAGGAACAACCTTCATAAGGAAACATCTGTCTGACGAAGTCGTTGGCTTTAACAATATCTTCATCATCAAATTGACCAAGACTTGGTTTGAAAACATCATACAAAGAAGTCTTTCCAGATTTTGAGGTTCTATCAATCTCCTTGAACCTGTTCTTCAGCTCTTTTGTCAAGTAGTGGATAACATATCTAGCAGAAGTATGATTCAAGGTACCTTCTTCAGCAAAAATGTCAAAGTTTAATTTCAAAAGAGAACAGTTGTTGAACTTCTCATAGTTGTATATGTAGAAAAACTCAGACTTAAGTCGATTGTTCTTAGCCTCGATGACCAGATCCAGATGGTTGAAGTCGTTTTTCTTAACGAGGTTAATCTCTTTGCCAATGGACTTCTCAGCGGTTGTTTCCAGCTTGATATTGACCGATTCTTCTGATCTGTGAAACTTGGACTTTGACATTGGGATACTGTTGGGCATGATAGCGCGGCTAGTGGCAAGTATTGATGGTCTTGATTGCTGTGAATAATAAGCTGATGGAGAAAGTGTTCAAAGGAATGTGGAGAAGATGGTAATGTTGTTATAAGATGAGCTAGTTAGTGGGTATGATGTTTCGCAGATCAAGGATTTCCCTAGTTTCTTATATATGAAGCCAATTGTAAACGAGCGGTTTCAGCTTTGTTTGAAGTTTGTTTCGAAACGTCACGAAAAGCAAGAAGAAGAAGAACTTGTAACAATTTTCTCTTTATTGATTTGCCTGTTTTGTTTCTGATGTGCGATCGGCATTCCGCTGCAGGAATTCTTTACTGAAACCACAACAAACAAAGCTGCTCGTGTCTGGTCTCATTTTTCGCGTCAATTTCGTGGGTATTCCATGCTACAGTATGAGTATGGTGCACTACACTGATTTTGGTGAATCAAAGTAAACTCTCGTCTTTCTCCCTCTTCAAAAGCTCTATTATGGACTCCTTCATGGCGTTCTTCATGCGCGGTACCTGAAGAGCAGTTTCCGATTCTGGCCCAAGTCAAAAAAAAAAAAAGTGAAACAAACGCGAAACCTCTCGTTCTACGCCGCCAAAAATAGACTTTATGCCCTAGAGCTAGTTCTGAATTGTACTGGTTCTTTAGCTAGAACTAGTATCTACTATCTGGTACTACGAGTCTATCTTTCTTTGTTTGAAGATGTGGTAGACCCTACAGCTAATTGATCCATATTAATTATGTTTTTGATTTTGATTTTGACATCACAAATATTAACTACAATAAACTGTTCAGTCTCGGATCTTGGACCGCATGATGAGGTTTAGCTAATCTACATCGATTTTGCTTTAATTCTACGCAATGATATACTTTGATTGCAATTGCTTAAATAAAAAAAAAAGTCTTTCTGAGAATACATAAAGTTATCGATTGCGTCTGAAATAATCTATATAGTTGCTGATTGATCTTTTTATGTTGATTGTTGAATATATTCAAATTAATTAATTTATATACCATAACTTGATTTTACTGAATTTCTAAATGGATATATTCAATTTTTATTGGAATGATTTTAATTTTCTTTTTTTCTTCGACACAACGTATTTCATAACATAGATATAATCAGAGAGTCTCAGTGATTAAAATCGTGTAATAAAAGACAGTGATCTACTAAATTACTACAGGAAGATTGAGTATTCAAAAGCTTCCGAATAAGGCAATAGAACTTAAGCTCCGAGCCGCATCATGCATCTCGGTGAAATCGTCCAGAGTCTAGAGAGTTCTGCAGCCTTTATAGGAAACTGCAGTTTTTGTGGAGAAGGAAAGATTTCACAAATTTAAAGAGTCAATTAATTAGAATATATTTTTTCCATATACACACATATAGCAAAATCACTGAAGCACCACAAACATTGGGCGAAACTAAAAGCGTAGTCGAGCTTTTTTTCTTGCCTGAGCAACTCCTCTCTCACGATTTGAGACGAAACGAGCCTGCTGGTCTCTTGGATTATCTGCATCTGATTCTATATCAGCATCGTCTATTCCCACTGTTCTATTTACGTCCCATCTTAGAACCTTTTCAATTCTAGACGTTTGATAGATCGAGTCCATTGGTTTAACCATGTGTTTTGGGAAAAGGTCTGGCAACTTATGTCTAGAGTCGTAGAAACTGTTGTCTTTTATGAAGAAGGTTAACTTGAATAAGTTGATATTCTTTTTACAGATTTTGTTCAGAACAGTTTCAGCATAATTCAAAGCCACTGGTTTACCGGATGTTAAAGAGGCATCATTATAATCGAGTTCCTTGTTGAATTTCCTCTTGAAATTTTTTTTGAATTGATTAATAACAGTTTCTAAATCTGCTTGATTGGTTGACTGATAAGTTGTATTTTTCCAAGAGGTGAGTAGTCCATCAAGGATCTCTCTAGAGTCTTGGCTATCCCTTCAAAAGTTCTTAGGAAAGGAAACCTGTGACCATTGATGGAGGCAACGACACATATTATGTGTATACAAGCACACGTGCTTTTTGTTGCTGTGTTTTTACACATTGAACAGTCTGCTTTTTCAGCATAAAATACACCAGTTTCAGAGCACTTCTTTATCTTTGATATCTTAACCTTCACGATGTGATTAGTGGAAGATTTCAGAATCTTAAGACAATCGAGAAATGCACTCCTGTACAGTGTGTATGATGGAGACCTGCGAAGTACCTTATGGTACGTAGAATGAATCTGGTCGAAGATTGTTGAGCCAATTGTCTCCAAATTGAAAGCTTCACGACCATTATCTTCACTCACTTGCCCGCCAGAGGAAGCAGGTATCTCATGACTAGCACTATCTCCCGTACCGGATGTACCCCCATCTGAAAAAATAGTCCCTAGTGTTTTTGATAATTGGTCGAACGTTTTGGACAAGATATTGTCATGGCCAACTTTCGATAAAGTAAATGTAAGAATGGCACCATCACTAGCTTGGTTGCTTTCAATAAAAGTGTCCATATTACCAAAAATCCTACTTTTATCAACAAATTCCTCATTCGACCCGAACCTTTTAACAGAAACCATGGTTTCAATATCGAAGCATCCGCTACTATATAAACTCCAGCTGATTCTTATTGAGGGAACCAGTTTGAGCTTTCCTGAAAAGTTGATTTCTTTTAGTTGTTCTTCTTGGAAAAAAGTAAATGAGTTATCCAAGAATAAAAATGTTCTTCTCTTCAGATTTGAGTACCGTAATGGTTGGATGGTGTTATTATATGATTCAATACTGTTTGTAGTATAAATATCGTAGATAGGATCAGACCTGAAAAGAGTGGCCCAGGCTGAAAATTTCTTTAGCACAAGATACTCAATGGTATCCGAGGAGAATAGTTCATCAGCAACATCAGCCCCACCCGAAAGGACGGAATCTATTTTCTCCTTAGTGAACTGCTTAGTCCTCAATCGTTTTACCAGGAAGATATGCTGAATTATCTTGATCATCTTGTAGAACTCATCAATGTCCAGTGTATGTGTCGCTCTGGTGAAGCAATGTATGAGTTGATCTCTTATAACCTTGGTGCTGTATAAGCGATCTATGTTCCTCATCACATGTTTGCAACACTGAATGTGGACTGAAGGATCTCTCACCACAATGTCAAGCGCTGAAACGATGCTTTTATGGTTGTCCGAGAAAAACAGCATTTTTTTTAAATCTATTCCTTTGACTCCAATCTTGATGAACTTTAGGAAGCTTACCCAATTTTGAACACTTTCACCTTCTGTTGTTTCCATAAAACAGATTGGAAAAGATTGGTTATTACTATTGATCACTGATGCAATGAAGATACATTTGAATGGATTCTGTGGTTGCTTGGAAAACGTAACATCGATAAATAAGAAGTTGTAGTAGCCACTTGATGCACCATCACTGAAATTTGGAAGATTCTTGAGGCAGTAGAACAGCCTATTGAATTTCAGAGAATGGCCGTAGTGTTTCACCTTCAGCTCCTTGAAGTCTTGATACAATTTTTGCTGCATAATTTCATCTGCTTTTAAACCTCTATCAACGCCTAAGCTTTTGTAAAGGGAAGAGTGAAGTAGCTCATTAGATAATGACCTTGAGTAGATGAATCTCTGAGACGAATATGCCTCTGCTTTAGCTTGTTGTATATCTATGTCATCATCATTCACAACATCTTCATCACCACTCAAACAATTATCGGCTAAAGATGGACAGATAGCATTTGCAAGCTCAGCAACGTCGTTTTTCTCCAACTGATTCTCAGATGATGCACTTGCCATCGATTGGAGAGTATCATGATCAACTGGAACAGACAGTGGTTCTTCTTCTGCCAATGGTTGGTATCTTGTAGCATGCTTGATGTTAACTTTATCCTCTTCAGTGAAGTCACCAGCGACAAAAACATTTTGCTCTTCATCATGTTTATTATCTTGAACCAAGATACAATTGGCATCTCCACCAATATCTAGAGCAACAACAGTAGCAATAACTTCATAATCGGTGCATGCTGAGTAGAGTTCATAGAATGGATGTGATCTTATTAGTGACCGGATGTGGAGTAGCTGATGTTCCATCAGTTTACTTTTGATATGCCCTAACGATTCTTCGTCAATCTCAATGATCTTCTTAAACACCTCATTATGAAGAGAATAATCTCAACTGAATATCTCGCATGATATGGGTAACTTCTCTCATTCTTATCGCTGAGGACTTGCTGATGGATTTATTGAGTTCATTATAATAGTTTAGAATCATACCGAACAATATCTCATTTGGGAATTTAGTCAACATATTCTTCATGGATGTTGCGTAGACAAAGGCTTTGAACATCCTCAAGTCACCAGAAAAAGAGTCATCATGTACCAACTTTAGTTGCTGTTCATGTATTTCACTGAGATGATCCAAATTCTCTATTTTTGTAATTTCATAGAGAATTCTTTCTTTGGATGACGGTTCAAGTTCCGCTCTTATTGTTCTATCATCTAGATTATTTAAAGTGTTTTTAATAATCGCTGGGTCAACCTCCTTCAGCATCATATCCTTCCTCTTCTTTTTCTTGAATTCAACAATTCTCTGTTTTACGGATGATTCGTAGTTTAGTTTGATTGTCTTGAGCATATCTTCAAACGAGCATTCATGGACTTTGGCTTCTTTTTCAAGGTGAAGCTCACACGTTTTGTTCTCATATACAGCAACGTTGAATAAAGGGACGTGACAATTGTGACAATGAAAGGACAGAGTAGATATGGAACTCTTCAACCTTTTAGAGAAGTACACATCGTTTCGGCAAATACCAAAAATTATGCTTTTCTTGAACACCAGCAAGATTGCAATCCATTCGAGGGCTTCACTTAGAGAGTGAAACTTTTTACCATCTTGCACAATATCATCCAGTTGAGATTTTTGCTCGATTTTCGAGAGCAATGCGTCTTTTAAGAGTGTTCCATGGTTATTGTCGTGGCCAGATTCCTGCAATGCTTCCGCTAGGACTTCAGAGAGACTTAGCGTCTGAAATTGTGAGTTATTGGTAGCAGTGACATCACCACCAGCGCTAAAGTCATCCGGGTTTCCTGTATATCCATTCCCTGGCGTATTTGTGTTTGTAAAGTTGGCAGAGCACTTGAAAATCTTAGGAGCAGTTCGACGACAGCGACGTTTAATGCGAGGTACAACTGTCTCTGATGTATTAGCTGGAGCAATATTTGGACTGTTGGTATCTGACGAAGTATTGTCTGGTATCGTAGGTGTCAGAGGATCTGGACCCTCATCCAACTGCCGTGAGGACTCTTCCTCTAACGGTGGTGGATCCCAGTCAACACCGTAATCATCAACAAGCCCAGCATCAGGATCACCCTGCCTTATAGAGGCGGGAAGGTTGTCCACACCAACGTGGTCAAGTATCCGTAGCGCCTCCTGAAACAAGGGCCTATATCTTGAATGTGCTTCACTTTGTTCCATCTCTTCTTCTTCCATAATTTGTATGAGCTGCTCTTCTTGCTAGCCCATTGGTCAATATTTCGATTATCCCTATCAATTTTGTAATTTTTCAATTTTATTATTTTTCAATCCCAAATCCGATTCCAATCCAAAAACAAGAAAATTTAGGCCATTTTGAAATTGCTCAGAACAGCCTAAAAAACCACCCAAACTGGAGTTGAACCAGGTAACTCACCGTAGGATATCATCTATTAAGATGTCAGCGGTGAAAGAAGCAGGATAAACACCCTACTGACCGTTTTGAAGAGCATGAAGAGGGACCAATTGATTATGATTCGGAAACTAATCTGATCATTTCTGTCATCAGCTCCCATCGTACAGTGCTCTTCTTAACGCACATGTGTATTAACATGCTTATGTACCAATGAATATCAACACTTTCAATATCAGTGAACCAGGAGCCCCAAAATATCGCTCCAAATTGTACCCTATTAATGCCCCAGAACACTATCATTATTCAGAATATAGAATGAGTTCGCGAGTACTACTAAGCGATTTTCTGAATTTCTCGCCGGAAACTTTCGTTACAGACTGCTCGGCCGATAGAAAAAAAAATTGGAAAGGAAATGAATCTCATCTCTCTTAGTAAATGCTATCTCATACATTTGAAATCGAACGGATTTGTATGATGGTGGACTACAGAGGAAAGTTGGTTCTTGCTCCTATGGTAAGGGCTGGTGAGCTCCCTACAAGATTATTAGCCTTGAAGCACGGTGCTGATCTGGTTTGGGGTATGTGTTATATCAATAAACCTACAAGATGTTCTTTTTGATAGTGACTAACATCTCACTCATAGGCCCTGAAATAATTGACAAGAAGATTCTTACATGTGATAGAATAGAGAACTCTAAACTAGGTACAATAGATTACCTATCGAAAGGACAAACCAAGATCCCTGGAGTTACAAATCTAGTTTTTAGAACTTTCCCAAAATTGGAAGAATCAAAATTAATCTTTCAAATGGGTACTGCTAATCCAGATATCGCAGTTGAAGCTGCTAAAATCATCATCAATGATGTTTCTGGTATTGATATTAACGCTGGTTGTCCTAAACACTTTTCAATCCATGCCGGTATGGGTGCTGCTCTATTGAGTACGCCAGATTTATTGTGTTCGATTCTTACTAATCTAGTGGAACAAGTTGGTAAACCAAATAATAAACCGATCAGTGTGAAAATTAGATTACTGCCTACTGAGCAAGATACTTTAGATCTGATATCAAGATTACTAGCTACAGGTATTTCGAATTTGACAGTTCATTGTCGTACACAACCAATGAGAAATAGAGAGACTCCAATCAGAGATTATATCGACAAGATCAAGAAGCTGTGTGATAATCATGGCACTCCATTGATTATCAATGGTGATATTTTGAACAGACTAGATTTTGAGAATCTACAGGGATCATGGGGAAGCGATGTTGGTGGAATGATCGCCAGTGCAGCTGAAGCCAATCCATCATGTTTCAGTAAGACTCCATTAGGTTGGGTTTCACTTATCAAAGAATACATTGATATTGCACAAAAGTTTGATAATTTTGTTGGGAATTCAAAATATATGTTGACAAGAATGATACCTGGGAAGAATTTCTTCTACCAGGTCATTGCAAGATGTAAAACATATGAAGATTTCCATAAATCTTTTGAATTGTTGAACGAAGATGGTACAAAGAAAGTGGAAGGAATCACAGCGGCTCCGGTTCTAACACAAACTAATAATGACAAAAAGCATAAACTTGAAGATGAAGATACTCTCCCTGAAAAGAAACGAAGCCTGGGTGTCAAAGCATAGAAAATCAATAAAATAATACAACTAATCAATCAACAAAGTAACGTAATATATTCATAAAAATAACATATCATTATGCAGATATTATAGAAAAGAAAAACATAACAAGTGTAAATGAAGAGGTAAACAAGGAAGGAAATTTTATGTACAGATAAACTTCCAGAATACAAAAAACACATCTCTTTAGTGGTCAAGTCCTTTCCTTCCCCATTAATCAGACACATCATGAACGAACGTTGCAGCAGCTATACTTTTCTTCTCTTCAATCTCAGTAACATCATTATTAGGCTATTCACAAGGCAATCATCTTCATACGAGACCATCAAACAGCAGTTTGACATTCTCAAAAAACTTCTTCAAAAGAAAGAACTCATGATAGCAATGATTTCAATCCACACCATGCAGCAGCGGCACCAGCCATCAGACCAGAAGCAATACCCATTGGCTTGATACCTTTGGTTGACTTGAAGACAGCTCCAGCTAGGGCTCCAGCAGCGATTGAGTTTAAAGCATCATGTTTACCTCTTAATCCGTCAATTGTACTATTAATCAAGTTATAAGTCAATGCTAAAACACCTGCAGTGTTACCCAAAAATGGACCTCTTCTAGTAATATGATTCAAGATGGTATTTAGTTTCAACTTTCCTGGACTGTTTGCTGGGATATTACGAACACCTTCAAAGAAACCATAGGTACCACCAAGGCCTAAAGCTAATAGATACACACCACCAGTACCATAACATAGATCATCATTCCAACCTCTTGATGGGATAAGACCTTGAGCACCTTCTATTTGAGTCAATGATTCATCTTCAAGATCTAGGTATTCAACACCTTTTTCCAATCCAGCCAATGGGTGTAATCTTGAGGTATCTAAACCACCTGGAGTCGCTATGATTTGAGAAACATCAGATATTGAGTTAGGATCGAATCCCAGTTTCGAATCTATGGTCGATGTAGGTTGTGAGTCTTGTTGTTGTTGTGAAGTCTTTGAGTTGTAACCAAATAACCAAGACATTGTATTTCTAATTTATGCTATATTGGTTGTTGTGGGTGAAACCAAAAAGAATTCAAGAGGGATATTATTGGTTCAAAAATAGATAAAAATCCGTCAGTTGTTGTACAGCAGAAAGGATATGGATATGGAAGAAGATTTAAACGTAACTGCAAATTGAGACCGTCTTTCTCGTTCACTCCTTTGACCTACTTCTGACCAACTTTTGCTGATGACTATATCAATTTTTTTTGCCTGAACTCGACAATTTTTCAGTTTGTCGGTTGCGACACTCCCACTGGTCGGATTTTGCTTAGAGAGACAAAAGCATGATTTCCACGTGACAGAGAGTTCCGAGCTCTATTTACCCGGCTCTAACGATCTTAGACCCGTACCGAAAAGTCATATATTTTACTACTGAAGGACCCCTCGGCTCTCAGTCCTCAGGCCACACAGCTTGATCTTCAGCTTTTCCTGGAGAAATGTTAGTATAAGGAAACATTCAGTTGATACTTCAAGTACTCCCTACTCCTCACTGCTATGTCTTTCGCTACACAGTTTCCTTGGGATGAAACAGGAAACAGAGACAGCTATGACCCAAAGTACATTGACTTTGTATTGAATGACTTTCTACCAAAACAAGAGATCGAGATTGCAAACCACAGAGCTGAGATAGATGAAATCACACACCCTGCTCTGAAAATTAGAAAGAAATCAGAGTTAATGAACGATATCCGTGATAGTTATTACTTGCCAATTGACTCTTTCAAAGACAATGTTATTGTTACTGAAGAGACACTAACTGGTATTGATGGGTTCGAGATCCCAATAAAGGTCTATAAACCTAGGGAATCAAAACTTCCAAACGGTGTTTATATCAATTTTCATGGTGGGGGCTGGGTTCTAGGCGATTTAGATCTTGATCGTATGCAAAGTTATTGGCTTGTTCATTTATCAGGTGTCACTGTCATTGATGTTGGTTATAGAATGATTCCAGAGTGGACATACTCCACATGCTACTATGATGCTTATGGTGCAATTAAGTACGTTTATGAAAACCATGAGAGATTTCGAATTGATCCTAAAAAGATCAGTATTGGTGGGACTTCAGCTGGTGCGAAGTTGTCACTCGCATCAGCTCATATGTGTAGAGACTTGAAGATCCCTATTGGTTTAGTGATTGCTATTGTTCCACCTGTTCAGAAATTCCTTGAGACAAGTAATCCCCAAGACTTTGAATTCTCTAGATCATTGATTAAGTTTGGAAACGATCCATTTGTTGGGTTCGGTGGGATTATATATTTTGAGAAGTTGAAGAATGAAGCAGAGGTTACGGCCCAAAGAATTGATAGAGATCTGGTTTTCAAGACATTCGGTCATTCTCCAGATTATGCACTATACCAGGGGTCCATTATCGAAGCTTCAAGCTACAAAGACTTGTCCAAACACATTATCATTGTCGGAGAGAACGATGTGCTAGTCGATGGAGGGAAGGCATATGCTAAAAAATTGGTGGATACCAACATAGAGTTGACATTCATCACTGCCCATGGGTTGGGCCACCTCTTCTCCACACATACTGGAATCTTCAGCCAGAGTAAGAAGATCCTGTTCACGTTGGGGAAGGAGCTGGAGAGACTCCAGGCTGGCGACTACTCTGCCTAAAATTCACACACTCGGCTCAATGATCTCCATATTCGGATTTAGTAATCTAAGCGATAAATAACCTCAATACAGGACCGATGTTGCAACTTTCGCTGACCTCACAGTTTACTAGACTCGTGACGCCTATATAAAGCTGGGGGAGTGTCCCTGTGACCCTTTCCTTCAATCAAATAAAACTTAGGAGCTAGAACCCACGGTACTCAACCACAATGGCCACCACTGAATATCAATATGCCTGGGAAGACCCAGCAGTCAAGGACAGTTATGATCCTGCATACATTGATTATCTACTCAACATTTTCTTCCCAGAGACAAAGGCCATAATCGCTGAACATCAAGAAGAGTTGAACAAGATTGAAAACCCGATTCTTAGAAAAAGAAAGCAGTCTGCACTCGCATTGGCTGTTCGTGATAAACACTACTTACCAATTGATGAAATCAAAAAAGACATTATAGTCACTGATGAAACATTCCCAAGTATCGACGGTACAGAGATTGAAATTAGAATCTATAAGCCTAAAGATGTTAAACCAAACAACGGTGTCTATATCAACTTCCACGGTGGTGGTTTCATCCTCGGTGATTTAACTTTTGATATTCCACAGAACTACTGGCTAGTTCATTTAACTGGTGTCACTGTCATTGATGTTCATTATAGATTGATTCCAGAATGGACTTTCTCCACTTGTTTCTATGACTCCTATGCTGCTATCAAATACGTCAAAGAACATCCGGGAAGATTTGGAATTGATCCCAATAAGATCAGTATCGGCGGTACTTCAGCTGGTGGTAAGATTGTATTAGCTGCAGCTCATGTTGCAAGAGATTTGGGAGTCCCTGTAAACTTGGTCATTTCTAATGTTCCACCTGGTGAAAATTATCTAGATGTTTTGACTCCACAAGATGCCAAATTCCCTGGTTCATTGATCAAATTTGACAAGGATCCAATTTTAAACATCAGAGACATTAGATTTTTTGAAGAAGCCAGAAGGGAAGCAGAAACAAAATCTCAAAAAATCGATCCAAAAATCGTTAAGGAGTTCTTCGCCAATTCTCCAGAACTTGATTTATACGAAGCTCCAATCCTTGATGCTACAAACTACAAGAACTTGCCAAAACATGTCATCTACGTCGCTGAGACCGATTCTCAAAGTGATGGTGCTAAAGGTTATGCTAAGAGATTGATTGATGAGAACGTTGAGGTCGCTTTCAGAGTTGCTCGTGGACTTGGTCATCTTCATTCGAGTACTCCTTTATTGTTCAAAGAAAGTAAGAAATACTTGGATTTGGTAACTAATGAATTAAATAGACTACAAGCTGGAGATTATTCAGATTAGGGTATTAATACAAGATAAAAACCTCTTTTCAAAATAAATCCTGAGAACTGTTGATTGAAAATATACAGCAATAATCATGTGGTGACTCCACCTTGATGGCAAGGAGATCGTAGCATGCTTTTGGCAAGTAATAGTTCTCTCTTGATGTCTTCATCTGTCATTGATCTAAATGATTCAGTGAAACATTTGACATCAGAGAAGTATGGCTCCAGATCTACCAACTCATCCGATGTGCTGCGACTTGAATGTCTCAACTTGATAGCGTGGCGTGAAGCCATGTTGCCTCCATATAAATTTGTGACAGATAAGCTCCTGAACTGCGACTCAAATTTCTCTATCAATTCAGATTCCTGTTCTGCACTTAGGGTTGATAATGTAGACGTACTGGAACCAGCAGTACTTGCCTCCGGTGATATCACAATGTCCTCCTCTTTGAAAGTAGCAAACAGTATACCAGCAGCAGACACCCTGTCAGTGGAGGTGTTATATAGAATGATGTTCGAAGTGAGGATTGGTTTTGTGTAATTGATAATCTTTGGTCTTTCGTTACCAGGAATCCTAGTACCTGATAGAATAGAATTGTTATGCCATTTCAACGTATCTAGAACTTTCTTGTGGGTCAAACAGCTATTCTTGAATAAATTGATATAATGATTCTTCATTTCTAGCCTCTCCTCCTCGTCAAAATATTGACCACTGACTGAAGGCTCATAGACAAATTCTGAATAATGTGGTAAATAATCATAAATCTAAAGCTTGACAATCACTGGTGGCTTTTCAGTAATACTTTCACCATCTCTCTCATCCTCATTTGTGGTAAGTAGAGAGTCAATCATGTCTCTGTCACGATCATTTATGACTAAACCGTCAAATATTTGAACAAAATCCTCCAATCTCACTTCAAAACTTCTAGCTGTCATCTCATCTCCAAAGTTGATCTCTTTAATTTGGGCAGTTGCGTTGAACTCACATAACGTAATGTTTCTCGACTCCAAAACATTGTCAAATGAGTTATACTCATAGATGAAAATTTTCTCACATAACTTTAGCTTTTCTTCTTTGGATGGTTTGACACTATCCCATAATTTCGTGAGATTTTCTGCTTTTGCAGCCTTATGGGAAGTTGTTTCCAAGCGACTTATGTATGGAACAATTGAACCATCATTTTCAAACTTTGACCCACGCAACTTAGCAGCAGCTCTCTCAAAATTTTCAGGTGGTTCATCAAAAATATTATTACCCAAGACTGATTTGACTGTCTTTATCATAAGAAGCACTAGTGCTAGACGAATGCTGATGAAATTATACTCTTGGTATCCGTTATTGGGATAACCACATGCTACTGGATTGGTGCCTGTACTATTTATTGGGATCACTCGCAGAACCACAACTGAGAGGATTTGAGTAGGAGTGAGATCAGAAAGTTTGTCATAGGCTATATTGTCCACCCCAAGTCTGGCCGATTTGATCTCAGCAACAGTTCTTCCACACTTAATTCTCTGATTGTTTTCTTTATCATTGATCTCAATGATATACCCGTTAAACAAATCACAGCCAACGCTTATTGCACAGTTTGCTACAAACATATACTGCAGTTTTTGTAATATGGTAAGTCTAGTATGCTCCGACATCAATTGAGGGATCATGGTGACATTCTCACAGTCTGAACTTGAACTATTATGGTGAATAACACCAGACGAGTTACAGTAGTCACTTCCAATTTTTTTCTTTAGTTTGATTGGGATAAGAGGTACCCTATCATTGAGACT
The DNA here is from genome assembly GCA_030581995.1 of Wickerhamomyces sp. NRRL YB-2243. NCBI lineage: Eukaryota > Fungi > Ascomycota > Saccharomycetes > Phaffomycetales > Wickerhamomycetaceae > Wickerhamomyces > Wickerhamomyces sp. NRRL YB-2243. The sequence continues at coordinate 299,621 of JAKTWL010000010.1, forward strand.
AATCAAAAAGTCTGGATGAAGATTCTGAAACTCTTCTCTCACACCAGTAAAGTCTTTCTGCCACGATACGGGCTATACCTTCTGCTAAAAATGTAGCCAAGACTCCAGTATTAGATCCGAGATGACTTCTTAAGAAGCAGTTGAACATTCTTACTGCAGGTCCTAATACCATTCTTTGAAAGATTTGTGATATTGATGTCTCAGATAAGTTTTGACCGTATTGGATGGTTTCATACGTGCTTGGGGGAACCAAGACCCAACCATCGAACCCAGTTATCCATTCGGAGGGTTTATGATTAACCACATCACTGTCTGTGCCAGAGATACCAGAATCTGCATTTTCATCAGTGACACTAATCTCATCTTCTTTACCGGGTCCATGGTATACCAGGGTTTTTTTTGAATAAAAGTGACAGTTCCTCGTGTAGATATTCTCTCGAGCTAGTTCATATTTCACTCCAACACGGTGCAATGAAATGCTCATCGCTGAACACCATCAGACCAACATGGCCCTTACCGCTTTCTAAAGTTACTGGAAGTTTTCTGTGAAATTTGTCAAATAGAGTTCTATTGCTGAAGGAGTTAAGTCCCGTCAGCATTTGATTCATTATTGGTCGTGAGATGTATTGAATTATCTTGATGTAGTTATCGATATCAGCAGCACTGTTTTCATGAACTTCTGAGCCGGTTTCAACAATTTCATAATGATGATGAAAATTTAAGATGTATTCTGGAACTGGTTTTGTATCACTAAAATTGACTGATACTTTGAACTCATCAACTGGCTTTGAATATAACAAGTTCACATAAAACAGTTTCAATATCTTGTGACCATCAATAATGTCAAGTTTCTGGACGTCATCCGCTGAGTTTATGATTTCCTGCATCTCTGATCTAGTGAGATCAGGCAAGCGGCTAATGAATTGAAGGGATTCTTGTATCTTGAACTTGAGATCTTGTCTGGGCGTCAACTGCTTGTACTCAAAAGGATTTAGCTCATCCAGCCCTAGATATGTGGCATATATGTTGAACAAGGGCCAAGTATATATGAGAGACCTCACATTTGTTCGAAGGAACGAGGACCAGCGATGTAAACCTTGTTGTTGCGTTACCGCATCGGACAGATCAACAACCTCTTCACTTAAAACGTTGATAATATGAGACATATGTCTTTCAGCTAACAAAAGTTTTAATGTTCAGCATGGTTGGGATCTTAACTTGAGAGCGAGCTTATATTTATATAGAAGAAGTAGATGAGACTAAGATGTTTCATTGTCTTGTCGCGAACCTGTCCTGTGAGGCAATTTGTAGGGAAGAATTGGAAATGTCGCGAATGCGTTGTAGAAGGGTGTCTGCGCCGGATTAGTAGCGGTGGGCGAAAGAACAAAGTTTTGACTTGAGTAGAAGTCTACAAGAAATGAGTCTCATAGACAACAGGCATTGACTTGTGGCAAATTACTATGATATCATTCTTCATCACTCTCTTAGTTCTCTTTCTTTATCTTTTTGGATTTCTTGTTGTCCTTCTAGGATTTTTTCTTCGACTTGTTACTCTCCTTCACGTCTTCACTTGAAGATGGCACAGTTGTGATTCTGCTTTACTCGCTTGAGGCTCATCTAAGGCATCTTCAAGCTTCACTTGATCCATCACCATTAGTCCACCGTAAATACCAGAGATCACTTCGTCAACCTCTGCTGATACAAGAGTCTTTCCTGGTTGTAGCACAGAGCCTCACTCTCATCTCTATCCAAGGGTTTCCTGGATTTGAGCTTACTTTCAGCTACTTTCATTATCTGATGGAATTTCGCCTTTGCGTGATGTGACGTGAGTCCTTCATTTTCTTTCAGTCCTAACTCTTTATTATATTCATGAGCTGTGAGTATCCATGCGTCTATCTGTGGTTTCTGTTTGTATATCTTATTTTTCCTTATCAACTCAACCAGTTTTACTCTTTGGTCCAAGACGGTGATGGTATATGAGGGTTTCCTCGTGATACGGGCTATGTTACCTAATGTAGTTGCAAATGTATAATTGGGATCAGGGAGGGAAACTTTTGAGTTTTTTGAAGTAGTAGATGTCGATGATGTAGCAGGGTCTCTCTTCTTCTTGTTGATGCGAAACACGATATTAGGAACCAAAGACTTGCTCTTCTTCGTCACTTTGAAAGATCCTTTATCATCTGTGGCCTCAAGATTGTAGTTGACGAACTCGAACTTCGCATTCGGTTTGGGGTTGCACTTATCTCTTTTGATCATTTTTTCTTTGGCGATGTGTTCTTATGCTTTATATGCCCTTACTTTATGAAGCTATCAAGCACTAGAGGCTCTCAGACAGCTTCGTTTCTTTGTTGATGAAATTGAGGATTTTTTGCTAATGTGATCTTCATTTACGTAATCACTCGGTATTTTTTTATGAAGAGCAAAAGTCAACATGTCCTCTTCCCCTAAGAACTTCAGCACAGTCAATCTGCTATTGAGGAGATGTCTAGTGAAATTCAGGACAATCTAGTGAGATTACGAAGACAACGGAAGAAACTCCTAGAAACGTTGAAAAAATTGGAGAGTTTGGATGATGATGAGCTAAAAGTAACCATAATGACACTGGTGAATAACTATCAAGAAGACCTCGAATTCACGTCATCTGCTATCCAATTCAGGTATGATATCAAGCTTGGTGGGAAGCTAAAGATCAATGATTCATCACTACTGGACTACATTGCTCAACTAGATGAATGCGACGAATTTCTCGAGAATTACAAGAACAATCTAGTTCAGAAGCAGTTCGAAATCAAAAAAACACAACTTGATAAATTCAAGGAGTTGAAGACTCAGAAATACAGAACTCATAGATCCAAAAACGAAGATCTAGATGAGTCATCAAGAGAAGAAGAGAGGGATGCTTTGGCCACGAAAGAGATTTCTGCAGATGCAAAAGTGTTATCGACAACCAAAAGAATCACATCCAAGTTAGCACAATCATCTCAAATATTACAAGCTTCGTTGGTACAATCAGAACTCAATTTCGAAGATTTAACGATCCAGAGTGATTCATTGAGTGAGCTTGCTGATAAATATGGAGCTTTGAAACCGATATTGGAGAAATCAGATGTCTTCATTAATGATATCAAACTAAGTTCTCAAAAAGATAAGAATAGAATGTATTATGCTCTGATCTTCTTTGGATTATGTTTATTGAAGATCTTTTGGGGAAGATTGTTCAAATTACCTATAATGTTTGGATTGAGATTCTTCTTCTATATTCTAAATTCTTTCTTTGCTGGTATCGGACTGATTTCTAGGAAGAATTCTGGTGTTGCTGAGACTGCTGATTTCTATTCAACCGTTGATGTTACTCAGGCCCCCCTCACTGAAAGTGTACTGACTGAGTCAATATTCAAGGTCAAAGAAACAGAGGCTTTTAATGATGAATTGGATTTTGAAACTGGGAGTGTTGAGGAAATAACACTGGAAATTGGTGGTGATGACTTGAATAGGATTGTAGATGAGCTCTGAAATTCAATAAATGATGAACCTATCAAGATAACAGTGCCTTTAAGAATTTGAACTAGTGCTCAACTAATTAAAACAATATTACGATCTTGATAAACAAAAATAAGGTGTCGCTCGTCACTTTATGATAACTCGCTTAGCTGGCAGAGATAGCATCGGAACGTCATCCACGAATCCTAAGGTGGTACCGTAACTGATCATCATACGTTTGTCATGGCTGACACGCAACAAGTAATTGTTTCACCAGTTGCCACGAGTTCTCAATACTCGACTTGGAGCAAAGAGGTCGCTGCAAATGCACAAATAGTCTAAAACACCTCCTGAATAGCCTGGAATCTGGATTCTCAACCTGCGCCAAATTTCCTCGACGCGGTCGCTCGGCGGTTATCATCGACATTATTATCGTAATTTCAGTATGATGATCCGTCATAAGGTGAGGCACGTACTTATGACTATTGACTCTAACAATGCACACACCAGATCGGATTATTATGAGATCATCAGGCGCTGCTAGCTGATGTATTTGGTTAATTTCGTGTCCAGTATCTCCGGAAGATTCTGATGAGGTTGAGAGAGGAGGATATGATCTGTTGGATAGTCAGCATCTTGAAAGTGGAGAGGCCTGTTCATATCGTGATGTTTCATATCTATCCCATAGAGTGTCACTGATTGAACGAATTCCCCATGTTTTCTCCATAAATTCCTCCATTCAAGTCATGTTTTTTGGAGTATTTTCCGGTTTGTGCGCCTTACTACTTTTTTCAGTAGTTTTTGGCGGCGCCAATTGCAGTCTGGAGAAACGCAGCGCGCATCTCCGGACAAATTCATGCACAAAAAAGAAATCCTGGACAAAATCTGGAGTACCGGAAGCTTAATTCTTGGGGAATGGGGAGGCTGGACAAATGAATCTTAAAAAAATGATCCACAAATTTTGCCGGAAAACTGTAAGAAAATTTGTGGGATCTGGCAACTGGCAGAAGCGAGATTCAGATCTCCCTAATTGCCGACCTCATAGCTTATCCTCATCGAAAGAAGAACAAGTAACAAGCTGGCACCAGGCTGACAGAAGAACTGAGAAGACAGTGTAGGTGATTGGCTTATTTGGATGGTTCTGCTGGTGTAGATGGTAGACGTGTAGACCTCGATAGGTCATGCCCACGGCTGACAGACGTACTTGTGATCAGTTGCTTCTTGTTAGACAACAAGCTGTGCCGGCGACGGCTTAAATTTACAACTGATCAAAACTACGTAAATTTTAACCTGATCGTGTGATTCAGGATTCACGAGAATGAAATTCTAGTAAGCTCGAGCTTTGTGGGGGGATGACTCAAACACCAGCGCTGCTGCTTGGGTAGTTCGATTCATAATAGCAGCCAGTAGCCACTCACTGCCAGTAACTAACTAGCAACTAAGTTCTCTGAGTAGTGTATTAGTGAGTACTGCCGGTGAATATACAGCTCCAACAGCCAAATGCCAAGTGCCAACTAGGTCGCGCTTTCTATATTTCGTATAAATTTATGATGATCCTTCATGAATCATGAAACTCTTGTAAGGACAAGAAAGACAGCAATTGAAAATCCGGAAAAATTACTAGGGGATGGAATATTGTCGCAATTCAAAGTTCGGCCGGCTAAGATGAACTCGTTGTGATCAGTCAATTACGAACTACTAAGCATGAACAATGTAAAAACCTAATCCCAGCTATACTCTTTCACCCCTCGTACTTACTTATTTCTCAGCTCCAGTCCGTCAAGGGTTATGTGAACTGTTGTACTCGTAGTTTTACCGTGATAAACAGTTTGGCCAGTTGTCGATTGCGGATGGTTGATCACTCGATCTTGCAATTCTCAACAATTCGTCGTGACTCATGTCTCCACGATGACTTTCTCTTGTGCTTGCTGACGGGCGACGGCTGCGACGGCCATTAGCTGTCCAGTGTCTAGACCCTAGATACCAGATTTATTATTCCTTGAATTCGCCCAACTATGCCGGCTTGAAAAGTGTCTCCGAAATGAAAGGCCAAGCTCAACAAACAACAACCAGCATTAAAAATGAACCTGGGGCCTGTGGTTCAATCATACCTAATTATGGAGAAACAAGCAGTCACTTCAACATCGACGCATCTCTTGGTCCAACTGACCAATCAGAGTGTGTCGACTTTGATCGTCCTCCGGCCTACGGGCCCTACCGCCCTACCCCCTCCACAATTTCTCTAATTTGTCCCGAATCCCGAGTGTTTCTAAGCCCTTCCCACAAAAAAAGTGTCTCTGGAGTGCCGGACACCCCCTGCAATCGTCCCGCGGACATGCATGAGGTTTTTCCCGTGTTGATTTCAGAAATTGCCCCAGAATTTTTCTTAATGCACCACCTGTTTTGATCGCCATTGGCTGTCCCTGCTAAGTTTGGGAAAACTATATAAAGATCCCCAGATCCCCCAGATTCTCTTTTCTTTTGCCATCTTTTTTTCTTTCTTCATTATAAACAAACACTACTACATTAACAATGGTTGGGCTTTTAGCTGAAGAAGTTAAACTAACCTTCAAGAAGAAAACCGAAGCTGATAAAATAGCTATCGCTCAAAGAAAAGAATACGCCAAACAAAGAGGTCAGAATGGTGAAAATCTAAACAACTATTTGCCAAAAACTGATTTACCATGGTGGAAACAAAAACATTTAGTTCACTTAAATTGGTTGATTTTGATTATTTCATTGACTTCAACTAACACTGGTTATGATGGTTCTTTATTGAATGGTTTCCAATCCATTCCAGATTGGATGCACACTATGGGTAAACCATCTGGTGCTGTCTTAGGTGCTATCAGTAATGGTGTTGTTTTCGGTGTTTTGCTGTCCACTTCTGTTTCTCCATGGATCGCTGATAGATTCGGTAGAAGACATGCTGTTACCATTGGAAACATTATCATGATCATCGGTACTGTCATTCAATCTTTTGCTGCCACTGGTAAAACCGTTGAAGAACTTTCTTTAGTTGGTAAAAACTCTAAAGGTGGTCCATATGCTCAATTCTTAGTTGCCAGAATCATCTTAGGTATCGGTAATGGTATCAGTACTTGTTCTTCTCCATCATTGATTGCTGAATTATCTTACCCAACTCACAGACAAATGTGTACTGCCTTTTTCAACTCCAATTGGTATCTAGGTGCTATTGTTTCTGGTTGGTTATCATTTGGTACTAGAAACGTTCCTCACAATTGGTCATGGAGAATTCCATCAATTGTTCAAGGTTTATTCCCAATTCTACAAGTCTTTTTGATCTACTTAGTTCCAGAATCTCCAAGATATCTAATTTCTAGAGGTCGTAATGAAGAAGCTAGGGCTATCTTTTTGAAATATCATGCTGGTGGTGATGAAGAACTTGGTGGCGCTCTAGTTGATTTCGAAATGTCTGAAATTGAATTGGCCATTGAACAAGAAAGAATCGCCAACAATTTCAGTTATATGTCCTTATTCAAAACTCCTGGTAACAGAAAGCGTGTTTTCTTATTGTCTGTCATTGGTTTCATGATGCAAATGTCTGGTAACGGTTTAGTCTCATACTATCTATCCAAAGTTTTGGCTTCCATCGGTGTCACTTCTACTTCTCAGCAATTGATCTTCAACGGTGGTTTGATGATTTACAACTATGGTATTTCTATCATTATCAATTGTTTTGTTTTCCAGAGAACCAAGAGAAGATTCACTTTCATCACTTCAGTTGCTTCTATGTTGGTCACCTATGTTATTTGGACTGTCTTGTCAGCTATCAATCAACAAAGAAACTTCGAAGATAAAAGTTTAGGTAAAGGTGTCATGGCTATGATTTTCTTATACTACATTTCCTACAACTTTGGTCTAAATGGTTTGCCATACTTATATTTGACTGAAATTTTACCATTCACCATTAGAGCTAAAGGTACCAATATGTGTCTATTCATTCAACAATTGGGTCAAATCTTCAATGGTTTCGTCAATCCAATTGCTATGGATGCTATTCACTGGAAATACTATATCGTTTACTGTTGTATTTTAGCTGTTGAATTGGTTGTTGTTTATTTCACTTTTGAAGAAACTTCAGGTCGTACTTTGGAAGAAGTTGCTGAAGTCTTTGGTGAAAAGATTAGTGATCATGACATTGAAAACATCAAATCAAAAGGTGATGCCACTCATGTTGAAAATGGTGCTTCTGAAGACTCTTCATCAGACGTTGAAAAATCAAACAACCTTTTGGTTTAAACTTGACCCAGTTTGCCTTGTTTGTGCCTTTGCTTTAGTTATTTAATGAGTTCACGTTAAAATGTTTCAATTAATAAGGATTTAATTACAGAGTTCTTTAATATAATGTTGATATCTTTTGAACCCTTCCACCTGTAGCAAGTTTGATGTACGTCATAATTTACAGAACATGTGAACGCTCATGAATTGGCCAAACCGATGGTTAACTATGATTTTTTACGAGCACAGTATCGATGGTGATGAACAACTGCAATATCGTAGGTAATTGAAGTGTCAACCATACGTCCCTGACATCTATGTACTGATACGCGCGCACTCTATACTCTGTACAGCTCTGCTCTTGTTCATTGAAGGGTTTAGGCTTCAAAATTCCGAGAATTTTCACCCTCGAAATACACATAGCCTTCCTCTCTGTCTGAATGTTTGTCGTTCATCAATTATCAATGTTCATCACCAGGTCCTGGAGTCATTCTATATAGACTCTGGGAGGGTCCAGTGACTTGTATGCTTGGGTGGTTGTTATACTGGCCAGGAGATCTTGCGAGGCAGCTTTTATATATGTCAAAATCGTGAGGACACCACTATCTGATCGATCCATCTTATTGTACGTCTTGCGGAGCCAGATATGAGTCGACAATCAGAAATTCAACTTGTACGCCGTTGATTTATAGGCCTCGTCAAGATTTAGGTTGAAAGACGCTAGTACTTCTACTAGCACTGATAATTACTGAATTTAATTACGATATTGAAACAAGGAATTAAAGTACGTGATCCAGTAACAATGAACGACAGGTGAAGCAGATCAACTAAATCGAGTGACTTCTAACTGGTAGAAGACAACCCTGGTGACATCCGGTGTGGTAGTCGTCCAGTAGTTATTTGACGAGTTATGTCATCGCAGTCGAGGCCAAATTTAGGTCCGACAGATCGACGAAGCACCTATAGACCCAGCAGCCAGTAGATCAATGCCTTGTTCTTGTATCACTACGATGATGCACTGATCCATAAGTCATCAATAGTATACCATGTCATACAGCAACCATTTGAAGAGGCATCTTCGTCAATAAGAACATGGTGACAGTATGTTTCCATAGAACTAGCAAATTTTAGAGCGTTACCGGACCTCGTCGCCCATAAATCAATTCCTTCACCGGCGTTGATCGAAAAAATTTCACGCTCCGCTGACTCAAGCAAAAAATTTTCCAAGTATAAAAACATGGCCATCTTCCACTTTTTTCACAGTCCCTGGCTTTCAGACATAATTCATTCTAACATTCAATTAAAAATGTCTTTCAGAACTGCTTCAATCCGTTTAGCTCGTGTTGCTGCCTCAAAAGCTGCTACCCAAAAAAGAGCTCTTTCTGCTTTATCCTCAATCGCTGCTCGTCCAACTTTGAGATCCGCTACCTCAGTTGTCGGTGCTAGAGGTGTTAAAACCATCAACTTTGCCGGTACTGAAGAAGTTGTCTACGAACGTGCTGACTGGCCAAGAGAAAAACTATTAGAGTACTTCAAAGATGATACTTTAGCTTTAATTGGTTACGGTTCCCAAGGTTACGGTCAAGGTTTAAACTTGAGAGATAATGGTTTGAACGTCATCATCGGTGTCAGAGAAAACGGTGCTTCATGGAAAGCTGCCATCGAAGACGGTTGGGTCCCAGGTCAAAACTTGTTCAACGTTGAAGAAGCTATCAACAAAGGTACTTACGTCATGAACTTGCTATCTGATGCTGCTCAATCTGAAACTTGGTCATCAATCAAACCATTGATCACCAAAGGTAAAACTTTATACTTCTCCCATGGTTTCTCTCCAGTCTTCAAAGATTTGACCCATGTTGAACCACCATCAGATGTTGATGTCATCTTAGTTGCTCCAAAAGGTTCTGGTAGAACTGTCAGATCTTTATTCAAAGAAGGTCGTGGTATCAACTCCTCATACGCTGTTTGGAACGATGTTACCGGTAAAGCTCATGAAAAAGCTCAAGCTTTAGCTGTTGCTGTTGGTTCTGGTTACGTCTACCAAACCACTTTTGAAAGAGAAGTCAACTCTGATCTTTATGGTGAAAGAGGTTGTTTAATGGGTGGTATCCATGGTATGTTCTTGGCCCAATACGAAGTCTTGAGAGAAAATGGACACACCCCATCAGAAGCTTTCAATGAAACTGTCGAAGAAGCCACTCAATCCTTATACCCATTGATTGGTAAATACGGTATGGATTACATGTACGATGCTTGTTCTACCACTGCCAGACGTGGTGCTTTAGATTGGTACCCAATCTTCAAAGATGCTTTGAAACCAGTTTTCGAAGATCTATACGAATCTGTTAGAAACGGTTCTGAAACTCAACGTTCATTAGACTTCAACTCTCAACCAGATTACCGTGAAAAATTGGAATCTGAATTACAAGTCATCAGAGATCTAGAAATCTGGAGAGTTGGTAAAGAAGTCAGAAAATTACGTCCAGAAAACAACTAAATTTTCTATTTAATATAGAATTTAGTTTTCCTCTGTTTTTCAGTTGTTTGTTTTATGATTACCTTTAGTTTTTAGGTAAGAATTTTGTTATGTCACAATGGTCATGGAATGACTTGATGTCGTGTTTTAAAAACTTGTATCTTCTTTGATATTCATTTATTTATTATATTTTTGGGATTTTTTAGGTTACATTTGCTGCATGAATTTTGTTTAATGAAAAGACAAGTTCAGAGAATATACTATCAGTTTATTCTTAAAGTTTACAAGCTGTAGATCTACTTCATCTCACTCTTTAGACTTCGTCTTCTCAACCAAACTCTGGCTCTATCTATTTTACTGTGGCCCTTACCGTATTATGTTTCAGCTTTGGAACAGTCACAGATGGTGTTGGGGTGTTCTTCTCTCTAGCTCCTGCTTATATAAGCACTTTTGAATATGGTGAAAAAAAAATAGTGGAAAATTTTCTATTGAAAAGGCTTCTAAACAAGCGTAATCTAGCTGTATCTATTCGAAATATTCATTGATAATGGCTGTCGGTAAAAACAAGAGATTGTCCAAAGGTAAAAAAGGTTTGAAGAAGAGAGTTGTTGACCCATTCACCAGAAAAGAATGGTTTGATATCAAAGCTCCATCAACCTTTGAAAACAGAAATGTTGGTAAAACTTTAGTCAACAAATCTACTGGTCTGAAAAACGCTGCCGATGCTTTAAAAGGTCGTGTTGTTGAGGTCTCATTAGCTGACTTACAAGGATCAGAAGATTATGCTTTCAGAAACGTCAAATTGAGAGTTGATGAAGTTCAAGGTAAAAACTTGTTGACCAACTTCCACGGTTTAGATTTCACTTCAGATAAATTAAGATCATTAGTGAGAAAATGGCAAACTTTGATTGAAGCTAACGTTACCGTTAAAACTTCTGATGATTATATTGTCAGAGTTTTTGGTATCGCATTCACCAAACGTCAAGCTAACCAAATCAAGAAAACCACATATGCTCAATCATCTCACATCAGAGCTGTTAGAAAACAAATGGTTGATATCATCACCAGAGAAGTTCAAAACTCTACTCTTGCTCAATTAACCTCTAAATTAATCCCAGAAGTTATTGGACGTGAAATTGAAAAAGCTACTAAAAACATCTTCCCATTACAAAACGTCAATATCAGAAAAGTCAAACTCTTGAAACAACCAAAATTTGATCTAGGTTCTTTATTAGCTCTACATGGAGAAGCTTCAGCTGAAGAAAAAGGTAAGAAAGTCGCTATCGGTTTCAAAGATGAAATTTTAGAAACTGTTTAAGTGATTCGATGACAATTTATGAGGGAGAGATAGAAAATGGATATTAAAAATGCATAGAATGTGAAAGATCGGGAAATGAGATGAAGAGCTAGATCTTGCTTTAATGGAAACCAAGGAATTATAATAAGTTTGAATATTTTTTTTTCTGGTTTGAGAGACCAGTGCTTTTTGCTTTGTATTTATTAGTCAATAATGAACATGATTTTAGTAAATGATCAGAGAGTAGTTCAAGTGTTCCTTGTACCATCCCCCAATATCTATCCTCCATCGAGACGGATGAAAACCGTCAGAACACAACCCAAGTAATTACAGCCAGTCAACCACTATGGGGAACTCAAGCATCGAGAATAAAAGCACTAGCCAATCTCAAGCTTTAGCTACTCCAATAGCTTCAGCCAAGGACTACGGCTATGAGCTGGCGGCACTCTCCAGTAGATCAAGGGCCATGAGGCTGGGAGCTCTGCTTTAGAAAGGTGAGGCTAAGTACTGTGGCGGTGGTATGTCTGTCTGTGGCGAGTGTCATATCACGTGAGTTGACTTCACTTTCCGCTATTGTTGGCGTGCTTTCTTCCGTTGAGAGGTGTTCCCATATAAAGCGACAGTACTTTCCCTAAAAAATACTCACCACATCATTCATTTCTTTCTGGCTGCTCATTCTGATCTTCTCCATCATCAATTGAAATGTCCATTCCAAAACCAGAAGGTACAACCCTAAGATTGGGTTCCAAAGCTCCAAACTTTCAATCAGAGACTTCAGTCGGTCCAATTGACTTTTACGAATATGCTGGTGACAACTGGGTCGTCTTCTTCTCTCATCCAGATGACTTCACTCCAGTCTGTACCACTGAATTAGGTGCTTTTGCCAAATTACAACCAGAATTTGAAAAGAGAGGTGCTAAATTGATTGGTCTGTCAGCCAATGAACCAGAATCTCACAGAGCCTGGATCAAAGATATTGATGAAATTACTGGCTCAAAATTATCTTTCCCAATCGTTGCTGATCCAAAGAGAGAAATTGCCTACAAATACGATATGATTGATTATCAAGATGCTACCAATGTTGATGACAAAGGTGTCCAATTCACTATCCGTTCAGTCTTCATCATCGATCCAAAGAAAACCGTCAGATTGATTTTATCATACCCTGCTTCAACTGGTAGAAACACTGCTGAAGTTTTGAGAGTTTTGGATTCTTTACAAACTGGTGACAAAAACAGAATTACCACTCCAATTAATTGGGTTCCAGGTGATGATGTTATTGTTCATCCAAGTGTGTCAAATGAAGAAGCTAAAACTTTGTTCCCAAAATTCAGAATTATCAAACCATATCTACGTTTGACTCCACTAGATGTTTCCAAATAGGTTGATTCTATGGGACTTCAATGATTCATTTGAAAAAGAGATGTATTAATGAAAGTGTTTGTTACGTTTTGAATTGAACATGTAGTCAGTTGTCTCTTTGAAACGGACGTGATTTTTCATCAGATTCTGGTATGATTGTTTACTGATCCAATTGAACTCAGTACGTACCTATCAGCTAAATCCACAAGGCTCACATCTATGTCGATGAAATACTGAGTCACTAACCACTGGTAGCAAGTTTGTCATCGGTGAAATCATCTAGCGAACTATGAGCTGCTTCCTGCCTAGAGCATGGAGAGTAGAGCATATTTAACACTATATCAGGCCTCATGCTATCAGGCCTCATGCTAACGCCAATTCAAACTCGTTAATATCTCTATTAAGTCCCAGAGTTCTATAGTAAATTACTCTGGTCTGAATATCCCTAAGACCGGAGCTTATTTGAATACATTACGATGAACGTGATGAGATGAGTAGAGGAGTACAGTTGTTTGGGCTTTTCACAAATTAGATTGTTACATTTCTTGACCAGCTATATGTTTATAATTACACAGACGATAGCTTTCTAGGGAGGTAGAAGCATTATCAGACCAGACATAGTCGTATGAACCATGAACTATCAACTGATCGAAATCATCTTGATTAATATGCCACAGGGTTTATGACTAGTTCCGCTCGCATTTTCTGACATAGTTATTTAGGGAGAAGTTTAAGCGCACCAGAGCCATATAATTCAGTCACTGGAAACGCATAGCTATACTGTGTGAAAGTTTAACAATGTGACAGCTTATCAGCCTGTATGAAATTTATATGTGATGAACCCACCAATGTATGGCCTATCACCTTTCAGTGTATTATTGCCAGCAGGCTGATGATTTTGGGGTGGTTCTTCTAAACAAACAGTTATAACTTATAGTAGTGAACTTGAATGCAGGCTTGAAGCTGTTTGCCAAGACACAGTAGTTTATTTGCAAATGGATCAGCTGATCGTCTACAACCATCAAAAATTGACTATATTCAATTGTTTGATCGGACCTGTACTGGTTGTATGATCAATTGATACCAATCAGGCTCTAACTTCCTAGTTCCTACTAGCCACTGGACGCTGAAGGATTAAGGCATGTCGTGTCTGAACGACGACCCACTAGCAAAAGTTGATCATGGTCCAGTGATATAAGTGCATCATCAAGAGGAATAAGAGTAGACGGACGTAGTCGTTATTTGAAACAATACAGCCACTTATATCGAGTGATTATTATGACTGATAGTCGTTCTTGAAGCTACTGTCATTTTAGCGCTGGCGTAAACTAAGCCACTTTCGGTTAGTATATAGCATAGATCAGCGAGCTTTGCTTGCATGTGCTACAGAAGAACAAAAGCTTCCCTTGGTACAACCTAAAGCTGATCAACAAATAGTGCTTTGCTTATCCTTAGATCCATATTCGACATGAAATAGTAATCGTAGAATGTTTCAAATCATCAATATTGATAGATTCTTACAACACACAGCAGCTAGGTGCTGGGGGATCGAATATTTGAGCAGAAGCTGGCGTATGTCGCTTCTGTTGTTAAGATTAACCGGTCGACGGAACAGTACCTTAAAGATATAGCTATGAAGTTCACCAAAGAAAGCGTTCTGGAAGTATCTTCTGCTCTAATTTATTGTTTATCCTTGCAATCACTCACCGGGGACTGGGAGTGGGGACAATCAGAAGTTGGAAAGGAAAACGTAAAGAGTAAAGACGAACGCGCATCTGTGGCAGGTAGAGAACTAGAAGTAGAGAAGTACATCAAAAAGCCGGCTTGAGTTATTTTGATTACTTCCTAATTTGGAAATCACAGGTTTGTTTCAAGTAAAGGTCGTTTCACGTATGCGCACAGTCACACATCTGGTGTGCGATTGATTCGCGCATAACAATTAGAGAAAATGCAGGAGAATAGGTTTATTCATGTTAAAAACTCGGTCTTCATGTCTTCATGATGCTGGTTTTGGTCTTTGATGCCTTTAATTACAGTACTAAGTACTATCTGTTGGTTTTAGCGTAGATATATCGAAATGACTAGCGATAGCAGAAGGTGTCAGCTCTTGAATAACGTGTTATGAGTGCAGTTCATGTTCATGGTCACTGTTAGCAGCAGGTTAGAACACAGGACAGAAGACAAGAGTCGCTAGAAAGCTCACAAATCAAAGTTCCAAAGTCCCAACTAACGAACTTTTTTTTTTCTTTTTTCTTCAGTTGTACTATGTTGAATTAATATATATTAATTTGCCTAGCAGTGGTCTCCAATAAAATTTATTTTGGTTTCATAATAAGCAGATATTGCTTCAACCTTCAAACTCTACTTTATCCACCTTCCATTGTGTTTCCTTTATGTCCACACAGTTTGTTCTGCCGAAGGTCATTTATAAGCAATGCAGTTTCCCTCGTTTCGATTTATATGATACACATTTGAAGCAGCTTTGTTACATCTTGTAAACAATTCACCGATATACTAGATGAGTATCAGCATAGGATATTTTGACCCCTTCAGTGCCGAGGAGGATCCTTCCTTCCCACAAAATCAACAAGCACCTCACGATACGAACCTCCGGAATGACCTTATATTTACACGATATAATCAACAGGTCCCATTAAACCAAGATCCATATTCTCCACACAACTATTGCGGCTCTCACACGAGTTTCGATAATTGGTTTCCCTCACCAACTTATACATACTCATTCCTGGGTGATCAACACTATTCAAAACACTTATCGGACGAAGATACCAATATGCATCAGAACAATGAGATGATTATGGCTAATGGAGTCCAATTTTTTTTGGAACAACATCGAATAAAATCACCATCATATAACCATAGCATGATCAAGAAGGAAGTAGAATCCCTAGATGTTGCTGAATCGTCATTTGAAAACACCACACATCATGAAACCAACTGGTTTAATCCACTATTGACTCCTATTGACTCTGTATCATACAATGATATTGCTTGTACTCCAACAACAGAAATGATATATCCAGACCTCATTCAAAATGATACAGTATCACCGATGAGTGATCATCTACATCATCAGTCAGCCTCAAACCCGATCATCAACAAGCACTTGAGTATGGATGTTTTGAGTCCGTATGAAGCTGCATTGCCATTCACGAAAGAACTAACCACACCTTCATCAACTTCTTCCACAACACCCACATCATCAACCGTGATCAAGAAAAAAAGAGCTCTACCAAAGAAAGCAAAAACCTCAGAGACAAAAGCACCAAGAAATACAAGAAGATCAGGAAGAAAGAGAAAAGTTGTTGAATTTGAAAATGATGCCCAACCAAAATCAGAACAGCTAAGAAAAAACGAAGTCATATGGCAGCGAATCCTACAGACAAAGAAGAAAGGTATTTACAAGTGTGCACATTGTACTAAACAATTTCTTGATCTATATCAATTTGCCAATCATATTGATGTTTATAAAATCGTCAGATCATTCAAATGTCCCTTCAATGATTGTCCTTGGTCAATATTGGGATTGCCTAGAAGAGCTGAGATCAGAAGACACTGTGCTGCTCAACATGATTATAAAGTGACATTTTCAGATCATGGCAAACCTGGGGAGTCACCAAATGGATCATCAAAATATGAACATGGTCAATCAAATGATGGTGGAGAAGTTGAAGCTGGTGATATATCCAATGATACCCACATCAGTGGTGATGCTCAATTTTCCTTTGGCTGTAAATACGCATTATGTGATCGTATTTTCAGAAGAAAGGATTCCTATAATAGACATGAGAGGCTGGTACATATCAATCCTGAGAGTCGATTCAATAAGAGAGTCAGGAATTTACAGATCAAACTCAAGATTAATGATTTAGATATACTTCAACAGATCTTACATGAGAAAGAGATATCTAAGAAAATGAAATAAAATGAACACAAGGGTAAACATTAATATAATAGAAACCCATGGACAATGTTTATGAACCAAGAGACAAATTGCAATTTGACTCGTATAATATAAATAATAAGGTAATAGTCATATGTCAATGTATGGTGAATTTGGAGTTGATGCGCTCATTAAGTTGTAGTTCAATTGAAGTGATCTTAAAGTGATCTTGTTTCTCTCTAAACTGTACCATGGTCATCCCCTTGTCAAATGAAGACACAGATTTGGAGCCAATATTAATACATCCCATATACACGTCAACTCGTGAGTCGTGATATCAGTATTTAAATGCAACTCGTTGTTGTAAAATGATCATCTACATATTTGGAAAATCACCTTGGCCATCACAAACTCGCCAGACCCAGACACTAGACAACAGACACTAGACAATAAGTAAGCTGAGAATAAAGCTGTAACATCTGCGAGCCCGATAAGATATAAATAGCTTCCAGCTCCAACACACTGACCTACATTCAGATCCTCTTGAAAGGTCAAAGTGTTTGATGATCTGTCATCTGTCATGGGAGCTTGACTGCAGTTCTAATGAATAAGCGGGTGTTGTCCAATGAGTTAGTGGACACAAGGCACTCATAAGTCACTACTACACTCACAGTAGCTCTGCACGTCCATTCTTCCATTTGAAGGGGATTGTTCTCTCTACTCTGTGACTGCCTTTGGACGTAAGACGTAAGCTTTCAGATGAGATTAGATTTACAGATTGGGTTAAGAATAGTTAAACTAGTCATAGCTAGGTTTCAAAAGCTGTCATAACCTGTAGTTCTGTATTCTGCACCGTAAATATAACAACTAGCTGCCTGACTTCAAGATAGAGGTGTACATAAATATGTAACACTCTGCACTTTCACATATGACTAATAACGCCATGAACAAGTAGAATTGAAAGCTGTCACAAAATTACTGATGATTCGGCTTATATGCATTTATGCTTTAACTTATGCAGAGAAATGCCAGAAAAGATAAAGTAAGATTTTGTGAAACAAATTCTAACATGTTTGTGCATATACAAGGAGAAACGTCGATGAACAAACAAGACAACAAGACTCAGCCAACAATAAAACTATGATATATGAAAAAGAAGAAAAAAATATCCTCCCAAGTCCCAGCTCTCAACCTTCATTATTCAGATAAACCTCCCATAGATAATACTTTGAAGTACTAAACCATGTACAAGTTCAAAGAGTAATCGCGGGAGAATGGAATCCATTAATATTATTCACCAATTGGGCCGAGAGTTTTTACCGAGAGCAGAATTCATTATGTAATCATCCGGACACCAGAGAGATATTATGCTATTGATAGTTACTCGATATTTCATACAACTATAGCTCTTTAACTGACGATATAGAATCATTCACTCAATGTTTTGAGATTAAAGACACTCATATATGAATAATATTAAAATGATTATCAATTATACGTCCAAGATTATTTCTCAGAAAAAGATTAATTCTTAAATTAGGAAACTGAGATCCTCAATTAGTTCAAAAAAATATCAAATTTAATTAAATCAAGTTATCAATTATAAGTGCATGCTACGATTCAATAGCTAGCTAGCATTACTTACAAATGAAATACCGAGATCACGGAAGCTTTTAACTCTTATCAGATTAAATAATCCAAGAATCATTCTCCAAAGAAGTCTGCCAGATAAATTATAATTCACCCATAACTCCGGAATAGCTTTTTTTGAACTGATCTGAGGACATAGAAATTTGGGGGGGTTTTTGCACTGAAAAATCGAAAATACATTAACACCTTGCGAAAACGATCGAAGTGGCCAAGGAGTAAATTTTACAGAAATGAAATCCGGCCAAACCCACCTCGGAACTGGGTTTTCCCCGATTTTTACTCCTGCCACTCACGAAATTAACGTCTTACATAATTTATTATATAATCAAAGATATACGCCACTAGAAAATTTCTAGAAACCGAGCAAAGGAAGAAAAAAGGGCAACACATAAATTATATACTAAAGGGGAAAAGCGAAGTTATATTCAAGTCGACACCAATATTACAATATGGGTACTTGTCTAGCTGTCATAAAAGTCATTGGGATTTCAACATTAGGATTATATGCTGGTACTGTGACAACCAATATAGTTTCAAACTATGATATTTTAAAATTTGTCTTGAGCAAGACATCAAATTCATCAAATTTGAATCAAATCAATCAATATATTAAAAGTAAAATTACTTTAAATGGTATTATTTTAAGTGCTTTAGGATCAATTTCATCGGTTGCATTTCAATTAGCTTATTTTGGTGCTCCTCCAAGATCAAAACATCCATATTTAATTTATTCATCTTTGGTTTTCCCTATTTCAAGTTTTATCTATTACTTTTTCAGTAAAAAAGAATTGATTAATTTCTATAAGTTAGATTCATTGATTGATCAAATAAAACCATCAAAGAAGAAAGAGTCTATAAAATCAGATTTGGATAATTCTGTCTATAAAGATTTAGGTGAAACTAGTTCATTAGATGAGAATGAAAATTTGGAAGACGAAGAGATTGAAACTGAAGTTGAATATCATTTGAATCAAAAAACTGGATTACAAGCATTAGAATCAATTCATTTCAGTGATAAGATTGTTGGTGGTTTGAGTATTATTGGATTTTTGATTGCCAGTGTTGGTATTTATGGAGATTTCTGAGCGAATAAACACTGTAAAGAGTTTCTGTTTGTTACTTATCTAAACTTACCTCATTTTGATATTCTGATCCTGATCTACCATTTTTTTTTATTTATTACAACATCTGTGCTATGTGCTCGATAATTTATCTATATGTCTGATATTGCTTATTCTTGCTCACAGTATAGAAGAAACGTTTATGATACAATGAAGATTCTTTAATTTATGACAAGAGACTTGTAGATAGCGAGAAAAACATGAGAATGACCCATTTCGGATATGAAATCCCTGTTCTTTTTCTTTGATTTCATAAAGGTAAATCAACTGCTTGCACGTTGTTGTGTTGTAATTCATCGAGACTGATAAGTACTGATAAGAAACCACAAATAAACAAAAGCCATATCACGTGCATCCTCCTAACGTAACCTTATCTAAGGGTCCTTTTCCCCGGGGAAATGAACGGGCCGCTTCCTCATGATACACTCGCTGGCCGCTGCTGATCTTCCTTCCAAGTTCTCTTCAGAAGTACGGGCAGAGTGACCAGTGACTCATCTTCAGTAAACGTAAGTCACTACTCACTGCCGTGAGCCGTGAGCCGGGTGCCGCGAGGCTGGCTCCGCCCGGCGCTGAGTCTAAGAAGGATTTTCCGGGTGGTGCCCAGTTCCCACCGTGTCATCCTAGGAGAGAGGAGCAAAAAGTGGCAAATGACGTGGCGATTGTTCTGGAAGGCAATCGAATGACGTGAAATGTGAAATTTACTGGAGTGGGCTTGATTCAGATAAGGATTTATTTATAAACACACTGAGATCTCCCTTCTTCACACAATCTCCAATCAGTCGGTTCCCACTAAAACAATTCACAATCACTTCATTCATAATTTCCTGGAGCGCTACGCACATCCTTTCCTTCCCAGCCACTCAGCCAGTCAGTTAGTTCACAAGTACCAGAGAAAAGAAGCAGAAGAAGAAGAAGAAGAAGAAGAATAAGAAGAATAATAATAAGAAGAGTAAGAACAAGATGACCACAGACGAATTATATCATTTTGAACACTCCTACAGCTTGGTATCTGACAACGCTGGTTCATTGTCATACAAATTCATCAATCATTTACAATTGGGTTCTTATGGAAAAGTCATCCTGGCCCATTGTATCAACACAAATCAGAACGTGGCCATCAAACTCATGTCGAAACCTTCAAAACATTCCTCCTTCATTGCCAGACATGAACTCTCAATCCTTAAAAGATTGGCTTCTGAGCCTCATCAGAACATCTGCCAGTTGTTGAACTATTTCCAGTCTGAGAATTATCACTGGTTTGTTTTTGAATATTGTCCAAACGGTGATCTTTACGATTATATTGCAAACAAAGACAACGAGTCGAATCCACTACATTTCAAGACTTTGATTAAAGAATTAGTCAACGTTATCAACTATTCACATTCAAAAGGGATTTATCACAGAGATATCAAACCTGAAAATATCTTGATTGATGAATCGAAATCCATAAAGTTGACCGATTGGGGGTTAGCAACATTATCTTTAAACTCAACAGATCCATGTGTTGGAACAGAGAAATACATGGCCCCAGAAACTTTCTTCAAAAACTCATCAAGTTTATCATCAAATCCTAAATCCAAAACTCAATCATACAACACTCAAACTGCTGATTATTGGTCATTAGGCATAACTCTATTATATGTTTTATTCAAAAGATGTCCTTGGAAAATGGCAAACTTATCTGATGAAAACTTTAAAACTTTTGTCAGAGATCCATATGTCTTGTTTGATTGGTATCCTAAACTAAGCAATTTTGGATTTGGATGTTTATTGCATTTATTACAATTAAATCCAATTCATAGATCTCTTGATAAATTCTATGAAGCTAGTATTTTGGATGGATTTGAAGAAAGCTTTATCATTGACGATACCATCAAGACTGAATCAATTGAAGATGATCTGTTATTTGGTATGGATATCGATGGTACTACTACAACAAGTACCAATGAACCATCATTCAAACTTAACGACTCAGATGATTCATTTATGGATATTTTTGATCATCATCATCCAAACACTCAAAATTTGAACAGTACAACAAATAGTTATTTTGATGATGTTATGACTCCAATGACTCCAGCATTACAAACTCCAATGGATTTGAAAATTAGACATCATATGAATCAATTGGATGAATTCAATATGAATAATAACAAGAATGTGAATGGATCATTACATATCAAATCAATGGATGATCTTGAGTGGTACTAAAGAGTGTTTCCCACCATCATTAATTACCAAAGAAAAAGCATTAGAATATTAGAACAGAAAAAAAAAACAGCATATCTATTAGAAATGTTTAACCTCATCACTGTTAGAAGAGAAGAGGATCTTGAAGATTCCTTACTCTACAATTTAATCATCAACGTTACGACTTCATGAAAATACTTGCTCTCTTCTTTGTAGAACCTATAATAACGAACCCCATTTCTCTTATATACACGCCACCTCTTTTTTTCAAGTTATGTTGGTGCAAACTTCCCACCTACAACATCATCATCAACACAATCCTTGTCATTTAAAATCTCCAAGTTTTCAACATTATGAACAAGAATTTTTTCATTCGTATCATTCAACTCAAAAACAAAGATCCCAAACAAAATCCTATCAATTTTATTATCCTGTATACTACCATCATTATCCAATTTTTTCCAATATTTATTGATAAACTTATGAAACATGTCTGTTTTTTCAATCTTGATTTCATTTACTTCCTTCTCCAGAGATTCCAATTGTTGTAAATGTGGACAATCATCACCACATGTCTTCCAATGAACAATCAATTTGGTAACGTTTGGTAATATTCCATAGGAAGTAGATTCCTCTTTTTCAATTACTTCAATTCTAAGAACGTGTAATTTGGCATGTGGATTTAATACAAAAGTCTTAAATATCAGTTGAGTTGCTTTCAGGCTTGTAATGTATTTCAATTGTCCTGTTATGATTGGAACGTTTGGTTGGATCGTTGGTGAGACTCGTAATTTTATGTTTTCATCTAATTTGATTGGATCTGGGGTCATGTTGAGTGCTTCTGGGATGATTAGACGAATATAATCAATCATCGATCCCAGATTCGCCAGTCTTTCTTGCTGATTGTTGTCATCTTTGTTGTTTTGAGAGGATGTGTATTTGTCAGAGGAGTCAGGATCAGCATTAGTTGGAGGTGGAGGGTTGTTGTTGTTGTGGAAGAACTTGAGCTGTGTGGAAGGCGAGAGGGCAACTTTGGTGGAGTGATAAATGCTGTTACTTATTGTTGATTGTTGTGTTGGCAAGAGAAGCCTGAGATTCTGAGCAATGGATGGCCGTAGCAGAGGATTCTGCTTGGAAACAGCGAGGAGTTTGTGCCTAGAGATCATGACGCTGGAAGGGGAAGAAAAAGGCTTTGTTGGAATAATTGTAAGTGAGAAAGAAGGGCTTTTAATTCTGAGAGCTTTTTTTTCATGTTGATTATTCGCAGCAGGCAGAACTTATATACTCATTCAAACGATAAAGAAACTGGACTGCTTCTTGACAGAACTCAGAAGACGAAAACCAGAATGAGATAATGTCACATCAACTTCATCACTCCAAGGCCAAAATATTTGACTCCTTTGATCCAAATTACCCAGATTTGCCAAATGATTTGTTCCTAACTAATGATAGTGATGAGTTTACTGATTTGGACCAGAATGAAGATGATTTAAATAACAACAGATTGAAGAGGAGGAAACAGAAGAAATCGAACAGAAAGAATAGAAAATACACGGAGAGTGCATACTCATCAACAGCTGCAAGAGAACGAATCAAATGGGAACCGGGGATCGATATTAATACCACTGATGTTATATTATCCTCAATGGGAAGTTCAGTCACAATCACTGATTATAGTGAAACGAGGTATAGAGTTGAAAGAATTGATGTCAAGACTAATTATTCAAACACTGATGAATCAGAAGAAGATAAAGATTCAACTTTGGCAAAAGAAGATGTTGGGAAATTGGAGAATCTTTTAAGAAGAAGACCAGCTTGGTCCAAAGTGCGTTGGATTAATGTCAATGGATTATCATGGGAATCGATAACAACCATTGGGAAGTATTATAATTTGCATAGATTGGCCATTGAAGATATGGTTGATATCCCAAGTAGGACAAAAGTTGATATCTATCCAGGTTGTTTGTTTGGCGTATTACCATTGATCAAATTAGTGAAAAATTTGACTGAAGATTTGGAAGATACTGATATTGATGATTTTATCATTGATAATGATAATGTTCATGGTTCTTCTAAATGGTGGGATTTCTTCCATACAAACAAGAAAAAGGAGAAGGAAAGAATTGCATCAGAAGTCATTGATTCAACAAGTGAGATGTCTATAAATGAATTATTATCAGAATATTATGAGATGAGAAGATTGAATGATAGTTTTAAACCAAAAGATCATACAAAACCATATCAAAACCGTGCTGCTAAATACCTTAATGATCAAAAACCTTTAAGTTATAGGAATTTGTTTGTTGGTATTGAACAATGTTCATTCTTTCTTTTATCAAAAGGTGTCATTATAACTTTTTTTGAAAGTTCTGGGGATGATATTGAAGCTGCAATCTTATCAAGAATTAGTAAAGAAGAAACAGTCTTGAGAAGTTCATGTGATCCATCAATCTTATTACATAACATTCTTGATGTTATCGTTGATATAATATATCCAATCATAACGGCATACAGGAAAAGATTGAATGAATTTGAAGTTGATGTTTTGATTAATCCAAATATTAGACATACACAATCATTACATCTCATGTCTGGAGAATTGGCAAATTTAAGAAGATCAATTTTACCAGTAACTTCTATCATTAATTCTTTTAGAGATCTATCAGATCGTGATGAATTAATGAATAAAGAATCTGAACATCATATTAATAAAAATCATCAAAAATTGATAAAATCACAGAATAATTTCATCTCACAAACTTCAGAGATTTATTTTGCTGATATTGTGGATCATACATTGATGTTCACTGATGAAATTGAAGGAATGATTAATAATATTGATAATCTTATTGCATTAATCTTCAATACAATCTCAACAGATACCAACAATTCAATGAGACAATTATCTTTAGTAACTGTTATTTTTTTACCTTTATCATTTTGGACTGGTTATTATGGTATGAATTTCACTAAATTTGGGGATTTAGAAAACCACGTTTCATATTATTGGAAGATTGCTGTCCCTTTTAGTGTTGTTCTTGTTGTTTTATTAACTTGGAATTTTGTCAAGGTTTATTTGATTAGAACTAAGAGATTGGTTGGGGATTTAATTAGTAGACTCCCTTCAAAACTAAAACAGAAGAAATCATCAAAAAGACATAGAAGGAAGAAGAAGAGATTCACTACTCAAATACAAGATGAACAAATAGTTTAAAAGGTTAACTGATTATTCTACAGATTTATTCTTTCAACTTTTATAATCTCATTAACAACATAAATCTTTCTCTAAACACAGTCATTTCTATAGTCCAAAACTAACCTTGAAGTTTCTTGGTCAATTCTGGAACAACTTCAAACAAATCACCAACTAAACCAACATCAGCAACGTTGAAAATAGGAGCTTCTTCATCTTTATTGATTGCAACAATAGTCTTTGAATCTTTCATACCAGCTAAATGTTGAATAGCACCAGAAATACCAACGGCAATGTATAAATCCGGAGCAATAACTTTACCTGTTTGACCAACTTGTAAAGAATTATCAACATATCCTGAATCAACTGCAGCTCTTGTAGCACCAACACCGGCTTTTAAAACATCAGCTAATGGGAAAATCAACTTATCGAAATTTTCCTTGTTTTTCAAACCACGACCTCCAGCAACAACAGTTTTAGCTGATGATAATTCTGGTCTATCTGATTTAGTCAAGTTTTCTGAATCCCATTTTATTGGAATCTCTTCTGCCAAAGTTGAAGTTATTTCTTCAACTGGATATGAGTTTGAACCTGATGTACTGATTGGTTCAAATGCAGATGGTCTAGCAGTCAATAAAATTTTAGAATCTTTAGATTTAAGTGTAACGATTGCATTACCAGCATAAATTGGTCTTTTAAAAGTATTAGAGTCTTCAACTTTGATGATATCTGAAATCGGTTGGGAATCAATCAATGCACCTATTCTTGGAATGATATTTTTACCAACTGATGAAGCAGGAGCTATGAAATGACTGATATCTTTTGAAGAATCATTCAACAGATCAACAATTATTGGGGTGATACGTTCAGGTAAACTATGATCGAACTTTGAATCCTTATTGATGATGATTGATTTCAATCCTTCAACTTTATTCAATTCGTTTGAAATAGTGGATGAATTAGAACCTAATGATATAGCAATGATTTCATTCCCAAGTTGTTTAGCGGCATTTAAAGTTGATAATGAAGCTGGAGTAATAAGTCCACCTTCCGATTCAATGAAAGCCAAAGTTGAACCGAATCTCTTGCTTTGAACCCTAATGGACGAGCTAAATATTCTTGACGATCTTAACATTGTGCAAACAAACAACTGAATCACACAAACCCTCTAAAACTCTTTGAACAATGTAATAAACAACTTTCTTTTTGACTCTTTCGATATGGGTCAAAATGACTGAAAAATTACAATTCACCCAAACTCTCCAAAAGGAACGAGTTCCGACCAAATATCGGTGGTTAGGCATGTGATCTTCTAGAAGGAAAAACCCCCGGATTTGAAAAAAAATGATTACCTAATTATATGCGTGCGGATGACGTAATCGATCGCCCGACAACGCCCCGCGAAGAGTTTCGAAAAGCCCTTTACCTTTCAACAGTGGACAGAAATGGGTCGGAATAATTAGAAGAAGAATTTGGGAGTGTCTTTTGGGTTGTGGAGCTTGTTTAAAGACGAAGGTTATCAAAGGTGCGTGCTCAGACTGTCTATTATTGCGTAAATTTCCAAGCATTCATCGCATTTACTCTTACAATTCCTGTTCTATTGTGGGTGTTCTATAGAGATTGGAACCCAATACTTGGTGCAATCAAAATTTTATCCTATATATATATACTCATACAAAAGGGTTGGACTACTTTTATAGAGTTGAGATTAACCAATGTCTTATATTTTCATGATGGATACAACTTATCAAGATTTAGCTGACAGAGCTTTGGAATTACTACATGAATCACACAGATATAGAATAATAATATTGGTGATAGGAGCACCAGGGTCCGGGAAAACAACAGTTGCACAAAGAGTGGTTGATCTATTGAATCAAAAACATGAAGAACAAGGTAAAAAATTGAATGGTGGATTGAATAATGAGGGGGTTCTTGCAAAACTGATGAATAATGATCTGCCGGAGTATTCCAAAGATGAAAAGATAGATTATGAAGATGAAGGTTTCACACCGAGAATTGAACGATCAAATGACGGTGAAATAGTAATAAGAGGAAGGGGAGGTGACGATACTTCAATAAAGATATCTCAAAGAGATATTCGTGAGGATGATGATAAGAATAAAGATCAATTTGCTCAAGTTATACCAATGGATGGGTTTCATCTACCAAGATCAATATTGAACAAGTTTAAGGATTCTGAAAATGCAATTAAAAGACGTGGATCACCCTTCACTTTTGATTCTTCATTGATTGTTAAACTAATGGAGAATATTAATACAACATCACAACTCGAAATCAACAATGATATTAATGAGTTGGATGTAATGGAAAATTCAACAATTCCAAACATCTATATCCCAAGTTTTGATCATCATGAAAAAGATCCCAGGAGATATGGAATAAAGATTGGTTCAAGTTCAAGGATATTGATAATGGAAGGATTATATTTATTATTGAACAATCCAATATGGTGTGGTATATCCAGAACTTTAGAACCAACGATAAAAATGGAAGTCAATGATAATCTTGATATAGATACCATGATTAATAACTACAACAATGCAAATATTAAAGATATCCCAATTCCATCAAATAAAACCCATGAATTTTGGAAGATTCTAATAAGTGATTCCAAAATGTTGGAAAGAGTTGGTAAGAGACACCTTAAATCAGGAATAGTAAATACTTTAAAAGAAGGGGAAGAAAGAGTCAAGATTAATGATTTACCAAATGGTCAGAAAGTATATTCAGAAAGTTTTAAATGTGATTTGAATATAATCAGTATAGATGATGTCAATGAATTATAGAATAATGATGTCACTGCGCCCCTTAATGAAATCATAAAACAATACAAGTTATAAAACGATATATATATGAAGAATTTTTTGTAATGATGTGTGGTATATTAATAACTTTGATGACTGAAAAGAATTGAACAAAACAAAACAACGATATCATGAAATCCCAAACCTGGATCCAAATATGACAAACAAAGATATATGGATAGATTAAAAGTCTTCTCAAAACAATAAACAAGTGAGAATATGTGAATTATGTAACAAGAGGATTAGGAGAAACTCCCGACATTTTTCTTCTATTTAATAACGTATTCCCATCAAAACTCAAACTGAAACCCTCAATCTGTTTGAATTGAACATCACTTGAGCTTCTCTTTTCCAAAACCCTACTTGATTCGGTCGATGAGCTTGGAGTATTGGATATTAGTGAAGGTATACTCTCTCTCTTTTGAGGAAGCTGTTCCAATGAACTGGGTACTATGTGTGAAAATCTGGATGTTGAAGAAGTTTGATATTTCGAAGAGGAGATTGGAGTACGTCTTGAACAATGATTTGGTGTGCTTATTCCCCTTGGAAATTTCTTCAAGACTGGTGAATTAGTATATATGGTGTGTGAGGTATAAGTTTCTTCTTCATTATCACTATCCAAGTCATCATCGTCATCATCATTATCATCATCGTCATCATAGTCCTCATCACTATCTTCATCATCACTTTCATCGAAATATTCATCATCAAGTAATTTCATTGGTGTCCCGGTTCTTTGGATACTCATCCCAGTATCAAATGCAAATTTCAAAGCTTCAGCCCTTGGACTTAGTGTATTAACATTACCAAACTGTTTGATTGTTGGAATAGTCTCTTCAAATCTTAGAATTGATTCATTTTTAGTTTTATAAACTGGTGCATCCCTCGCAGGTATTGTTGGTTTAGAATTATTCAAAATCCAAGGATGATTTAAAACATCATCAGGACCATATCTTTTTAATGGATCAACAGTCAATAGATGACTCACAAGATCTTTAGCTTCTTTAGAAATCTCATCCCACCATGGTGATAAAAAGGTATATTCACCCTTTGCAACTTTTTGAGTTAAAACTTTTGGATCAGTATCATAAAATGGAGGGAACCCACACAACAATGTATACAAGACACATCCAATAGCCCACATATCAACACTTTTTGAGTATGCTTCATCTTTTACGATTTCTGGAGCGGTATATGAAGCTGTCCCACATGGTGTCTTGGTATTTGAATCCCATAAAATCTTGGATAATCCAAAATCAGCAATTTTCACATTCCCTATATTAGCACCACCAATGTTAGGTTTGAATTCACCTTCATCTAATTTATTAGTATCATCAGATTTTCTTCTTTTTATTTGATCAGAGTCTTTCAAGGGGAAGAATTCAATCTCTTCAAACAGGATGTTTTCTGGTTTAATATCTCTATGGACAACCCCAACTTCAGAATGTAGATAATCAACTGCTTTAACAACCTGTACTATAATATGACGGGAAAGATCCTCAGAAAAATAAGTATATTTAACAATTTGATTGAACAATTCCCCACCAGAAACATATTCAATAATGAGGAATGTTAATTTGGAACTATTGATATAGTTTTGCAATTTAACAACATTTGGATGATGAGCTAGTCTTCTCATGATGGATATTTCTTTAAATACATTCTCAATCTGTGCAGAGCTCATCGATGTTTTATCAATGACTTTAATGGCAACAAATGAACCAGAGGAATGATCAACAGCCTTGAACACTTTTGAAAAAGCACCATCTCCTAATTTCTCAACGATTTCATAACGTGGCGAGAGTTCTTTGTAGATTGGGAGTGGGTCTGTGTTCTTATCCTTTATCATCTCTATTGAAGGAGCGGTGGTATTTGAAGATTGGGCATGAAGAAGGTCATCGGAAATGATTCCAGTTGTTGAAACTGGAGAACCTCTACTAGTTGTTGTGTGGTTGATATTAGCCTTATTCCTTATGAGATTTTTCAAATTCTTGATGAGGTTTGTTAGTATATAACACTGAGTAAAACTTCTTCGAGAAAATACGCACATCAAACATAATTGTAGTAAGAAAGGGAGAAGAGCGATGACGGAGCAGCCAGCGAACGGGAGATAAGGCAGCAGCAGCAGCAACAACAACAACAATAATAACACTCAGGAGAGAGACGTTATACAACAGCTGTGAACACTTGAAGGGGATTGGAAGATTGTACTTGTGATTGTGTGATATGAGATTCTTATTTTTTGTTTTGTTTTGTTTTGTTTTGTTTTGTTTTGTAATTTGAAGTGGAATTTGACTATTTTTGATGGATCATAAAATTGATTGGTGAAAATTGAGCTGCATGAAACAGCCTCTGAATATCAGTACTAAATAACGAAATATATATATATATAAATGTTGAAAGTGCGACTCAAATTTGCTTCTCTTTTCCACTGATAGAGATGAAAGAATAAGCTTGTGATCACAATAATCACTCAAAGAATGAAGATTAATCTCGTTTTTTATATGGAGAAGTTTTCCTTCCACTTCAAATAATTTTATCATGTTCAAATTATGCGCCGATTTCTCGAAATTGCTGTGATATGACGATTTTTTGTTTACTTTTCGCACAGTCTCAGAGGTCTTTCAGGTACGGCCAATCATTGTTCATTACTACTCTCACGTGATACAGCAAAGAAAAAAGAAAAGAATTACCTCAGTCACTCACTTGTCTTTAAATGCACAACGTCTAATCCTCCACCACCTGTTCCTGTAACTACCCTTTCTCCGTCAACATCAAGGCCTGACACAATTTTACCATGCTTATTTTTAACACTGGCCCTACCAAGATCTTCTCCTCCATATAATACTAATCTCCCTTTCTTTTCTAAATTTAGATAGTTTTTGTAATAAATTTCCCCAGTTTCTGATCCTGAAATTATCCAATCATCATTAATAAATCCACAATCTATTTGATACTCTTGGTCATTCGGTGTTTTATCCATCGAGCATATAATTTTATTGGAGTTTAAGTCAAACAATTTAACTGAGTCATTCAATTGACTGAGAAGAACTTTATCTTTCTGGACTTTGACACATGTAATGGGATGTGAAAACTCATCTCTGATTAACAATCCCATCCTGAGGTCATATGTGTATAATCCACCATCATTTGAACCAGTAAGGATTTTGAAACAACTATAATCAATGGAATTCAAAGAATCTTTCGAGTCTTGAAACTCCTGGATTGGTTTATATTTCGAGGACTGTCTAAGATCATATAATTTCACGAATCTATTCTCATCGCAACTCGCAATGACATCACAGTTCAAGGTCTTTATGTCGTTGATTTTAAAAAATTTAGAAAATGATGTATCTGAATCATGAAACCATCTAATTGGGAAATCTGCTTTATTGATATCATGAATCTGTATTGATTTCGACACCGATACTATCTGCATTCTTGATGCATCATTAACAATGAAATCGAATGAATTGATTGACCTATTCTTCAAGTCAATATGACTTTGATAGGTTTGTATCAGCTTATTCGTTTGGATATTGAATAATTTTAGAGTTGAATCCTGGGCAATCACAGCATAGTTGGTATTTGGTTGGAGCTTGACATGATTTATGGGTGATTCCGAACCTGTTGTGATTGACAAGCGTGACTTGACTTCCATATCATTATCCTCTTCAAGTGGAAGTGGAGAGGACTTTACTCTATTCAATCTTCAGCTTTTTAGGCGCTGTCTTTCTTCATTTGTCGAAGCTCTCAGTCTACAAACAACACACCCAAACACCAGGAAATAGTCATGACGTATTGAAACAAAGCCGGCAATTTGATACTCTGTGGCCTACCCAGCACGATATATATAAAGTTGATGCTGCTTCAAATGACCAAATGAATGAGTGTCTCAGCTCGTGATCACCCTCATCGGATAGAGTATTATAATATTCATCATATCATTGCTGCAGAGGGCCAATATGATTAATGCGCGAAAATGACCCCAAATAGCCATAATAATTAAAGAACTGCAACGCAGACTCTTCGCAAAAAAAATTTAATAGTGACAACAAAACCAGGAAAGTTGTGATTATTTATATCGAAGAACTTGTATTGGAAGTGTATAAAAAAACTATCAATACCTAGATAATAAGACTTGATATTAGGGCTTCAGCCATCCAAGTTTTCCTCCAGGTTAGGTGAAAATTCTCAAATTCATTTATATCAGCAGAGCATCCATGCAACAAGGTTTTGACGTAAAAAGAAGGTTTCAAAATGATAGTATCACGTGATTTAGGCGATTTTTAGATCATAGGAGAAAGACCAGAAAACCCCAAAATATGGAAAACTTTGTACTAGAGTGATATTTTTAAAGCATTGAAACCTCTGTAGAAAGAACTGCGTTACGTATGAAGATGGTTTATGAAATCCTTCCATTCAAAACAAAGTTAATGTGTTTTGCTGAGCATCCGGGCGAGTAAGCAGGATCTGCCTGTACTGGCTGAGCCAGGGTTGCAGCTGTGGGGGGTTAATAATGTAAGTACTTGGACCTGCTTTTGAAGAAACAGTGAGACATAAATTTTTTATGAAAGAGCTACGAATAAATCAGATAAACAAATCATTGTGAATTATTACAACAAAACAGTCACAGGTCTTATTAGCTGAACGTACTACTTCAAAGGGGCAATAAAAGCGAAAACAATAAATAAACAAACACAGAGAACAGTCCCCGTGAGACCTCAATATCAAACTTGAGCTGCAGTTGCAGCGCCAACTCAAACAAAAGCTAAGCTGCCAAATTTTTCTTATACTGCCATGAACGTTCACAAAAGAGAACAATAACTTTCCACCTCATAATGACTTATCAATAATCATCAAAACTCGCGCGTTTTAGCCAGATTTCGCAAAATTATTACGTAACGCATATATAGGAATATTCTTTAATAAATCAGTATTCCACGCTCAAAGGGGGAATCTGACACACCCTATCAAAACCTCTGATCTGGGGGAAACGTTTAACACTCAGAACACTGTATATCACCCTCAACCTAAGAACTTATCAGCATTTCAAATCCCGCGTTTGAGGTAAAGTGATATTTTATCGTTTCGAGACACCCGATAGATATTGTCATGTGATATATCATGTGATGTTTCTCATGGTACAGGACACATTTCCCCCCAGACAAATGGCAAATCCATAAATGTAAACATAACTCATCAATCAGTCAAGATAAACAGATTTTAACAATATGGAAAGATGCCTCTTTTGAACCACTACTCTATGCTTATGAGAACAGACTGAATTGTTGAAGATTCACGGGATTACATCCATATTTGGCCCCACACTATAAACTACAGATCACTACGAAAAATTGGACACAGATGGGCTCCAAATAAGTTCTTCAATAAATTTCCTTTAAACGTCGATAACTCAACGAATAAAGGAAATCTGTGCCTGTGATGCTTGTTAGTATGCTCTGATGGCCCGTCTGGTGCCTCTGATGAGGTTTTTTGGGATGTTTGTTTTTGATGATAAGCAAAATGAGAAATATGTTTTGGGGAATAGGTGATATGGGTCTTGGTTGATGGAGTAACGCTGTTGCTGCAGTGACATCAAACAAACCTTATTGTTACATTCCACCCTGTGTCACTTAAAGAGGTCAAAAGATGGCAGACTGGAATGAATAAGGAAGTTTCAGAGAGAAGATTGGGGAAGACCTTCAAACGTGAAACAACCAAATCTATACTCCACTTAGTGCACATCATTAGCTGGCTCTCCAGAAACAACTTGAAGGAATGTAACGAAAGGTCAGGAGTCTCATATGGAAAGTTTTGGGGAGAAAAACAATCCGTGTCGAAACTCACATGAGAACCTTCAACATTAACAATCAATGCTCAGTGGGAGATGTTTCAAACCTGAGCACGGCAACAGAACGGACCAAAACAGAACTTGAAATGGCCTTCGCTGGGTCAAACTCCAACTCCGGAAGTTACCCCATCAAAACGAGTGGCTCGGAACTTTCTGATGGGTTCAGCTTGATTCCTTGGGCTTTTTGAGGATGGTATTGAATGTACTTGGGATAGTAGCTGTAGAGGTGAAGTTGAGTCCCTGAGACTGATTGTTGAATCATCATATCACTCATTAATGACTATGTTTCCATCGCTGAAATATAATGATGGACGATAATCAGGACTGGAAGCTGCAAAATCAATGGATGCCAAACGATAACTATGGGGGAAGTAGATCAGAATGAACAATTCAAAGAGATTTGCAAACTGATGTCTCACTCTAAACCCAACTGGTTAGTAACTCCCTTACTTACTGAATACTCTTGTGGAGTGAATGTCGTTTGAACAACGAATGTCAGATGTCTTGCTGGGGAAGGCTCAACTAAATGAACGATTCAAAGAACAAACCGACATTGGTGTTAGCGTTGGGGAAACACTAATCAAAGAGAAACTCCAAACCAAGCAGTATTTGATTTTGCACCAATCCCAATAAAGTTCCAAGAAGTCTGAAGACCATCACACTGATGAATGTCAAGTTCTTGAGTGAGGTTGACCAGACCTATCTTCAAAAATGAACAATTCGTACAGCTGATAATCTTGTGTTGATGAAATGGTGGGGAAACCGATCAAAACAAGGTGCTTCTGAGATAAAGGAACTTTATGAAATGCTTATGAGAATCAGAATCACATTTCACGAAATAGCAGCTGAATGATATCAATGATGACTGAACAAATGCAATCCAAGTTTTACTTAAACGAGTATCAGCAGGTAAATCTATCGGTAATGTTGGGAACTGGGCAGATGTTGTTGATACATAGAAGGGACTCTGTGCTATGTTTATGGAAAAAAAACGAGGTTCTTTTCTACTTCCTTGGTTATGGGGGAAATGTTCACAAAAACAAACGAAAAGGATTTCGTTTATTTGTGTTTGTGGTTCTTCTTGTCTTGACGAGATCGATATTGTGATTAAATGTGATTAAAGTTTGGATTTGTGGTGATGGTTTGAGATTTGGACGTTGTGCTTGTGCAGAGAAGGGTTTCATTTTTAGATCTTATTATTGTGTATGAATATTGGGGAGATGTTTACATTTAGAGCTACTAAATCGAGAGTGATTACATTTCACGTCAAGTCCCTGTACAAATCGTTGTAAGGATCCGGGGTTTTATGTAAAAAAAATGGCTTGTGTCTTCGAGGTATCCGTTTTTGTGCCAGAATCTTAAAATTTAGTAACGATGATAATGGCTCTGGGTACGATAAGCTCAGAAAATGACAGATCATAATACAAGGAGATGTAACAACGGGATATATCTGTTATAATTATTGGTTAATTTTGAACTTTTATCATCGATTCAATGTTGGTAACAATTACACGAACAGATAACGTATTAGTATTATATATTCAGTTAATAAGTCATTAATGCAATATTTGTCTTGACGGTTGATTATATGAGGTATACTCCAAATCTCATTGCTCAAAATTCCCAGAAATCAATCGTCAGATATTGATTAGATAGTTGAACTCATGTTATAACAGAAGAATCAAGTGGCTTTAGGATTGAAAACGGTCGGTTCATTAGGTATATTAACAATCAACAGAAGTATTTTCAAATCGTGACATCCCACAAATTGATTTTGTATCTTTTAGATTTCATGGACTTATTAAGTTACGTCAAGTTGCCTTGTAAGGTTATAAGCATTATTTGTATTTCGGGTTTTAACTATAAGTATTAGCTATCTGTGATTATAGACATTGGATATGGATAGAACCAAGCAGCATATTTTGGATATGGAAGGGATGCACGAATTATATTTGATGGGATTTTATTGAATTATTTGTGGATTAAAAGTTAATGGCGCTGTTATGCTGTATAGTTTTATGATTAGTGTTTTGAACCACTGTATCATCATCATAATCAAACGGTCCACTATTGCTCTGATGATGTCGATGCGTTGCATCAATCGAACCATCATTGATATGATCATCATCATCAGCAACAGTATCGTCAAAAAACTTATCATCAATCATCTCATCAATTTCTGAGTTTTTCTTGTTTTTAACTAATTCACCTTCGGAATTGATGAATGATTTGGTGGAGTTTCTAAAGAATTTATACCAGATTAGGAAAACTAATAAGGCAAGTAATGGTATTCCAAGACCAACAACGACCCCAATGACGATGTTTCTATTCTTGGTGGACAATCCACTGGAGTTGTTGATATTGACACTTGCTAATGTTGGGGTAGCTGTTGATAATGAACTGCCAGTGGAGGTCGAAGTCACCATTGATTGGGTGACGGTTGTTGTACGATCTATAATAATTGTAACACCATTATTAACACTGGTTGTTGTTGGATCCAGAGATGAGAAAGTGGATGAAGGAGATGATGATATCGTTGTACTTGAAGAGGAAGAAGAGGAAAAGGAGGTGGACGATGATGAAGATGAAGATGAAGAAGATGAAGATGAAAGGCTGGAGGAGGCTGAGGATGAGTAACTTGATGATGAGGATGATGAACTAAAAGAGGATGACAAACCTGATGAAGATGATATGAATAAGCTTGAAGTGATACTTGAAGACTCTAACGAGGAAACAGATATTGATGAAGAGCCTAAAGAGAGTGTCGATGATGATGATGATGATGATGTCTCAAAGCTAGAATCGAAATCTGAAGAAGAAGCAGTTGAAGCATAAACTATTGAACTCACACTTGATGAGAAAACCGACACAACAGAACTATTCCCACTTGAAGACAACAACGTAGTAACATCATTAGCTCTTTTAACCAATTCTAAATCCACACCAGGAAAATCATTAGCGTTTTTATTGATTTCATTGATGAGATCCTCAGTGTCCCTTTTCCTTAGATCCCGGGATTGAGAATGATGGTGATGTGAGGAAGATAGGACAAGTATTAAAGACAAGAGTGATATTATGGTGAGACCCAGAAGTATCAGTTGGTTTTGACGTAGCATTTTGATATATTTTGTTTTGTCGATTGGTGGATAGGGTTAAGATTGATTGTGGAAGGTGGGGATTATATAGTGGTTGTTTGTCTGACCCAAAGAGAAGGAGGAGGAGGAGAAAGGAGGTCCAAAGGTATTGAAGAAGGGTGATGGTTATAGGATCAGAAGAAGTTGATGGATCAGTGTGATTAAACAGACGTTTATCGAACTGGTTATTTAAGCTTAAAAATTTTAACAAACAGTGAAAATTTAACAATTGATTATTTCAACAATTAATTTATTTAATGCGCTTGTTTCTTTTCTTGAAAGTGAAATTTTCATACTAAATTTTTTTTTTTTTTCTTTCGGTATTAATTTATTTATTATGGTATTAAATCTACGTCATATAGCTTCAACAAACAAAAAGAATCCTATAATAAATAATACACAGAATATAATCTAAGTATATCAAACACTCAATCTAACTTCCTCAGATGTGATGTATTTTTTGAACGGTTCTAAAGCCTTAGCAACATCATTAGCTAAGAATTTTTCAACTTGTTGTGGAGCTCTACCAACAAATGTAGATGGATCTAGTAAAGTTTCTAAATCTTCATGAATAGGTTGGAAAAATGCAGTTTTCTTGATTCTTTCAATCAAATCATTATCACCACCTTCTTGTTTGACAACAGCAGCAGCTTGATGGGATAACACTCTAATTTCTTCATGAACATCTTGTCTTGAAGCACCTTTTTCAACCATAGCCATAATAATATTTTCAGTAGCCATGAATGGTAATTCACCTCTGATTCTTCTTTCAATAACTTTTGGATAAACAACTAATCCAGATGTAATATTTAATAAGGTTGATAATAAAATATCAGCAGTTAAAAATGCAGAAGGTAATGAAATTCTTCTAATAGCTGAATCATCTAAAGTTCTTTCAAACCATTGAACAGAAGCAGTTTGAACAGCATCATTATATAATGAACCAAGATGTCTAGCTAATGAACAAACACGTTCACAACGCATTGGATTTCTTTTATAAGCCATAGCACTTGAACCAATTTGTGATTTTTCAAAAGGTTCTTCCATTTCTTTTAAATTTGCCAATAATCTAACATCCGTACCAAATTTATGTGCAGTAGCAGCAAATGAAGATAATGGTGATAAAACATCAATATCAATTTTTCTTGAATAAGTTTGACCAGTGACTGGATAAACGGTATCAAACCCTAATAATTCTGTGACTCTTTTATCTAAAGCTTCAACTTTATCATGATCACCATGAAATAAAGCCAAAAATGAAGCTTGAGTACCAGTTGTACCTTTAACACCTCTTAAACCAATATCATTTCTAGCTCTGACGAAATTTCTTAAATCCCATAACAATTCTTGAATCCATAAAGTGGCTCTTTTACCAACAGTTGTTAATTGAGCAGGTTGAAAATGAGTCCAACCTAAAACTGGTAAATCTTTGTATTCTTCAGCAAATTTACTCAATCTATCAATAACATTGACTAATTTTGGAATGATTATATCATAAGCATCTCTCAAAAAGATCAAATCAGCATTATCAGTGACAAAACATGAAGTGGCACCTAAATGAATGATCCCAGCAGCTTCTGGTGCAATCTTACCATATACATGAACATGGGCCATAACATCATGTCTAACGATAGCTTCTTCTTTAGAAGCAGCGACAATTTCTTCATCAGTGATTTCTAAATGTGCTTCTAATTGTTTGATGGCTTCATCAGTAATCACAGTCAATCCTAATTCTTGTTCAGCAATGGCCAAATTATACCAAAGTTTTCTCCATGTTGAGAATCTATTTCTTAGAGAAAAGACTTTTGACATCTCATCACTGGCATAACGAGAGGACAAAGGGGTGGCGTATTTATCGTTGGAGGACATGTTTCAATTGATACTTCTATAAGACTGCTGAAGAGTTGAACAGGAAGAAACAAACAAAAAAAACACTTTATAAATCTAATAAATGTTTTTTTTTTTCTTCTTCTCATTAAAAGGCCCCAAAAATTCATTTTATTTTGGTGTCAATTTCAATTTTCAAATTTTTTGACTCTGTAGATGTTTACGTAATATTATATAATCAAAAAAAAAATATCCAATGATGTTGTTGATGACATAATCACCCGCGAAAAAAGGAGATTGATAAAATTGAACCTTCTTCGAATACCCAAAAAGAAGCTGAGTATTCTTCCCATCTGTTTCCTCTAAATTGATACAATTATCAGTAGAGTCGATTCTCCTGCTAATCATACCAATCAATTGATCACTGTTTTACAAGCATCTTCAAAAATGTCACTTCCAAAAGTCTTTCAATTTTCCCATTTGCCAGTTTTATCCCATTCTTTCTCCCATGATCGTAAGACATTGGCAATAACTAAAGAAACAAATGTTGAAGTTTATGACTTGTCATCATCTACCCCAAAGTTGGTTGCCACTCTATCAGACCATAGTAAGACAGTCACAGCTGTTGATATTTCAATCCATGGTCGTATTGTCACGTCATCTCAAGATCGTAATGCTATTGTTTGGGAACCATTATCTGATGGATCTTATAAACCAACTTTAGTCTTGTTGAGAATTAATAGAGCTGCTACATCTGTTAAATGGTCTCCTAATGGATTTAAATTTGCCGTTGGATCCGGTGCTAGAGTTATTGCTGTTTGTTATTTTGAACAAGAAAATGATTGGTGGATTTCAAAACATATCAAGAAACCAATCAGATCTACTATTTTATCTATTGAATGGCATCCAAATAATGTTTTATTAGCTGCTGGTTCTACTGATGGTCATGCTCGTGTTTTCTCAGGTTATATTAAAGGAATTGATTCAAAACCTGAACCTTCACTATGGGGTGAAAAATTACCATTCAATACTCTATGTGGGGATTTTGTTAGTAGTAATGGTGGTTGGATTCATGATGTTGCCTTTAGTCCAAGTGGTGATTCTTTAGGTTTTGTCTCTCATGATTCTTCATTAACTATTGTTTATCCAAATGGTCCAGAACAAGCTCCAAGATCAATTTTATCCGTTCCTACATCATTCTTACCATTTACTTCAGTCATTTATATCAATGAGAATACAATCGTTGCAGCTGGTCATAATTGTCATCCTGTTGTTTTCCAAGGTGATGAATCCACCTGGAGTGAATCTCATTCCATTGATGATCCAAAAGAAAATTTGAAAGAAGATTTAGGTGAAACTAGTGCTTTGAATATGTTTAAACAATTGGATTTAAAAGGAACAGTTAGTGGTAAGAATTCATCAAATTTGAAAACTATTCATCAGAATACAATCACTGATTTAAGAAGTTACGCTGAGTCCAACGGAAGTGTCACTAAATTCTCATCATCTGGTATTGATGGAAGAATTGTCATTTTCAAAGTCTAGGGTTTCTTTCTTCTTAGTTATATATATATAAATGTTTTTTTTCTTAAATAGATGATAAAAGCAGAATTTTATAATTTTAACTGATTAAGATTTGTTGTAAACCCAATATAGGTTGTTTTGTGTCGATAAGTATCATTTGTGGCAAATCACTTGGCTGCGTAATGGCAACAACGAGATTCAGATCAATAAAATCTCCTTCAATCTAAGAAATGGAAGGTTAACGTCACATAATGGGTACAATATGATCTCATCAAGCTTCACTTTAGTGAGTTGCTGGGCTAGGGTTATACAAATGTTGTTTTAGTTTCAATGCGATTTTATTTAAAGTAACCAAATTATGTAACTATAGTGGTATTATGTGATTGGATGAATTCAGAAACCCATCATTCATAACAATAATTCATATGATGTATGTACCCCTTAGAGGTGTATTTACCAAGGCCCAGAAATTAGTCAAGGAATTGAAGCGTTTTTCTCAGGTTTCA
This sequence comes from Wickerhamomyces sp. NRRL YB-2243, assembly GCA_030581995.1. Classification (NCBI taxonomy): domain Eukaryota; kingdom Fungi; phylum Ascomycota; class Saccharomycetes; order Phaffomycetales; family Wickerhamomycetaceae; genus Wickerhamomyces; species Wickerhamomyces sp. NRRL YB-2243. The sequence goes on from JAKTWL010000010.1 coordinate 340,209, forward strand.
AAGCAAGAATCTTCTGAACATTTTTGATGCAAGAGAACACTTGTACGGGAATAACTCTTCATACACGCAGACACAGATGAATCGATCTCGATATCTTTAAGCAGTTCAATGTCTTTGATCATAACCTTGCTCTTTCATAGAATCTTCGACCAAGAGGACAACTATTAAAGTTCAACAAACCATCTAAATCTGAGTCAATCCTTTTATCACATTGGAGGTATCAATAAATTTCTCATCCCTCTGATATTGATGGATGAAGTGTCATCTTTCGCGTTTAGAATCCCATTCCCTAAATGTGCTTGCCACTTTCTTGATGAATAACTCCAAAATCATCTAACAATACTTCATACCCAGTTTTAATTATCAAAAAAACTCTGTTGTGTTGACTCTTGTAATGTATCCAAACTAGTCCCAGCACCTTGTTGGTTTTCAACACCTTCCTGTTGTAAGAACAATGAATACACGGCAGCTTTGAACAAGGTAAAAACCAAAGCAATTTTTGATTCTATGACTCTTAAGTTCTCCAATAGTTGTGGAACTGGAGTTGAGACCAATTTATCAATTATTGCTGAAAGACGGTTCAATCGAAGTCCCAATTGTTGATATTGTTGTAAGATTTTCAATTCTAACTCGGTGAGTTGTGTTGATTGTGTGAAGTCGACTGTCAGTATTTCAGACATGATGATTGGGCTATGTGAGTGAAAAATTAACCTATGAACAGTTGCTTTTGGTGCTCATAGAATGTTTTGTTTTGTTTTGTTTTGTTTTTATCATTTTGCGTGTGGGGAACAGTGCTTATAACCCAGATATCATATCACGTGATCATAGCTGCTCCATGGCACCCTCATCTTCTTGATTCCTTGTGCTCTTTCATTGCTTTGAAAAGCCATGAAAAGTTCTAGACCATCTAGTTTCTAAACGCTTCATCTACTCATCACCAACAACAAGCTCTCTGTTATAAAGTAGATCTCCTATATTTAACCACTCTGTTATAAAACTGGTACACACCACATCGGCAATGGCTTATATGTTATAACGCAAACATGAAATTTCACTGCTGCGATTGAATTCAATAAACAACGTCTGTCAAAACCGTCCCAATTTGTCTCTCTTCAATTAACACCCAAGCTACAAAGAGAGAGAGAGAGAGAGAGTAACAATGTCATCAACAATCACTGATCAAGTGGGTAACAGTGTCTCTTCTGGAAAACCAACAAGAAGAATCCTAAGAAAGAAGAAAGTTGCTCCTAAACCTATCAAGAAATACATTTGGCTTGCTGGTCATGCATTGACTTTGGTGTTTGGTGGTATTTATATTGTTTTTTACATTTTGAAACATATCATAAGTGAATGGTATTGGACCCCTAGAATTTCATACAGATTGAGTTTTATTGGTGTGTTGTTGAGTTACTCTATTACGGTGGTGACGACTTTCGGGTTGCCTATTCCTAGCTATCATACTTTATTGGCTACTGAGAATTTTCAAAGTTTATCGTTGGCTTTAGTTTGGCTTATTTCAAGACCATCTGCGTTCAAGTTGTTCCCATTTTATTTCACTTCCTTGTTACAGATTGCTTCGACTTATAACATTGGTGCTATTTTGAAATTACAAAAGACTTTGGGTGATTTGATTGCATTGTCAGAGATTTTTGTGTTTTTTGCATTGTTGCTTGATACTTTGTTATTTAGAGGTACTTCAGGTTTCGCTTTGGTTATATATATTGGTTTCTATTGGATAAGAATCAATTTCTCCCCATATACTCAATCATATATCCTACGTTATGTTGACATTATTGATAACAAGATCATCAAGAAGCAAAAACCTGAAATCCAAGAAAAATGGCAAAAGTTAAAGGATGTTGTTAAATTTAGAAGAAATCAAACAAAGAAAGTTATTGAAAGTGATTTGGCAGAAGAACCAGCTATCGATATCTCTGCTAAGAATCACGTTGCTGCAAACAAGGCCGTTGGTGAAACCAAGAATCATCAAGTTGCCGGAACAAACTTTGGTCCAGATCAAATGAACAAAGGTCCTTTCAAAGGTTATGATCTAACAAAGCAACAAAGCACAACCTCATCTTTGGGGAAATCAATTGGATTGACCAAAACTGAATCCTCAAAGAACAAAGATTCAACAAATACAAACAATGTTGGTGCAAGATTGGGAAGAGCAGCTGAAGAAATCTCACAATCTCCTGCAAAAACACAAGTGCAAGCCAATCAGCCTGCGAGTACTAAATGATGGGTATTACATCTCAACTTTTAGGGCTGGAAAGACAATGATATTGGGTATGTAATATCTCATAAACATTTTGTAAATTTATTGAAGAGGAATAGTAGTATATTTACGAGAGATTTTAGAAAACGCATTTTTGTATATAAAGGCTATAAACAATGAACGAGTGAATCCTGGTTGAAAAATCGTTAGTCTTATGATCCATATGTTTGAAAATGTTTTGTTACAAAATGAATGGGAAACAACAAATATCAGAAAAAGTTTTTGGTAAAAATCGTTATCTTCATGCATGTTCAGAAGCAGAACTGATAGTTTGGATCATCAGAAAATGTTGCCTCCCTATTCAAGATGGAAAAATTCTGACTGACAAATACGTACCATTTGATTTGGGATTAGAGAAAAAAAGTTGATCAATACCAAAAAAATAGAATCAAATCACTATTCCAACAACAATCGTTAGTCAAAAATTGTCTTACTAAAGCTATTCAAAAGGATGAAAGAACTATCAAGACAAAAACTCTATGTAGACGAAGTCAGATGGTGATGCATGTTTTATCCATGGTACACTGTTTATTCACCGGGACAAAGATTGTGAAATATCATCAAGAAATTATTGAAGAGTCTTTATGATAGTGTCCTTCCTCCTCCTTCAAAAAATCCTTTCTTTTCTAATAGAACATACTAAAAAAAGTTTTAGTTAGGATAACAATTCTTTGTGAAATGAAATTGAACATCAATTGATGAAATGCTGACCGAATCTTCAAAGATCTAATTTCATTTAAATCATAAACGAAGAATTCCTAAAATTTTATTTTGTCCTGCATATACTTCCTCAGAGAGATTCCCAATAAAAGTGTATAATCATTTAAGAAATTAGATCCATCAGGAAAACCCAGTCAAACACAATCAATCGAGTTCGATGATTAAAGATTAAGATTGGAACATACCTTTTCATAAGCCTTTATAAAGATGGTTTCTTTGAAGCGAAACTTTAGAAGGAAGAAAAGGTTCGTTGAAAAGTTTTGAAGTTTTGCGTTTTTTTTATTTATATGCGAAAAGAATGGAAAAATTTGTCTGACCGGGTAACACTTCCAGCTTTTAGGGCTATAAACCATAAGCGATTGTGTTGAACCCTTCAAGCTAACAAAGATGACCCCAACCGAATAGAGCCAAATGGGTGGGAAACTACAATAATCTATCGTTATACAATGTACATTATTTGTGGACACTAAAAGATCTAATCAGAAGCAGTAGCACGGGTGTAGATCAATTGAGAGGAATGTCTGGAGATAACTTTGATTAAACCATCACGTTCTAGATGTTTGATAGCAACACGAGCAAGGGAACCACCAATTTTTAATCTGTCAACTAAGACAGAAACTGAGATGTATCTGAAAGTTGGGACTTCTTTGACAATTCTGTCGTATTTGTCTTGGTCTAAGATGATAGCGTGTTGAGCTTTGTCTTTAACTCTACCTTTGGACCACTTCTTTTTGGATTTCTTACCACCGGCCATAGCGGCAGCGGCTTTGGCAGCTTTAGATTGTTGGATTTTTGGAGGCATCTGTAGTTTAAGTTGTTAGTATATTCCTGTTGGTTCAACCATGATGTTTTCTTTCAATGCTATGGATGACAATATTCATGATAAGAGGAAACTTTGTGAGTAGTGTTGTATTCAAATGGACCTTATGTGTGTGTGGTAGGGACTGGGATTTATAATGAGGTTCTGATTCATTGGCATATAGTTTCAGGTTGTGGATACAGACATAATGATATTGATGATGATGAGAACTTCAATCAAAAAATACATTCTCTTCCAAGGTAGATGAGAAGATGATTCCAAAATACAGTTTCCAATTGAAGTAAATTCCTCTTTTTCCATGATTTGCATTTCCTTCAGTGATTCCCAATAACTCTAATATATGACTTCCATGATATAGAGTCTCTTTGATTGCAAAACCATTTTACTCAAAACATGACAATCCTGTATAAACACATTCACACAGCGCTGTATTCCTATCATGATATCGTTCCTTCCATTCCATCGATTAGTGAAGAGCACATACTTTTGCTATAAGACCCTTTTTGCTGTGCTTCTAAAACTTCCAATTATCAATGTGTTTTGTTATTTGAAGAAAAATGTTTTGATAATTTGCGTTTCCTCCAAATTCTGGGAGGTGTGTGTCCTTTACCAATAAAATTGCCGTTAAGTATGAGCCCGGCATAGAAAAGCCAAAAAAAGAGTTCTGCCAATTTTATCCGGGTAAACATCCGAACACCACTATCATAAATGATTACATACGTGACTGCCCTGTGAGACACCACGTGAGAGATTTCACCATGCATGTTAGGGCTTCGACATCTCTGGTAAGAGGAATGGCAGAGGAATACTAAAGAATGGGGTCTGGCATGGAATTTCAACGTAGAATGACCGGAAGAAATTGCACCGAATGTCACCAGATAGTGAATGTATTACAATGTAGTAGCTGTTGATCATTTTATTCCCAAAGATCCTCAATTCGCACAGCATATCAGAACTCTGAAGACTATATGCTATATAGAATAAATGATTACATAAGCCCATACATACAAAAGTCTCTAATGGGAAAAATAAACAAATGTTTCAAAAACAAAACAAGCAGCTCGATTAAGAATCTTTGACTGTATAAAACTGACAACTGCGCGTTTAGTTGATTGTCATTCTGAGTGAACTCGTATCCATCATATTGGATTATACTATCACTGTCATTACCGTGATTACCCAATTCAAAAAACTACACTCACTGTACTGCTATCAGTTGCTATCAACCATCAGCCAATATATCAAAACCAGGAACAATGTCAGGTAAACGTAGAGCTGGAAACCAAGTCACAAGAGATGACATCGAAAAGGGAACAGAAGAAAGTGATGGAGATGATATCCCAGACCAACCGTCAAGAGCATCCGCTGATGTGCTAGCTAAGAGAAAAATACTGATACCAAAGTCAAGATTGAACAAAAGTGGTAATGGCGCTTCAATTACAAACCCAGCTGCTCCTACCTTCAACTTTGGTGCTCCTGCTAATACTAAAGATGATGATAAACCTGCTAATCCGTTTTCAGGATTCTCAGGATTTGGATCAACTTCTGCTAGTAACACCACTACTTCTGATAAACAAAGTTTCAGCTTCGGTTCAGGTTCATCAGGATTCGGCCTTCCAGCTAAACCAGAAGCTATTTCCAAGCCACAAGAACAACCAAAAGCATCAAATGTCTTTTCATTCATTAATAACCAGAACAACGACAACCAATTATCTACATCTCTGGTATCAACTAAGACCTCTGATAAACCAACAAAAATAAAAGCTCTAAACGATAATTTCTACGAAAAGATCACTCAGCAAAGAAATCAAGATCCAGTTTCAAACTTCACTCCAATACTACGTAAATACATTGATTACTATGACAAGATTGAAAACGATTATGAGATTCCTGATGCTGAACCAGAAGAAAAAGAAGAACAAAAGGCGTTACCGGCACCTACATCATCGGGTTTCAACTTCGGTGGGTCTTCCACTAACAACTTTGGTGGTTCCTCTACTCAACAATTTAGTTTCGGTGCCAACTCATCTAACACTACTATTGCTGCTCCACCTGCCACAAACAGTACTCCTACATTCAACTTTGGTGCTAAACCAGTAGAGAAGAAGGAAGAAAGCCCAAAACCTGTATCAGTAACAGAATCGATTGTTGTTGATGACCAATCTGACGATGATAGTGATGATGATATCAAAATCCAGGGGCCTCAGTTCACATTGGCCAAACCACCAACGACTACCGATTCTGTTTTCAAATTATCCAAAGATGTTAAAACTACCACTGGTGATAGCACTGGTCCAACTTTCACATTCACTGGTACCTCTAAGGATTCAGATAGTGTTTTCAAGTTGACAGCTCCAAAGAAGGTTGAAGAAGAGAAAAAGGAAGAAAAGAAAGAGGAAAAGAAAGAAGAACCAAAACCTGTTTTTGGCAGCCTAAGTAATACTAATAATTTCACATGGAGTCCTAATAAACCAATAAACTTAGGGGAGTCTAAACCTGCTACAACAACATTCAATTTTGGCGTCCCAAAGACTGAAGAGAAGAAAGAAGAAGTTCCTGCTGCTAAACCTGCATTTTCATTCAATTTTGGAGGAAACAGTGGATCCGCAACAACTACTACAGCCGTACCAGATTCTACTCCAAGTTTCAATTTTAAACCAACAACCTCATCAACTTTTTCATTCTCTTTTAACGGGGCCAACAACACTACCACACCGACGCCTGCTTCCACTGAAACCAAAGAGGATGATGAAAAAGTGGAAGAAGTCGAAGTTGAAGGAAATTTCAAACCTGTTGTTGAATTGAAAGGGGATAAAATTGAAGAGAAAACAGGTGAAGAAGAGGAAGATGTCTTGTATACTAAGAGATCTAAAATATCAAAATTCAACCGTGAAACAAAAGCATACGAACCAATTGGGGTAGGTGAATTGAAAGTGTTGAAACATAAAACCACATCAAAATCTAGAATAGTGGTTAGAGCTGATAATTCGAGGGTTATCTTCAACGTTGCCATAGTCAGTGGATTAAAATATCAACTTGTTGGTGCTAAAGGTGTTCAGATACCAGTCGCAACATCAAATGCAATTGAAACACATTTAGCTCAAGTCAAGACTGCCGATGACGCTTCAAACTTTTTAAAAGCTTTACAAACTGCGCAAGGCTCCGCTTGAAAATGAGTAAATATACCCCATCAATGTGTGAGTGAAACTTATAACTTGTGAATTTTCTTGTTCGAGAATATAGCCGAAATGGAAGAATACATACTCATATATTCCTTTTTAGTTGTTGGATCATTACATTTGTAATTAATATCAATTAATAACTCCCTAATACGGCGTCTGTTCTTTCTTCAGAACCTGTCTAACAACACCCAAGAATTCAACCTCATCACCAACATCTAGATATTTATACCAACAATCCTCATTTGTTCCATTTAATTTCATCAATGCATCATCTCCAAGAACATCCATTATCTCCTTCTCGTTCCCGTATAACTTATATCCGATTAATTCAAACAATCCCAATATCACTCTCCATAATACCGAATCACCTTCAAATATACAGACATCCATTATCAAAGAAACAGCCTCCATTGATAATACATTGGTAAACAAGTTCTTCAATAGTGGAATAATATAAGTCTCAGGATTGATCTTGATAACGGTATGGAAATGGCTGTATAATGATGGATTCTTCTTGGCGAATGTTCTTAAGAAGGATTGAGTTTCTTCATCAAGTCTTGAATGATTACCTGAATAGATTGATTTCAGTAATGGTCGTTGTAATAATCCAACTAATGCTAAGAATGCACGATCCATATCCTGAATATAATATAATAGGACGGCAGCAATTCCAGAGATGCTTTTTTCGTATGTTGTATAATGCGAATATATTGCAAGGAGGAATTTCAATTCGTCAAAAAGTGAGGTTTGAAATACCCCTAGATCTGGGAACACTTTTGAGATATCAGATTCGATTGATTTTATCGTCTTGGTGTTTTTCTTGATGCTCTCAGAGGCTCTGATTTTCAACGATCTTAATGTATTTGAATCAATTGATTTACACTCAATTTGTCTCGTCCATACACTTTTCCTTAATTTTGATGGAATTCCTCTCCACCATAGTTCTCTAGTTGAAGACAATTGGATCTTTGTTTTGAAATCAGGCAGTATTTCCTTTTCCCAAGTCTTTAGATCCTTTTCGTTCAAAATTTGTCTTTTCTTCAATGTTTTAAGTTTCTCTTTTTCCAACTCTAATTCATCTTTCAAAGCTTTTGCTTTCAAATCTTTCAACTCACGAAGATGTTTCACAGCTTCATGTTTGCTCTTTGGTGGTAAATAGCTAGGTCTGGTAGTCGTGATTAACTTTTCTTTCAATTTTGAGTTAGGTAAATCACCATCTAAACTTTTAGGTCTTTCAAAATGTGATATGATATGTCTGCGAATTTCAGATTCTTGAACAGCACGAATAGACTTACTCTGTGTGAATTCAAACGTCAATCTTTTGGCTTCAGTTGATAGCATACCAAAATCAATATCAGAGTCAACATCACTAGTAGTATGATCATAACTCATAACTGATGAGTTTCTAGTGGTCGCAGAGTCAAATGACAGAAGTTTTGGCTGTACTGGTTTTTCATGTTTAGTCAATTGTTGTAACGATTGCGATAACGGGACATCAAAGATGATAACTGAGGAATCCAATTCATCTTCAGAATTATCATAGTTTGATATATTTCCAAGATCCTCTCTTTTAATCTTTCGATGATTTTTAAGTTTCTTTGAAGGTGAATAACTTGGTTTTTCACGTTTGAACTTGTCATCTTTCTTTGGAATTGGAGGTGGTTTGTCTATCTGTCTTTTGAACTTTGTTTGATCTGAAATGTTATCATGCGAGTTGTTGTTTATCAATGATTGAGTAGATCTTGTAAACGAATCTGTTGAACTGACATGTTGTACACTTCTTCTTGTTTTTTTATAAAGGTAGCCCAAGGAAGAATGTGGTGGGTATTGGTGATTGCTTGTTAGATCACCGACCTTATCAACGCCAATCTCCACATCAGTGAAGTCTTCGGTATCTAAGTTACGAGTTGTCATCTCTTTTTGTAAGTGGTAAAGCAATATTCAATAAATAATGTGGTGGGTCTTGCACATAAAGTATATTTGACCGTTAATGAAGTGATGGAACAGGAATTTGATACAGCGAATGGAGAACGACTCTCTTGAAGATTGAAATAATTACTCAATGAAAGCGAATGTGATGAGCTAAAGAATGATTATCAGTTTGAACCCTTAACGTTCCACTTCAACAAAGAAACAAAGTGACAACAGCAAAGATCACCGTCGATCAACGTGATTTGTTTTGGTTTTCGTTTGTTTTGAATTTCGGTTAGAGAAACACTTTTTCCGCGAACATCCTAAACTTTTCCATACGCGTCAGTTTTGATTTCTTTTTAAAAGGAAGGAACATCTAACGCGTTTTTTAGGGACTCTTGCAGTCTCGCTTAAAGCTCATGGAAGCATTGGTGGGTTGATACTTGGTACTTACATTCATTACTCAGTAAATCCCCAAGGGAGGCTTGACAGTGGACACATGGAAGCTGTACCCTTGCAGATTTTGAATGTAGCATTATTTATGTACATTAAAGAACTGGAATATAAACAGGAATGGTCTCAATGCATTAGTCGCCAATTCATTTATCTGGTTTTGTAATTTTCTTGAATGCTTCACTCAAGAAGTTTTCAATCTTCTTCAAGTTTGAAGGATGATCGTCTTTACCTTCAACTGGTGCATCGTTCAATTTAGAATCAGTCCAAGTCTGAGAACGTTTGGCGGTTTTATCACCAATTTGTTCAGCCAAGGCTTCCAGAAGAGCAGTCTGGGCAGCAGAGTTTGGTCTTGGAACTTTGACTTTGTAATTTACCACCAAATCCCCACGGTTTGTAGAACTGTTACGGATTGGGAACCCTTTGCCTGAGATGGAAGCAGTCTTACCGGATTCAGTACCAGATGGAACTCTCAATCTTAAAGTAGGACCATCAACAGTTGGGATTTCAACAATACCACCTAGGGCTGCAGTGGTGTATGGAATTTCAGCATCATATATAATTTGAGAGCCTTTGATCTTAAATCTTGGATCTGGTTTTATTCTAATTCTGATATTCAAATCACCTTTACGTAATTGAACTCCAGGTCCAGCAGTAACTCTAGGAGAATCACCATATCCTGATAATCTTAGAGCTTGACCATCAACCAAACCAGGAGGTAGATCCAGTTCAGCTTCTTTAGGGCTTTCTTTGACACCTTCACCATGACATGTGGAACATGCATCAGAGGCATTGATTGTCACACCACTACCTTCACAAGTTCTACAAGTTGAAGCCATTTGATAGCCACCATGAGCATAATGAACTTGAGAGCCAGTACCAGCACAGGTCTTACAAGTGGATTTCTTAGCACCAGGTTTCAAACCAGAACTGTCACAGGTTGAACAACCATCTAATGCTTTATAATTAACTTTCATGTTTTTGATACCAAAAATGGCTTCCTTCAATGAGATAGTCTTCAATAGTTCGATGTTATTACCAACGTATTCTGTTGCATATGAACTCTGTCTACCTCCTTTGAAAGCAGAGCCAAATATATCCTCAAAATTAATGTTGAAACCACCAAATGGGTTGCCGCCTTGAGCACCAAATGGACTTCCAGCACCGAATGGGTTCCCCCCAGCAAAAGGATTTCCAGCACCATTACCATTAGAATCAAATGCAGCAGATCCAAATTGATCGTATTGTTGTTTCTTTTCTGGGTCTGATAGGATTTCATAAGCACCTTGAATATCATGAAATTTCTTCTCAGCTCCTTCTTCTTTATTGATATCAGGATGGTATTTTTTGGCCAGTTTATAGTAGGATTTCTTGATCTCAGAGGCTGAAGACCCTTTGTCCACTCCTAGAGTCTTATATGGGTCATCTATTAGACATTTGTTCGATGAATGGAAAAGTCTCTTGGTTGTGGATCTTGATGATGGGATGTATCTTGGACGATGTAGATTTGAAACTGAGGATCTTTTTGAGAGCGTGACAAATGTTCTCTTTGAAACTCTACCAATACTTAAGTGTAGAGCATTGAACTGGTTTATCAGCGATCTGGACATTTTGTGCGATGGAGTTGCAATTTGACGTTAACTTCGGATTGGTTTGGGGAGTATAGATTTATCAAATGTCTTTCTTTTTGGGTTGATTCGAAGAAGTTCCTAGTGTTTGAAGAGTTGTTTCCAAAGAGGAATTTCTGAAGACGAACAGCGTAAGCTCAATCAATTGATAACAGTGAATAGCTTGCCCTTTCTCGAATAGTTGGTGATGTGCTTTTTCGAATTTGACTGAATTTATTTCCATCGCATTCGAACGATTTCCGGAACAACAAGTGGGTCGGAAGTCGGAACAATACCGTTACGGGACACACTAATATAGTCTCTAGCAATAATTTATATTTGGGGTGTTTACTTAAGGTGAGTCGACTGTGTTAGTTCAGATTTATATTCGAGTACCATCGGACAAGGTAACTGTATACATACAACCAGTATATCAATAAACTTCTAACAATATCGATTGTAGTTAGACTGATACGTCTAGCCAGTACAATACTCGACAGCAGCAGCGGTGTCCAGAAAGGGAATTAGGTGATGTGCCAGATTTTTCAAAGGAATATATTATCATGATTCATCATAAACAGAAAGCTTCTCTTGGAAATCTAAAATCAATCCTCCATCCACTGCTAAACTAAAGAAGACGAGATGCTCAAGCTATTCAACAAACCATTAGTCACAACCTACAAAGTACATCAGAAGCGGTGGTTTGCGGCTAGTTCATTCGTCATCACCCAGGACAATAATCTCGACAACCTGATAACGGATATAAAGTCTGTTTTAAGAGGCGTCAAGACAAAAGAAGACGTCGATATCAGAACAACGTTGAACTTATTGAGGTATTATATATCACAAGAAGATCAGTGGTCTAAATATGCACATAGAGCTTCAGGGGCAGACTACACTAGGAATAAAGTCCTAGATATATCAGACAATGCAAAACTATTAGTAATGGTATGGGAGCCAGAAAAGAGTTCAAAGATTCATAATCATCCACAATCAAACTGTTTCATGAAGATATTGAAAGGATCATTGGAAGAGAGACTATTCAAAAAGGGTAATGAAAATGAAGCCTTGGTGTTGAAACGTTACACAACTTTACCAGTTGATTCAGTTGCTTATATCAGCGACAACATCGGACTACACCAAATGGTAAACCCCACAAAGGAACTGGCAGTTTCCCTTCATCTTTATGTGCCATCTTATAATCGGAGTTCTATGTTTCAGAAGAATGGGGATCGAATTGATAACACGGATGAAGAATATTACAGCATAGGTGGTGATTTGATCAGTAAATAGTATAATTATGTTCATAAAAGGCATCTAGTTAACTCAGGTACATTTAAGTATATGACGGTATAGTACAATATGTATCACAGCACATCTGAAATGTCCCATTTCAATTCACCCAGAATTCTCCACTTTCTCCACTATCAATTCTTTTACGAACTGCTCTTGTCAATTGTATACCCACCTCATATTTCTCCTTTTCTTTCTGATCAAGGAAGGTTTGAAGTCTTTCAATTGCATATTTCAACTTTCTTAATTCGTTTAGATCAGATGATATTCCTGCAGTTTCGATCAAACTGTTCAAATAATCTATCTCAGACTGTAATTTCTTGATTTTTTTGGTAAGCTCATATTCCTGTCTTTGAAGGCCATCAATTCTCTTGGTGGCCTGTGGACTAGGTGGTTGTTTCAAACCTATGAATTTTGGAGCAACGTTCTTTTCTCTGATTTTGGTGACTTTCAAACCGCCAGTGGTGAATAAAGCTTGTGACACTGATTTAGGTATGCTTTTTTGTGTATTTTCATCATTGTTGTTTCTGTTTGCAAGCCCTGGGAGTTGATCAATTTCATCGGTCGGTATGGACTCAACAGAACTATTTTCACCTGCATTATTGCTAGAGAGGGATGTATCAGGAGTGTCATGTTGTGATATGATTTTTTTAGGCTTGATAGGACTGGATAATTTGATTTGTTCAACCTCTTTCAAGAAATCATCAATCTGTTCATCAGTGACCGCTTTCGGCTCATTAGTGATATTCTCGTTAGCGATTGGTCCCTTCTTAGCAGTCTCAGGCTCGTCACATAGTCCAGTCACGTTTACGGCATGGTTGGCAGAACCGTCAACAGTCTCACTAGCCATCTTTCCCTAATTTATAATCTTGGCTCAAGAATCAGGAGAACCAACGTACCTTCTCAAGCTGCCTTATTTCATATTTTTAAAAATCTTGCAAAAAGTAAACAAAGTCAAAATTACGCGATGGGGCGCGAAAAAAAGATACCACGTGACAGTGCCACTAAGTGATACTTTGCAGTAGTCACTCTTATCAACTTTAATCAGCAGAGCAAAGCAACAATAATCACCAACAGTCCATCAACCAAAAAACTGGGAATATTTTGCACATATCTCACTCAACTTATCATCCCAGCCAATACTGAAGATGCAGCTTTTGAGACGCTCCCGTCACTCCTCTGCTCCCACTGTGTCCAATGAAGCCTTATCATCAATTGCATCGATTACTGCTGCTCCACCTTCAAACGGTGAAACACTCATATCCCAAACAATGCCTAGATCATCAGTGCTACCTGATGTTCATCCAGGAATGATACGAGCAATGAGCGAGGAGACTCTTCTGGGGAGTACTAATGAGATTTACACCAACATTGACAACTATGTATCTGGCTCGTTTGCTAGCAGGCTATATCGAACGACATCCTCTGAATCAAACTTCACCCATATTTCCAAAGCTGAAACAGTTGTTGATCTGGTATTGGGACACTCGTTCTCTGAATTTAACGGTGTCAGAGTCCTACCAGTGGTTTCTGTTCTCTTTCAAAAGGGTCTGTTCGTCTATCCATCAGAGGAATCTCTAAACCTTTTCAGATCATCAAATAGGAATGTTGATGTTAATCTAAGGCGAAAAGGATTGGGAGTTCCCTTATTGCAAGTTATTTCTCCAATGTTGAGTGCTTTCAAGAGAAATAGTCCCATCTTAGTCATGTACAAGTTTAGGCCTACCAAGGAAACTGTCTTTGAGAATGCTGAAACTCCAAAATTTGAGTTTTGCAAAGTCTACTGTTCGTTTTTACAAGATGGTTCAGTTAAATACACTTTATCATTCACTCCAAATGGGTCACCACAAGATGAAGCAAACTTCAAAGTCACAATGATTAGCAGCATAAAATGCTGTTTCGTTGATTGTCAATACAGAAATACTAGATTGAGATGGTTGGGTGCAACTCAGATGTCTTCAACTTACGGATCCGGCTTCTTCAAGCTGATAATCATCAATGATGAATCCCCTTCTTTGCTTGATGGTACTAGTGAATCAGGAGAGCTCACACCTCAATCTTTCAATAATAATATAGCTGCCGTCGTGAGAGATATGTTTTCTGGTGTGTCAAGTCTTCCTCCTGTTGCGAGATTTAGTGATAAAAATTCCTCAGCATTCCCAAAAAACCGTATCTCAAAACATGGAGACATTAAGCTGATTGAAATAGCACAAGTCAATCAAAATAGGGAATCTCTTGCGTCAGTTTCTGAGAGCTCACTTGTGATGACTTGTATGTCCTTGGTGTTGAGAGACCAAGAATTGCGGAAAAATCATGGGAATCCGAGATGTTATGATACTTCTTTGAGTGCTAGTGTATTCTACTAGTGATTAAATATTACTAGAAACATTTTTACGAGATGAGACGAGATGACTATAATAAATTTGTAGAAGTATTATAACTTTATCAAAAAATAGTATATCAAAAAGGGGATCTATACCTAAATATGGTGCCCAAAACAGATTATCATCACTCCAAAGGAAGAATAAGAGCAGATGGATGTAAACAAGCGTCAATAGAAGAAGTCAAAGAAAACACAAACACACAATAAACAACAACAACAACTTTTTATATAACAACAGGGGCATCACATCATAATTCTGCTCACAGAAAGTAGAAAACGGTCATTCTAATTCAATGAGACAGTATGATAGACAACTTTAGTCATAGTGGTTGTTGAAGTAGCACTAATAGCATCTGATCCACTGACGTAGTAGATGGAAGTGGAATCATCATCAGCATAGTAAACTTCACAAACACCATCTGAAGTTACGGTAGTGTATGGTGTACCAGACTCTGAGGCAGAAGTAGAAGTTGAAGAGCTTTTTGGTGCAGTGGTGATGGTGGCAGAGACAGAGGTATTAGTTTTGGTTGAAGATTTGGTTGAAGTGGAAGATGTCGAAGCTTTGGTCGAGGTAGATGTGGTTGAGGCTTTAGATGTGGTCGAAGTCACAAGAGCTGAGCTGGTGGCGGTTGCAGCTGAAACTGATATAGCTGAAGATGGGGCAGCACTTGAAATTGTAGAAGAGATGATTGAACTGGAAGCGAGGGTGCTTGAAGTTGAGGATGGAGAAGTTGATGATGGAGAGGATGAAGATGAAGATGGGGATGAAGTAGATGAGGAGGTGGAGCTTGGTGCAGTGGTGGTTGCAATGATGGTGGAAGGAGTTGATGTTGACAAAATAGTTGCAACACCAGTTTCCACTGAGGTACCAATGGTAGAGGTGTAATAGGACAAATATGTGACAGTGGTAGCGGGTCTGATAGTACTAACAACCTTGGAAATTACATAAGTGGTACCATCAACAACAGTTAGAGTTTGACTAGCAACATTTTTATTCTCAAGAGTCTCAGATAATGATAATGAAGAAGAAGTAGCAGTTGATACAACTAGGGAAGAGGTGGTGGCGGAACTGAAAATCGAGCTTGAAGTAACGATAGAAGATGCTAAACTTGATGAGGATTCGGCAAAACTAGAACTTGAAGCGGGTGTAGAGGAGGTTGAAGTTGAGGTTGAAGTAGATGTTGTGGAAGTAAAACTTGAGATTGGAGTGGAAGTGGTAGAGAGCTCAGCGCCTGCAGTTTCAGTAATCCATACAGTTACCTTATGACCGGTGATCGTGAAGGTGGAAGTGGAAGTATAACCAATGGTGACAGTAGTATCTGCATCTTCCACTGTAGTGTAACCAGTAACGACGCCAACTGACAAAGATGTTGAAACAGTAGTACCTGTAGTAGTTGGTTCAGCAACACCAACAGTTGATGAATCATTAGAATCACTAGCAAAGGCGACACTTGAAGTGGATTGTAGGTTTGAACCATCGACATTGACAACATCATAACTAAATGTACTAGAATCGTCACCAGCGACAGGAACAGGAACAGGAACAGGAGCAGCGTTAGCAAAGGCGAAAAGAGCAAAAGCTGCAATCAAAGGTTTAGTGAAAAGCATTGTAGCCTCAGTATTAATAGTTGTTGAGTATAACTGGATCAGTAGAGATATAGTAGTATTTGTGTTTATAAATGAATGAATAGTAGTTGGTTGGAAGCACTAGCAATGAGAGACTATAGTTAAAGCGCTTTTAAAATGGTTTGAATGAGTGACTAAAGTTGGTTAAACTGAGCTGCTTTCTGAATAGTATTGAGGACTTGTATGTGTATTCTGTGGCAAGATCAAATTCAAACAAAAGGAAAGATCAAAGTTGATGGACATTGATTATTGTTTATATATGATTTAGGGTTCTTGAATCTAATCGCAGTTTCAGAATCCATCATTGCCCGCCTCATCTCTCATTGATGAGCCCTCTCTATCGAAGAGCTGGTAATTTTCTTTTTTTCAGCAAGTATCAGCTTTATTCGGTCAAGTTGCAGAGAGAAAGAGGTTGGCTTTATCTCGATTTCTCGATCTGCATTGTTCTTTTAGTGTCGGAACTAAATGTTTGAAGTCCGGGGGGTTGGATTATTTCCCAATTTGGAAAAAAGTATTAGGTAAGCTGAATATGCCCGATGGGCTTGATGAGCTTCACGATGTGCTCGGATCTCAGTGTAATGACCACGCTGTGTCTCAAGGTTAAAGTGTAAGAAAGAGTAGGAAGTATGACTTATTACAATAGAGCTGCGAGCAAGGATCTTTTGGCTGGTGTTCGATTAGATCATGAATAGTTTGATCTAAGACAAGGATCATACCAGTTTAACCCCAGTTCATGATCTGGGACTAGTAGTAGCTGGTAAGCTGAAGCAAATACTAAGTAATACATGTGTCTCAGAAAGGTAATTTCCTGCCAACTTTTTTTAGTTGTGTGACGTAGCTACCTTGGGAGATACGGATCTCACCAGAAGCCACTACTCAGCCCATTTCTGAGGCTAGCTATTTCAGTCGTGTTGAGCCCTTGTCTTAGCGAGCTGCTGTGAAGTCTACTACAAGCTGTGAAGTCTACAAGCTGTTTCACAGCCAGTAAGTGAGGCGACAGCTTTTACTTGTCATGGATCAAAACAAGTCTGATGAGACATGAATATTGAATCGATTGAATACTATATGGTATGGGAAGTACTATTAAGATGCGGCGTTAATTATATAGTCCATGGTAGTCTAATTACGTTTCAATGTTCTCTGCTTCTCAGCATTTTGAACCACTTTCTCATCGACAAATAGACCTTTTCTCTTACGGATTGAGTTCATGTACTTTCTAGCAATGTTTTCACGCTCAGCAAATTCACCTTGAGCCTCCAACTCTTCCTCAGTAGAAGGTACCCAGAAAGGATCTTCATCAATTGCCTCAAACCCTGAAAACACCAATTGAGGTTGAGCAGCACCACTAGTCTTCTTACGAATATCATCAGTGAACCCAAAAGCCTCGACAACAGGGATCTTGGATACAATCAAGAAAAATGGAGTGCCTTCCTTCATATCTTCACTAATAATATGCCCACGTCTTCGCTGAACGACACCATAAACTTTACCCAAAACTTCTGCGGTAGCTTGAATTTCACAAGTATACATCGCAAGCATCATTCTTGGAGACCAATCTAATAAGCCTTCGAAGATATAATCTCTTGTGGTGGTGATTAATCTTCCTAACAAGTTTGGCACAGGAACAGTTGCTTCAGTAGTTTCATTTTCTTTCAAATACTCAACAATAACAGCAACACCTTGAACTGGCTCATTTGATAGAGGACCATTGGACATACCTAGCTGGAACCCATTAATCAAACTATTCTCAAATTTGAATCCTGTGTCACTGGAGATATTGAAAACTCTTCGTAGGACACTTTTCTCGGAGTCAACCAAAATGTTAGCGCCCAAGTGTTTAGGACCAAAGGATGCTATTCTATCAACAACTCCTGTCCATAGTTCTTTCTGTTTGATCTCCTTCTCGAACAACTCCTTAAGCTTCAGCTTAAAAGCTTTAGGGTCCAAGCCAGAAGTAGTCAAAACTTCATCGGCACCATCATCCACTTCTTCAGCGTCATTATTCTCTTCTGTTCTCTTTCTAGATGTTATGAGTTTCTGAACGGAGGCTCTATTGTCAAGGAGAAACTGAACGACTTCTTCAGGAAGTGGAACAACACGAAGATTTAAGCCTAGTGGACCTAGAGTCACCTCAACCACACCACGACCCAACTCTGGATGCTTTGGAGCATTCATCTCAGCACTCTCAATAAACGTTTCTCTGTATGGAATGACAGGTTCAGAAACCTGTATATCTATACCGGCAAATCTTTCTCTTAGATCTTTCAAACAACGCTCAAGATGCAATTCACCAGCAGTAGCAAGAATATGTTCACCAGAGTCTTCCAGGAATGTCTGAACGCAAGGATCAGCGTTGTTTAATAATTCTAGACCTCTTTCCAGTTTGTCCATTTGAGTTGGATTCACCGGTTCCAATGCAACTCTAACAATCGGTTGTGAAGATAAGGAAACACCAGCTAGATTAACACCAGTGACATTAGGCTCAATTAGAGTACCATTCTTCAATATCTTCCCTGCCAATCCACCAATACCAGCAATGTTACCTGATGGGACTTCGTCTAATGGGACCAACTCTTTACCCATCAACAAGTATAAATCGGAAATTGTGATTGTTTGTATATGGTTTGTTGGATTAGTAGGATCATATTTTGGTCCTAGAACTGTCAACTCCTGGCCAACTTTCAATGTTCCACTATAGACTCTTGCAAAACCAATCAATTCCTCTTCGACTAGTTTGATTTCTTCTTCTTCTTCCTCCTCTTCTTCGTATTCAAATAATCCAAATGGATCTGTGGTGGTAGGATTAGAAATTGATAACTCCTCTGTAGCTTCAGCTAATGAGTCAACACCGTTGCTGTTTTCACCTTCAAGAACAGCTGCCTGTTCAGCTGCCCTAGCAGCGAGTTCCCTAGCCCTCTTACCTCTTTCTACCATTTCATCGTGGGACATTTGAGATTTCGTATTTCTTGGTAACTCATTCTCAGGGATAGATAAGATCTTGGAGACATACGCACTTACTGGACCTTTGTTATCACAGGAAAGCATTGCTTTCTTAAGGATAGGATCGATGAATTCATGGTTCGGAGCTGACTCCAATATTGTTGGGATTCTTTCCTCTTGAGAAAATAACGGTGATGGGATCTTTTCAGTGACGGTCAGCAGAACAGCAGATGAAACTGGGAGCCACTGACCCATGACCTGACTCAGTAGTGCCTTGGTATCTTTTGATCTAAGATCTCTAGGTAGAACCTTAATGTTCAAAGCTTTTACAATCTTTTCTAGAATTTCAGCATTCTTTTCAATGACAATATTTTCGTAAATCTTCCAAATATTATCCAAAATCAATGAAACAAACAAAGGTTTGAGGGCTCGTCCTTTCAATCCTTTAGCACCAATGAACTTCTTGGTTTTTGGATCTAGATAGAAATCACCCCACAAAACCTTTTGCAAGTTTTCTCTCTTCACGCTCAGTTTTGACTCGTAAAATCTCGCAAGTTGACTGATATTGAAGCCCCAACCATCAATAGCACTAGCAAATATCACATTATTCTCAGCAGGATCAAAATATAAACCTTTATCGTCCTTTTCGACATATTCTTGTGCATCTCCATTCTTTTCGAGTTGTTCTCTCCAAGTATAGTCATCTTGCATTCTTTCACCAGAGAAAAAAGAGCCTAGAATGACATTGACTTGTTCTATAACTTTGGTCAAGTGTGTATAAGCTTCTGAAGGAGTTAACTTCAGTTCAACAATCAGTCTATCAATCTTATTCAACACCAAGACTGGTTTCAGTTTATCAATCCAGCACTGTCTTAGAACAGTAACGGTTTGTGAGCAAACACCTTCAACAACATCAACAAGTACAACAGCCCCATCACACAATCTTGAGGCAGTCGAAACCTCAGATGAGAAATCAATATGACCAGGTGAATCGATTAGATTGATCAAATGTTCCTTGGCTAGAACTTCACCATCTTCCTGTTTATGCAAAACTCTGAAATATAATGAGATAGCAGATGACTCCATAGTGATACCTCTCAATTGTTCATCTGGTCGAGAGTCCAAGTATCGCACTTTACCAGCCAATCTTTGAGAAATGATACCATTAGAAGCCAGAAGTGAATCACTTAAAGATGTTTTACCATGATCCACATGGGCCAAAATACAGATATTTCTGATGGATTGAGGATCTTTTTGAAGCCTTAATAACGAGTCAGATGTAACTCTCATTTTCACAGTATGTACTTCTTGAATTGACTCTGAAGGTTAAGATCTCTGTATGCAATGAGCTCGTAATTAGCTATAAAATTTTACGCCTTTCAAAATTCTGACAGTTAATGATTATGTCAGCATCATCATGTCGATTATACTGCATACTACTTGTAGAAATTAAAAACCCTCGAGGTTTCAACTACACGATGGATGGATGTAGGGAAATGGTATCATTATAGTGGACTGAATAAGATGTGTATCCGTTAATAGTGACATATACTATTGACAAGGAGGCAGAGTTCAAAGCTTCCCGTTTTAGGAGAGTCTTTACGGCTCAAACTGTCACACACGCACAGAGCAGCTAGACAAGGCCACTTTCGACCAAAATAGTACATGAGGTCCTCAACTTCTTCTAAGACACTCTCATCTTCATTTTGGATCTGCATGCTTCACTTATCGTAGAACACCTCCCCCTCTGTATTTATACTGATACTAAACTCTAGATCATCATCTGTAGTCATATCCCAAAATTTATATATCATCATTATGGAGAATAGATTGCACAGACTTCCAAAGAATAAACCATCAAGATAATGCTTCACTGATTGACAAATTGGCTTTGAGAGTGCATAGGTGAAGACCTGCCCAATAATGAAAGAAACAAAGGATAACGCAATCACACCCAGTACCCAGTAATCCTTTATATATAACAGAGCCAGTATCACTTGTAAGCAAAAATAAGTGAATAAGAACAAAGCATTGAGTATGTATCCAACAATAAAAAGACCCAGTGGATTAGTACGATCCATCGTTCCATTCTTTATCCAGTCTTCGAATGTTAAAATAGAAATTATGAACGTCATAAGTCCCATAAAAAACGAAGATATCCTTATGAATAACAGGGATCTAAACGTACCATCTTCCCATAATCTGAACCCCAAGAAGCCACAAATCATGAGACACCAGCATGATGCAGATGCAAACGCAAGTTGGAGGGCAACAAAATATGGGTATGAGACAGATCCTGGGGGACTGACACCACAATCAACCACTAGTGTACATATCATCAAAGCTAGCATTATATTATAGTAAAACAACAGCTCAAGACGACCAATAGCAGTATATTTGGATCTGATATTGTAGATGATAATTAGTATGATTGCTAGAGCACCAATATTCACAAAGGCGTTACCTATCTGGAAAATGACAGTGTTTGCCAGTTCAATGGATCTAGCATAGCATACAGGGATGATACCATTGTTGAGATGATCAAACGTGCCTCCATTTGGATTTGAAATAACCTGACACAACGGTAGAGACGTGTGGTTACACAGTGTATTGAAATCACCGAATGCCATTCTTTCTCGGTGTTATGCTGATGATGTTCTATTTATTGAAGTTTGGGAGGAGTAATGATGTTGTGACGTTATAATAGAGTGCCAAATTTATTTTTGATTCTCTAACGATGAGAACAATATGGTTCAATTGGATTTAGGAGCGGACAATGAGAGAATAAAATGATGATAAAGATAGATCCGTCTATGATAAGAGGATAGATGTGACTGGTTTAGTGTCAGTGAAGGTGGATAAAACACGACTTTCAACAATAGGGCTGTTTCACTTGACTTTTTTTGGAATTTTATAAAATTTGAAAGGTTCACAAACGGGAAATGTAAACAGATCTGGAATGAAAAATAGGGTTTGAATAAGAAACCATCACCTGATTTCTGGTAGGGCTCCTCCTCATGAAAAAAGCGAGAGACTGTGAGAACTAGATGGTGTTCAGGTGTATAAAGTCTATGCTGGCCTGCACCAATTTGACGAAAATCTAGCAGGAGTGATGACTAAGCATCTTTGCTTCGCAGCTAACATTTTTTTTCACTATTTACAAAATGGTGTTTGGATGGTTTCTGCTTTGACTCTCAGTTTTCACAAAAGTGTTGAAATTTAACACTACGTTAACCACACTTCCAGTACAACAACAAACCTATAAACATCAGTCACAATGGGTATGTCTTAATGTGAAAAGAAGCATCAAATTATCGTTTGAGAGTGACTGCAGCCAACGAGAGCAATCTTAAATACCATCACCATTCAAGAAAAAGAACCAAGAAGCAAAGATCAACAAATTTATATCTATATGGAACCCATCCAACACAGTTGTTTTTCATAAAGAGACCGATAACAACGATTTTCTGATCACGGATCCTACTCTGATTTACTCTCCGTAGAGAGTCAGATGATCTTTTCAGAAGTTTTCACTAGCCATCTATCACGAAATTAGAAAATTGAATGGAAAGCCTCAAAAGCCATAATCATAGTGTTCTAGGTGCAATCCTCGTCACAGATTTATCACATGCACCAATCACTCTCAAATGCCTGCTTTGCTTGTCGTCATCATCATGTCATCCAGTTCCAGACTTACTAACACTCAATTATAGTTAACGTTCCAAAAACCAGAAGAACCTACTGTAAAGGTAAAGAATGTCGTAAGCACACTCAAC
This sequence comes from Wickerhamomyces sp. NRRL YB-2243, assembly GCA_030581995.1. Classification (NCBI taxonomy): domain Eukaryota; kingdom Fungi; phylum Ascomycota; class Saccharomycetes; order Phaffomycetales; family Wickerhamomycetaceae; genus Wickerhamomyces; species Wickerhamomyces sp. NRRL YB-2243. The sequence goes on from JAKTWL010000010.1 coordinate 363,198, forward strand.
ACAAAGTTACCCAATACAAAGCTGGTAAAGCTTCTTTATTTGCTCAAGGTAAACGTCGTTATGACCGTAAACAATCCGGTTACGGTGGTCAAACCAAACCAGTCTTCCACAAAAAGGCTAAAACTACCAAAAAAGTTGTTTTACGTTTAGAATGTGTTGTCTGCAAAACCAAAGCTCAATTAGCCTTGAAACGTTGTAAACATTTTGAATTAGGTGGTGACAAAAAACAAAAAGGTGCTGCTTTACAATTTTAAGCTTTTTAATAACTGGGTATCTATCATCATTATTACTACTGTTTTAAAGGGGCTTTTGTTTATCATATAATGTAACGTTTTGCAAAATCAAAGATTAAGTGTAGATACAAAACTCAATAAGTATGTTCACTTGTTGATGAGATTGTTTTAAAAATGTAACTCTTTTTCACTGATAGACGGTGTCGATCCCAGGACCTTTGGGGTTTGGACGCCTTTTAATAAAATCATGCTTATTTCCTGAAAATGCGTTTCAAAGAAAATCCGAAACAAATCAAAACAAATCAGAAACAACAAATAGAAGAAAGAAGTGAAACTCTCTGCTTGAAATCTCTTCGTTCTTTCTTCCACTGGCCCTCATTGTTCCTAAAATTACTGGTTAAAGTTTGTCTGACTTTTCAAAGATAGTAGGATTGTCAAGTTTACTAAAATGTATGGCTCCTCAGATCATTATGATAGCCAACAACAACAACAACAACAACCAGGTGGGAATGGACAGGGATTTGCCCAACCAGCTCAGTTTAGTGCTACTTATATGAAACAACAGAACTCCCAACAGTCACTACAACAGCAGTTATATGAGAATCAACAACAAGAGCATTATCAACAGCTAATGTACAACCAACAACAACAACAACAACAACAGCAGCAGCAGCAACAACAACAACAGCAGCAGCAGCAGTTCATGAGCATGCAGAATACAATGCCACCACCTTCAAATCCTGTCCAAGTACCTGCTGCTCCACAGACTGCTTACAATCCATACGGTTCATCACCTGGTCAGCTCAGTAACTTTTCAAATCCTTCATTCCAACAATCATATCAACAACAAGTTCCTAAAAGTCCTCAGTTTTACCAACCTCAGGTCCCAGCATCTCCTACCAGAAGCATCAGAAGTTTGAATCAACTCACCCCAACTCTTTCAAACACCAGCTCATTGGCATCGAGAAATAACCAACTAAACTTAGAGAAGAGTGTGAAGGTTCAACCAATACAACTAAGCAATTCTGGTCTACAACAACCTCAAACCAGTAACAACTATGTTTATTTCGAAAGAAGACCTGACAGTTTCAAGAAACATACCCAGGATAAAGCAGCTGCTGTTAAATTACGTCTTGAGAACTACTATCAAATGAGTGTTACCCATGCTGTTGAAAGAAATCAAAGACGCGTTGACCTTGAACATAAACTACAAAATGAAGATGGATCAGACGAACGTAAGAATAGACAACTTCAATCTTTGGGGAGAAAAGAATCACAGTTCTTGAGATTAAGAAGAACTAGATTATCCTTGGATGATTTTGAAACTGTTAAAGTGATTGGTAAAGGTGCTTTTGGTGAGGTTAGATTAGTTCAGAAGAAAGACACTGGTAAGATTTATGCAATGAAAACCCTTCTGAAATCTGAAATGTACAAAAAGGATCAATTAGCTCATGTTAAAGCTGAAAGAGACGTTTTAGCCGGCAGTGATTCTCCATGGGTTGTTTCATTATATTACTCATTTCAAGATTCTCAATATTTATATCTGATTATGGAATTTTTACCAGGTGGTGACTTGATGACCATGCTTATTAGATGGCAAATATTTACAGAAGATATAACAAGGTTTTATATGGCTGAATGTGTCTTGGCTATTGAAGCTATTCATAAATTGGGATTCATCCATAGAGATATCAAACCTGACAATATCCTGATTGATATCCGTGGTCATATCAAACTATCCGATTTTGGATTATCAACAGGGTTTCACAAGACTCATGACTCGAATTATTACAAGAAACTTCTACAGGATGATCAAGGTAAATTACAACAACCACAACAACTACATGAAGCCGGCTCAAGAAATACAATGATGGTTGATGCAATTCATTTGACGATGTCTAATAGACAACAGATTCAAACATGGAGAAAATCAAGAAGATTGATGGCTTATTCTACTGTTGGTACTCCAGATTATATTGCCCCAGAAATTTTCATCCATCAAGGATATGGTCAAGAATGTGACTGGTGGTCATTAGGTACTATTATGTTTGAATGCTTGGTTGGTTGGCCACCATTCTGCTCAGAAACTCCACAAGAGACTTATAGAAAGATTTTGAATTTTCAAGAGACTTTACAATTTCCTGATGATATTCATTTGAGTCCAGAAGCTGAGAATTTGATCAGAAGGTTATTGACCAATGCTGAACATAGATTAGGTAGACATGATGGTGCTGCAGAGATCAAAGAACATCCATTTTTCAGAGGTGTTGATTGGGACACCATTAGAGAAGTTGATGCTCCATTCATTCCGAAATTGAAGAGTATAACTGATACAAGATTTTTCCCAACTGACGAACTAGAAAACGTTCCAGAGAATCCAGCAATTGTTAAAGCTGAAAAACAAAAGAATACAAACGGCCCAACTACAGATAGTAAAGAAGATTTACCATTTATTGGTTATACTTATTCAAGATTTGATTATTTGACAAGAAAGAATGCACTATAATCAAGTCATGATTCATGGGGTTGTGCCTTGTGGGGAGAGAAGGAACGCAAGGCAGTTAGACATTCGTAGAGCATGTATTTGAAAAAGACAAAGAGATTTTATAAATTAGGTTCAAGTAAAGTCTTCAAATTGTAGACATAACTTAAGAAATTACAACACTGATTCTACTGCAATCTTATCCTGAAACATTAATTAAATGATGATCTAAACAATGTAAAATAATAATGTTGAAACAACTGATTCCCAACATCTCATATTGAATTCAATATCGGGCGCCCAGCAACGTTCATTGATTCCTCTACGCTTATAATCACATATTTCTACCTCTCCCTACTCTCATATAGAAAAATGAGAATAATGGTTTCTGACGAGGAATGATTCTGCGATATGATGTAGAGAAAAGGAAAAAGAGGGAAAAGATTGTTCATCGGTGAAAGTTTGAAAATTTTTGAAAGTTTTTATAATTATGTCGGATGGCACAGGATGAGTTCGCGGGTCTGTCTGTTAGGGCTATTGAGTTTCTACAAAGAGAACCTGAATCATAAACTATCGTGAGTTATAGCATTAAAAGATACAAGTCATTAGTTCCGACGGACATTCACACATAAGATACAATCCAAATGTGGGTCACAATATAAAAATAACAATGCAAAAATTCATGACACATCAATAAAACACTAGCCCAATTAGAAGACAGGTTGTTGCTGATCAACAGCAACTAAAGCATGAGCACCCACAACAAATTCTCTAACGAATTTATTCCTTGTGTTTTTTCTTGCATATGCATTACAAGTCTTGTAATTTGGGGGACTCGTTGTTCTCACAAGGACTTTACCAACCCAACATTCATCATTTGGTAAGAGTTTAATACAACGTAATGAGTCCTTGAGGAATTTTCTTCTTGAAACGGTTTTAGGATCTGGTTTCCACTTCAAACATTCCATTTCAGCTTCCATTGAGTTATATGCATGAGCGAAGGAAAATTGGTTGAATCTTGTGTTAGAGGGATGGTTTGAACCCAGGTTATCATAATCGTCTGAGATATCATCATCATCATCATCATCATCATCTGAATCATCGTGTAATTGATGGATTGAGTGGAGTTCATTATCAGGAATTTCATCCTCAAGATCGTCCTCGTTATTATCCTCTTCATCATCATCATCTTCTTCTACTTCTTGTTCATTATGGGTTTCTATGATGGTAGAGATATCAGACTCAAGAGGTGAAATAGAATCAGAATCATCATGATCTAGTATGTCTTCAATTTCTTGGGATGATGAGGAAGATGAAGATGAGGTATTTGTGGAGGTAGTCAACTGGGATGCGTTTTTTTGAACTATTTTATGGAGTGGATTCATCGCAAGTGCAGGTTCCTTTTTGGTGCTTGAAATGGAGGAAGATCTATTTCTTCCAAAGATTCTTGAAATTTTTGATTTGATGAACTGTTCACCAGATGAACTTGCTCTTCTTGCAAAAGATTGGTTTGAACTCATTGGTGGTGACAGTTCCCTTCTTAATAATTCTGAGTCTGAATAACTTCTATTTCTGTTATTTCTTCTGTTTCGTCTTCTTCTTGGGACTGTTCTATCAGTTGGCATTTCTCTTGTATCCAGGTCCAAACTAACATTGATACCAGTTGATAAGTAGTTAGCCCAATCAATCATTTCATCCAAAGATGAATACTGAACAATCATTTGCTCAGTTTCAAGTCTCATTCTTAAACAATAGTTTCTTTTTTTATAATCTATTGGGATTCCAAATTTCCCATATTGCAACGTGTATGACTTGACCAACCTATCAGGCATCAAATACTTGCTTGGATTTCTTTCCAACGCCTTGATTATATGATCACGCTCGATCTCGTTGAACATGTAGTGTTTTTTGGACTTTGACTTCTTGACATGATTTAATAAAGGTAAACCCTCCATTGAATAGAAGTTAACCTGCGTTGAATTCAGTTCCATGATAAGATTCTTCCAACTTCTTGAGGAGGAAGGTTCATAAGGTGATAGCCACTCTACTTTTCTCAGCACTAGTGTGATTTGATGAATGCTTGGGCTGTACTCTGGCAAGATGTAAGTCTCTGGGGCCTCATACACTGGATATCTTCTTGAAGCACCATGTTGATGTATAATTTTGTAGGATGGCGGATGCACTGGGTCTCTCTCGAGGTACTCCATGGCGCTAGGGAGGGAAATCCGAGCTGTTTCTTGTTGTTTTGATGGTGATGTTGCAGCTAAGGCTATGGACACGGAGGTGGAGCTTGAGGATGAAGATAAGGACGGATCACTCAAAGACAGCCTGCTGAAGCTGGGGTCTGGCGCCGAGAGTGTTGAGGTTGCTAGTTTGGACATGATATGTTTGGTGATGATATTAATAGTGAGAATAGACCGACAACAACAAATTGCTGTTTCAACTTTCACAGATCGAATGAATATTGGTATAGGGGTAAAAGCGGTGGAGACTGAAACGGCTTAGATAAGCTAATCTTATACTATTTTCCCCAGACGTGTTTGTTGGTTGACTTTAGCTGCCAGAATGATCGATGTACAGATCACAGTAACACACACTGGTTCAAGAAGGTAACAGACACTGTTAAGTAGCTGATCTAAGTTGTAAGAAAATGGCGACTTTTCCCTTTATATGAAAATGATCACGGTGCTCCATTTTGGCTATTATTGTGTCGATCCACTTTGCCCGATCATCGCTACGTCAGTCAGCCAAATTAATTTCACACAAACACCGCTTATAGGTATAACACGGCCGGTACGACTATCCCGACAGCTCCTTAATGTTCACGGCAACCAATATCGGATCCTTCATCAATACTCACTTGCTTCAACAATCACAAGTAACTAATACCTAATTCCATCACTCAAATCGTACTAGAATACATTGATCGGTAATATTAGTTGGTTCATGATTTCCGGATCAGGGCCGGTTCCAGGCTTCATATTATTGACGCGCAATTTCATGATCATTAATATTTGCACCTATCCGTTATTTAGTGGGTTGGTGTCATTTGTGTATATTTGTTTGATTACTTATCTTTGTTGTTGGAAGTGGAGTCAAATACTAATTGGCCAGAGTCTAGAAGAAAGGCTATGAAGACGAATAATATTATCAGCCAATTTCTTTGATAGGAACCGCTTAGCTTCCCAGTTAGCAAGCAGAAGACCCGGTAAGATTATTTGAGTCACTAGTAATTTATAATCCGTGCATGTAAAAAGACGGGAAACCGTTGAAAGTTAAAGACGTCATAATTTGAGTGGATAGTACTTACGTATGATCCGAATAACGTAATATGGAACATCGTAATATTCAGTTCAATCCTCACTGGTTTTCTGTTGATCATCTATATTGTCAATTACGTACTATTTACTGAGGTCTCGCGGGTATCGTACGCACCTAATCTATCACTAGCATTTGAGACGTCTACGGATGGCGCAGTACTAGCTGCGGCTAAATATAACTGGTTGCTCCAGAACAATAACAAGCTGAACACTTTTCAGGGGAGACGTCAAGACTATATATAGCGTGCGCGGCTCAGCTAGCCAAGCCCACACTTCAATACTTAAAGTGGAACGTTTCCAATTGTTGCTGTTTTTTGTGGGGAACGAGATATATCAGATAGACGTACTACTTTATTGCTCAAAATTACTAAAATGGCATGATATTTAACTTGACTTGTCTGACGCAACTTATACCAAGTTCAAGCAACTTTCATGTACAGGCAGATCTCTATAATCAAATGTGCACTTCTGGGATTGCATTTGAACAATCAGCTGAACCTTTTTGTTTTGCAAGATATCCAAGTAGAAACCTTCAGCTGAGTTCTAAGCTAAGCAGCTGATTGATGAATATTGTTTTGGAAGAACAGTTTGTAAACATCTATATTCCTCAACTCCTCCACTTCTGATTTATAATATTCAGAGCCAAGGTTTCTGATGAAGTCTTCCTCTGTGAAACCGTCTTTGGTAATGACAATCAATCTAACTGTACATTCCCTTCTGAGTTTGATTCTCTTTAACTTATCACTTATTGATTCCCTCAAACCAACATCTGTATTACTTAAAGTTAATCCATTTTTCAACAGATTGATTGAGTTCTGTTTCAAAACTTGTTTATTCTTTAGTGCGACTTCAATACCCTCCATCGAACTCCTAATTAATTCATTGTCTGCTCTATTGATCAGAATCTCAATTGACTTTGAAAGTTTCTCTGAGACTTTATTCGTCCTATTATTGATTTGTTCTTGTAATTCAATTCTTACAGCTTCTTGTGCTTTCTTTAAAGTTTGATTGATGATATTTATGATTTCCCAGAGTTCTTCAGATTTCAACTCTAGCTGATTTTCTTTGAACGATTCATAACTATCAGCCTCCACCAAATATTTTGAGGAAGTTTCAGGGACGACACCCACGTTATTCCAGATCTCTTGAAGTTTTTTAAAGTCATCTATGAACAAGCCGTCAATATAAAGTTTTCTGAGCCTCAATTCTTCAATCTCTTCCTTCTTCAAACTTATATTGAAAACATCATCAGAATTCACCGAAGGATCGAATTTCATTAGTAACAATGAAATAGTTTCCTCAATCCTTGAAGTTAGAGGCTTTAATGACTCCCGAAGATAATTTAATTGGATAGAATTGTCAGTAGATTCATAACTAGCCTGAACTAACTTTAAACAAGTTAGGAGAGTCTCAACGACAACACTTGGAGTGATTTGTTCAATGACATCATATGAATCTTCTTGAAGTTCTCCATCTTGTTCCATATTGTCTCCATTGATCTCATTATCTTCCGGTGATTCATCATCTAATGGGTTTTCTAATCTTTTGATGAATAAGTCTAATTCACTCAATTGAAAATCCAAAATCTTATTCACGATGATGACACTATCATTCAATACACCTTCGATTTCAGTGAGACCATTCCCAGTAGAGGTTTGATTTCCTCTTGATTCAATCCATTCAATGTTTATCAAGATTAGATTATAGTACAGATCCCAATTAATCAAGTCTTCCTCATTCATTTCATGAAACTTCTTGATAATATCTTCATGATTCCTTTTGATGTCAGCCAATCCGAATTGCAAAACATCGCATCCCTCAATATTATTAAGATCAACCCTTGGAACACTTTTATAGCTTTCGTAAACGTGCAACAATAATCTATTTGCATTATAATAAGCATCAATCAATCTTGGATTCAGTTTGATAGCCACGAGGTATAACTCATATGCCTTTTGGTAAAATCGAAGGGACTTCGATAGGTCTGACAGCAACCACCTATCACCAGATTCTTCTTCCTCAACCCCTTGGTCTAAATACTCTTGAGGGGTTGTGAGGACTGGTTCTTGTTTTGTAGGTTTTTTGGGAAGTTTTGGAAGTCGAAATGGTTCTTCTATGGATTAATAAAATGACCGCAGGCAACAAAGACGAAGATGTATGACTTACTCTTTGGAGGCATCTTTGAAATCTTGACTCGTCCTTATCTCGTATAAATTGAAGAGTCTACAGATACACTCGCAACAACTCTCAATCTGCGTAGTCTTCTCTTTCTCTCTCTTCATGAGGAAGTTGATCTATTATTGTGGTTAAGGCAACACAAACTGGGCCGCAAAGTCACGTGCATCAATCGGCCTGAGTCATGTGACTAGCCCGGATTTCCAAGGACGCCGATCGATCTCTTGTCTTACCCTGAAGCAGTAATGATTCAGGTGTTTGCTCGCTGAGTCTGTTGAACACTGGGCTATAGACGTTAATCTGAGTTGACTTCGCCTGACTTCGCTTGACTCTGTACCTTACCGGTCACTATTCGAGCGTTATCAGAGCTTCTCTATCAGATCAATTCTTATTTGTCCATCAAAACTGTCAAATCTGACGTCGTCCTCGAAAAAGGTTATGGGGAAAGAAACCGCATTAGTCCAAACTAACCAACATATTTTTATCTTATCAGCTGCTTGACGCCTTGATATGCAAAGGACAGCTGCAAAATCATACTGGCTTTCCCAATACGGTCAAAATATCTCCCTTACATGAACTAAAATAAGTGTGGTTCCTTCGAACAGCTAGCAAAATCCTCGAGCACCATCTCACGTTGTAAGGCCCGGTATAATGTAATATCTACAGTCTACAGCTACTGAGCAGGATCCTGAATACTGATAACAATAATGACAATGATAACACTGGTCCCCATATTTTCACTTATATCTGGATGAAAGGAACTGGGTTCATCCACTTATAAATCACTAGTAACCCATACCAGTTGTTGCTTTCTTCTGATAGAAGGTATTCATTAAATTTATCAATTCGTCGAAACAAAGATGTCGTCTCAAGACCTTGAAAAAAAAATACCTTATATCCAGACAGTAGAATGGGAGGAGTCAGCAAACAGTGCCATCAGCATCACTGGTGATGTTAAAGACATTGAATTCAAAATCCAGAGAAAGCTAAAACCTAGAAATTTACAACTTATAGCTATTGGTGGTTCTATTGGTACAGCTTTATTTATCAGTATCTCTTCAGGTTTGTTATACGGTGGTCCTTTGAGTTTATTCCTTGCTTTTTTGATTTGGAGTCTCGCAATTTTCTTCGTTGTGGCACCAATGGGTGAGATGGTTTGTTATTTACCAATTGAAGCACCATTTATACAAATGGCCGGTCGTTGTATTGATCGCTCATATGAGCTTACTGTTGGGATCAACTACTACTTGATGACTAGTATCTACATTCCTTTTGAAATCACTGCTGTCAATGGGATGATTCACTATTGGAGAGATGATTATTCTCCTGCTATTTCATTTTGTTTGGAAATTTTGATCTATATGTTCTTGAATATCTTGGCTGTTAGATATTTCGGTGAAAGTGAGTTTTACTTGAGTATTGGGAAATTTGTGTTGGCAATCTCTTTAATCTTCTTTACTTTCATTACAATGGTTGGTGGAAATCCACAAGGTGATGCTTTTGGGTTCCGTTATTGGAAGGATCCAGGCCCTATGGTTGAAACAATCACTACCGGAAGTCTTGGAAGATTTGAAGGTTTCATGTCTGCCATGAATAAAGCAGCTTTAACAATCGTTGGTCCCGAATATATTTCAATGTTGAGTGGTGAGACTGGTGGTGAGACAAGAAAAGTCCTTGCTAAAACTTTCAAAACTGTTATCATTAGATTATTGGTCTTTTATGTACTTGGTGCTCTATGTGTTGGTATCCTGTTACCATCTAATGATCCAACCTTGATCAGTCTAGCTTCAAGTGGTTCTACTTCAAATGGTGCTTATTCCCCATACATTATCGCTATGAATAACCTAAACATAAAAGTGTTCCCTCATATAGTGAATGTTCTATGTGTCAGCTCCGCCTTTTCTGCCGGTAACTCTTACGTTTACTGTTCGTCAAGAGCATTATATGGGTTAGCTGAAAGAAAATTGGTCCCTGCTATCTTCAAGAAATGTACCAAAAATGGAATTCCAATTTACTGTGTTGGTGTTGCATTCTTATTTTCACTGTTATCTTTGTTACAATTAGGCACAGGTACTGCAAAAGTCCTAAATTGGATGATCAATCTTGCAACTGGTGCACAATTATTGAATTACTTCTTCATGTGTATCACTTATTTGGCTTTCTATTATGCTTGTGAGACACAAGGAATTGACAAGAGTTCTTTCAGGTATCGTGCTTGGTTTCAACCATACCTGACGTATTTTGCAGCCTTGTTGATGTTGATGATGATTGGTGCTTTGGGTTATACTGTCTTTCTACCGGGATCATGGAGTGTTGAAAACTTCTTGACTTACTACGTTATGATTTTTGTTGCTATATTCATCTATTCTGTTCATAAGCTAGTTTACAGACCGAAGTTTGTAAGAAGTAATGAGGCTGATCTATACACTGGTTTGGATGAAATTGAACTTCACGAACTAAATTATTTGGAATCGTTAGAAAAATCTGGTTATACTAAGAAATGGTATGACAAGGTTCTTGATTTCATTTTCTGATTTCCATGATTACACATCTCCTGAATCTGGGTGTTCTATGTCGTTCGCTACTTTTTATTCCTATTATCTCAATCTGAGAGTGCCTTTTAGTGTTATAAATGATTTAATTATATCCAACCATCGTAATAAGACTATTCCCGTGTTTTCCCCTCAAGTGATTCCAAAATATCATCAATCGTGTCTTCACATTCCCACACCATTTGATGACCTCTGCTCAGATTGATTTTTCTCCTCACGATATTGAACATCAAAACCTCTTCAGAGTTCAACAAACGGGAAATCTTACTATATATTTTCTTGACGTCATTCATTGCTCCCTCAATATTCCCTTCATATCCCAAAAACTCGAGAATTTTCTCTTTTGATTTCATTTCTATTGAGAGACAATTTTTGTTGATCTTAAACACTTTCAGTTTACTTCTTTTAACATTTGATATAATAACTCTAAAGTTTGTAGTTTTTACCAAATTCTTGAATGATCTGCCTATCACTTGGGAATTCAGTGGATCAATCCCAATTATATATCCTTCAAATGACATAGGTTTGTTAGGCAAAACCTTGGTTGTGCGTAGATACTGTTCAATAGCATCCTCAGGTTCGTCAATTGTATTTTGGCTTGAAAGTAAAGCATCCAGCTGTTCATGATGGTTACTTAGGACAGTATCCTCAGTTGGTTTGAAAGCCTCTCTGTGAAATTCTGTATCCTCTTCTGGCTGTGGCTGTGCACCACGATGTTCCTCCTCCTCTTCTTCTTCTGGAGAGGGTTGTTTTGAGACAGGAAGGACTTGTGTTGGTACTGATGCTGCTGTTTGGAGTTCTGGAAGACTTTGAGTCAACTCTTCTTTCTTAACTTCCAAGGACTTGATCGCAACAGGAACCTTTGTGGAGGAATCGCCTTGAGATAATGGAAAGGTTTCTCTTTGTTGTTCTAACTTTATGAGTTCTTCAGACTGGCTTGATTGCACGACAACTGATGACGAATTATTCTTCGCCAGGTTATGGGTGGCAATCACTTCGAGAACATCATCAGATTTCAATGAGTCAACAACAGATTCCTGTGAAGATTGAAGATCACTGGCATTTTGTAGTTGTAGAATATCTGTAGTTAGGATCGACTTCTCAAGTTGATCGTCCGTCAGTGTTTCCTGTGTATCCTCCACCATTGTATATGGAATCTGCGTTGATGTCTGCGATGCTGGAATGAGACTGAATGGGATCTGTGACATGTTGCTGATAGCTGGTGCCATGAACATGGGATTTGTTGCTAGCATTGAGTCATTCAGCGAATCATTGGAAGATTCCTGATCATCACCTTCTAGCCTTGGTTTCTTGAAAGATCTATCATCATTTTTCTCCTTGTCTTCTTTCTTGGATCCTGATAGAATGTTCAGTATCCCTTGAACTTCGTTTTCATTAATTGCATTCTGTATAGCGTCCATTCTCTCCAATTCACGTACCAGCTCTTTCACTTTCATTTGATGTTTCATATCCAGCTTTAGCACATAGCGAGGATCCTTGTTCACAATTTTGAAGTCCGTTAGCTCATACTTGAAGGATTCCACACTATTGTAAACAGTAGCTGTGACTTGTAGTAGAACGACAGTGTGATGGTCTAAAAATGTTGATTTTCCATCATGGCCGCCAATATTTGGGTATAGCATCTCCAGATCTTTCAATCCAATTGCAGCTGGTGTGTTTCTTGGGACATCCAAACGTATAAATTGATTCTTGAAGACGGAAGTGAAATCAGTAAGCTCCATCTGAGCATGGTCGCCATACCTCGCGGACAGTAGCACCATGATTAACCTCACGACAGCGGGATCGGGTAATTTCTTGCTCTTGATTTTGATGTCAGAGGATTCGACATCGTGGATGTTTTTGATGTCGTGAAGAGGCATCGTCCAAGCAGCTAACTCTGTCTCTATTGAAGTTTCTCTTTGTTAGGCAGCTGGTTGTGTGCAGACGCGTGAAAAAAACATATAATTTGCCTAGAGGAAAAAACATCAACAAAGAATTGCCTGTTATAATACTCACACTCTCAGAAGCCAATTCCTATAACATCGGTTCCTACTCTGGAGACTCAAATGCTCGGTTGAAATGAGCATCTACTATTGGCCAAAGGAATGTCTTCGGATCTCAGACCTGAGTGATAGTGCGAATCCACATATAACCTTGACGGCATTAGTTGTATCAATCATAGAAGCTACACCATACAGGTTTTACGTCACAGATTTGACGTCAAATAAAGATATCATAGATTCTTATGCCATCAACAGATTCATTGGTGGAAACACAGACGACACACTACCCGAAGATCAGGTGTTCCACGTTGACGTATACGAAGAGAAACTGGTCCCGTTTGCAAGAGACCTAATGCAGAAAAGATCAGTATCAGTGATGATGAATGGTAAGATCAGGAATATTTTAAGTCAGGGAATCTTTGTCAAGATGGATGTTCAGTTGAAAAGATATAAAGGGACGCTTGAGGGTAAAGCCAAGAAGATTGAGCTCATAGATCAATCGAATCGCAATCTGAACTTGGACCATCCAATCTTTAGGAACGTTATTACCAATCTACCAGAGCCATTCCTGCTTGCCTCAAGAAGTGCATATGAAAAAACTCTTGGTGCAATATTCATTGATAAAGTATTGAATGGTGAGCGCGTTGCAGCCAGAGCCCCTGCTGTACGACCTCCACTAAACTCGTCACCAAGTTCAAGTTCAAGTTCAAGTTCAACTCCAGCTCAAAACCCACTCACAAACATCGTCCGCAATGGCAGAAACAGTTTAGAACCTCCTGATTCACCGTTAAGTGAACGAAACCTAAAACTATCATCTGTTCCCGATTTGCCGACTGATTCCTCTCATGAAGATGACTATAGAGAGAGAACAGCTTCAGTACTTCAGAGACCAGGAGATCGTCCAAAGAAGAAGCAAAAGATCTCCGCAAACTATATAAAGAGGTTGAATGATATAGAGGAAGTGGATGGTAAAGTGTATGATCTTATAGGTTTCATCCTTGAGTTTGAACCACTGATGAATCAACTATGCATCAAGGCTGCTATTTCAAGTCGTCCATTTTTGAACCCGATAAATATATTGGTTGGTGCTACATTATCGAAAGAGGGAGAGATACCAGACGAATTATCAGTCATTCGGATATCACTGGAGTCAAGGACTGAAATCCTCACATTCCTAGGTATGACTGAGTTGGAAGAGGTCTACATAAACTCAAAAGACATTCAGGCCATCTTTGTGCGAATTTTGAAATCAAGAAAACCATATGAGTTCCAAGTTGTGAGAAAGTTAATCAAGGTGAACAAACATGGGAATTACATTCTGGGCTGGGAAGCTGTTGATCTTACATTGGACAAGATTCTAAAAGATGTAGGATCTGATTAGTTTTTCCCGAGCCATGATATGAGATCGCCCAAGAACTTATCAAGGAACATTTCGGTTTCCATTATCAGGTTTGCTCTCCTTCATCATACACCAACAATCCTGAAGAGTCCGCTCCACCTTGTCGCAAAAGAATTCGCTGCCATTGATACTGGAAATGGATCTTGCGTACCATGTTTTATGATGACCTTTTTCACAGAAATTGTGCAATTGTAGATCTCAACCTTAAGCCTTTGAGAAGGGCCATCAATGACTGCTACTTCTTTGTCACACAGATTGCTAAAGGCATAATTGGCAGTCTCCCTTCGTATCTTATCTTGCGCCTTAACCGTGGACATTCGCGCGTAAAAGAACGATTCGTAACCATTCTAGGATAATCTGTGGATCAGTTTCTAGTATACCTTGACGTCTTCCCCGTGGTTACCAGGATCATAGCTCTCGCTTTGTATGGGAGCAATGGGCTATTAAGCCTGTTAGTATTGGGATTGATACGTTCAACTTTGTAGTCAATTCCCCATGAGAAAGCTGAACTCGCCCAGATATGAGCTGTATATTCGATGTCGTCCTTGGTGAAAATGACAATTCTAGCCATCGTGCCCTTGAATCCTTTTTTATGAATGAAATGAAAGGTAAGTTGAACTAGTCAGGGAATCTGTAAGCCTGTAGAGTGTATGATATCCGAGATCGCCAACGTTCGATTACAAGCGTCTTCCCAGAAACTAGATCAAAACGTGTTCTGGTGCTGATTGACCAATATCAAAGTCCATTGGCTATTTTTCTTCGACTACGGCTTCACAAGAAGTGTTACGTGGTATAATACATTGACCGAATATCCATTGTTCACTTCCAGTTCCCAGTCTTTTACTGCCTACAAGTGCGAAGTTGGAACGTTAGAACTAACCATTTCTCCTGAGTGCTGCAATCTGATTGATGATATCTTTACATTGCTTAGAAACTTAAAAGACAATGCAATTAACTAGCCTCGGCCGCAATGTCAAGGAACTTTTCACTTAGGTATGGCTGTCAAGCCAATGCAGGAACACATTAATGACATCTCTGTAAATCTCTTCCCTCTCCATCAACAAAGAATGACGACCGCCATCTGGAAACACAATCTTCTTGTCCTCAATAGAAATGGCTTCGATGAACTTTTTAGATGCTTCTGGATCGTTGATCTTTGTGATTAATGTTAGTTAAAAAATTGACTGAGTTGTAAAAGAAGTATTAGTTTACTCACTTTATCATCAGCTCCATGAGCAATCAAAACAGGGACTGAAAAATCTTTGTTGTAGGAACTGTCCAACAGTTTTTCACCTCTATTCTCCAGATCGTTAATAATTGATCAACATCAGACTTCATTGATAACATACCTCTTCATAAAATCATGGATCTGTCTAAGGGATCCCAATAGTGGCGTAATGACTTTATCTTCTGTGGAAAACTTCCTCCATTCTGGATCACTTGTGACATATTCTGGTTTCAAGGCTGTATCGATCCTCATGTTTGGGAGGATTCTCATGACTGTTGACAAGAAACCAAAGAGCAATTTGCTTGGTCTCGTACCAGGCTATATTGTTTTATGTTAGTGTTTAGTCAAAAGACTAATTGATTCACTATTACTCACATGTAATTCAATTAAAGGTCCAGTGACCGCAATGCCACTAATTCGATCTTTATACTTCCCGTTAACACCATAATTTAAGGCAATACCACCACCCATAGAATGACCAGATAAGAACAGTTTCTTGACACCTTTAGCTTCCATATCTTTCAAGTTCTCTTCAATGAAAAAATTCAGATCATTGAAAGTATGATATTCGTTTGTTAAACCTTTTTGAGATCCCGGTGATGTTAACCCAGAGCCTCTCTGATCGAAAAAGAAAACTTCATACCCAGCTTCACTGAAGTCTTCAAAAGCTCTCAGGTAGACTTTATAGTACTCTGAGAACCCATGAACGAATAAAATGCGTCCACGTACGGTAACACCCTCTGGAACAGACTGAATGAAATGAAAAATGTTAGTTTTATTGCCTTCCCATAATAATTCTCCAGATGGCTATGAAAACTCACCCAAAATGTAGTATAGAAGTCAGCACCGTTGAACTTGACAACTTCTTCTTTGGGAGGTCTGGTTGGTACGAATGGAGGTTTGATTTCTTCTTTTGCTCTTGCCATATTTGATTGTGAGGAACGTGCACGTTTCCACTAGGAACTTTTGAAAGCAACTGAGGATATTGATGATCGTATCTATTTTTCTCGGATCGCACTAATTCTTGTGGGTTACTGATAATTATTAATTTTATAAAACAGCTATGATTTAATTAAATAATTTCATGATGGATAGTAGGATCAGCAAGATTCTGTTCTCCTGATTAGTAACAATAGCTTCGCCTATTGTCAGCATCCTTTTGCCAGTACTCGCTTAAAGCTATTAAACAGTACCTGGAATATATTTTTGTTGACTGGTACTAAAACTACGGCAATAGAAACCTTCGCTAAAAAATATTCTTAAATTATAAAGTTATATTTTGAAGTATGTCTGAACACCAAGGATTAGAAAAAATTAAAACTATCAGCTAATACCAGACTACTTATTCTCAGGGTTGATGATGCCATGGACAACACTTGCTGCTTTCAAGGCCTTCTCTTCGGTATAACGTCTACCGATCAACGACAATCCAACCGGCATCCCATGAGATCCCTCTGGATCATACAACCCATAAGAGTACTCTTCGTATTTGTTTCGTGGTTTGTATGATTCATCCTTTGGATCCAACTCTTTATCACCATATGTTCCACTTGGAATCACAACAACGGTGTAATCTAAGACGTTCCATAACACCGTGTAACCCCAGTATTGCGCAGTTTCTGGCTTACCGCCAGTACCAACATATGTTGGGGCCAGTATGAAATCAACCCCTTTCTCATTGAATAGATCCAAATATTCTTGACGCAATTGTTCTCTCGTGTTGACATAGTATTCAAGTTCTAAAGTCGTTAAGCCCCTGTCACCTTTTCCCAATGATAGGTAGTAATCAGTCAATTTCAGAGATGGTTCACCAGAGGCAGCCAACCTATTGATCGCGCAATGGTTACCATCAGCTGTGAACAATGAAAATGAAACCTCAACAGCTTCATAAACTCTGTGTGGATCCCAAGTAACAACGTTAACACCAGCAGCTTTCAAGCTCTTTTCAGCAGCTTTCAGAGCTCTTAAGATTGGAGGATGTGGTTTGACAACACCGTCATCATAGACAATACCAATAGTGAGCTCACTTGGTTTAGGAACAGCTTCCTTTCTCCATGGAATAGGAACACAATGTTGATCTCTTAGCCAAGGTTCTTTTGAGATATATGATTCCATCAACAATTCTAGATCTTCGACGGAATTAGCAAGAGGACCCAGAACGGGCCCTATTGCTTCTTGGAAAGTATCAACAGCAGCAGCAAAACAGCCCTCCATTGACAATCTCTTGGTCGAAGGCTTTAACCCCCATATGCCATTGAAGGCAGCAGGACCACGAATTGACCCACCAATATCGGATCCAATTCCCAATGGAGAGCCCCTCATACCGATCAAAGCACCTTCACCACTTGAACTACCACCTGGAGAAGCTGAGGTGTTGTATGGGTTCTTGCAGCGATCTGTAATGTTGTTACAACTATCGAAATGCATCAACGATTGCGGTTCTTGACTTCTAATGTAGAAAACAGCACCAAGGTCATAAATTATTTGGCAAGTAGCAGAGAATTTTTCTGTGTAATGATCCAAGGCTGAAACATAACCACCATGAGTGACACGTCCTTCATAATTATAATGTTCTTTCAATGAGACTGGTACACCATGTAGCGGACCAATGAGTTTCCCTGTCTTTGCATAGTAATCATCAAGGTATTTAGCTCTTGCTAAACCTTCATCGAACAGAATTTCCAAGGCACAAGAGGTGCATTGGTTCGCAATTGTAGCTCTCTTGATAAAAGCAGTCAAGACTTCAACAGCAGTGTACTCTTTAGATGCAATCTTCTTTGCAATCTCAGTAGCAGTCAATCCAGTAATCTTTAGAGAACTATCGTCTAGTACTTTTGGCGGAATAAGAGTAGCATTGAAATGAACAGAATCCAAATTATCAGGGATCAAACTTGCTGGAGCTAGATATTCTTTTGGAATTGCCTTTTCCCTTGCATCGTTATAGGCCTTGATCTTAGGAACCCATACTGACTCATATAGTGTAGGGTTAGCTTCATACTTGAATGAAGCTCCAGATAGTGGCTCTTTTGTGTGGTCAAAGTATGGTTTTGAATGGATTGACATTGTTGTCGTTATTGTCGCTGTTGGTGGTGTTGACCTAAGTACTAGGTATATTGGTGGAGACGGGTGGTGAAGAAGCAGCGAATCATGGTTATAAATGAAGGCTATCAAGCATAAAGACGCCTGTATCTCTGATGTCTCCTCAATCTTTGATCATGAGTAAGCTCAATATATTCATCAGTGTTATTTCCTCTTCAGGATTATCGCTGCGCTAAAATTTAATCCGATCAGAGCCCAGCGCCTAGGTTAAATCAAATACGTCAAGGGACTGTGCAGGTAGTTGGTACCGAAAGTGCTGATAAGATACGATTACTGGGACTGGGACTGGGACCGGTCAGGGGACGCATCGTATCTTACTTGTCACTAGTAAGTACTAAGTAGTAAGTGTAACTCTGAACTCTGAACTTCGAAGGATTCGCTGGCTGACTACGCAATCTGACTTAAGAAAGCTGAAGATATTTCAGTAACATGAGAAGGTCCTGACGACTGAGAACTTCTGATAACAATAGTCTCATTTCTCCGATGAATTAGACTAGTCCTCTCTGATTATTGATAGCTATTATTCAAATATTGCACGATCCAGCGGACCTCCACAACTACAGGATTGATTATGTACTTCCACTCAAATCTAATTTCCATTTTATCAGTCGAAATGACCTGTTACGTCTTATCTTGAGGTATGTTAGAACACACAAATGGGACGGTACGCCCATGTATTGGCTGATTGTCCCTCGAGAGGTAGAGTGCAACTCGATCATGACGATGAAGATTAACAGCTAGATAGTCAGCACGAGATGGAGCTACCGGATGATCGCTAGAAGACGTAACATTAACAAGTATCAGTAGGTGACTAACTATTAACAACATTAAGAGGTTAAGATTTCATTAATGACCTTAGCAGCTTTCAAAGCCGCCTCTTCAGTATAACGTTTCCCGACAAGGGTGAATCCGATTGGTGAACCATGTGAAGCTTCAGGATCATACAAACCATATTCATATTCCTCATATTCATTTCTTGGTTTGTAGGATACATCTTTTGGGTCCAAGTCCTTGTCAGCAAACAATGGGGTTGGGAATGAAACACAGGTATAGTCCAAAATGTTCCATAACGAAGTGTAACCCCAGTATTTGACAGTTTCTGGTTTAGGAGCTGTACCAACATATGTTGGAGCAATGATGAAATCAACATCCCTTTCTTTGAACAAGTCTAAATATTCTTGACGAAGGATCTCTCTAGTGTTCACGTAGTATTCTAGTTCCAAAGTTGTTAGACCCTTATCGCCATGTCCCATTGACAAATAATGATTGGATAGTTTAGTTGAAGGTTCACCTGATTTAGCAAGTGCATTCTCAGCAGCATAGTTCCCGTCAGCAGTATATAGAGAGTTTGCAATCTCAGCTGCTTCATATACCCTATGTGGCTCCCAGGTTACAACATTGACACCAGCAGCTTTCAAAGATTTCTCAATCTCCTTCAATGCTCTGATCAATGGTGGATGTGGTTTGACAACACCATCATCAAAGGCGATACCGATTGTAAGTTCATTGGGTTTTGGGGTAGGAACAGTTCTCCAAGGGATAGGAACACAATACTGATCTCTTAGCCATGGTTCTTTGGCAACATAAGCCTCCATAAACAGCTCCAGGTCCTCAACAGAGTTTGAGAGCGGACCTAAAACACATCCTATAGCTTCCTGGAAGGTATCAGTAGGTGCAGCAAAACAACCGACCATCGATAGTCTCTTTGTGGAAGGTTTCAATCCCCAGATTCCATTGAAAGTGGCCGGAGTACGAATGGAACCACCGATATCTGAACCAATGCCCAAAGGAGAGCCTCTCATACCAATCAATGCACCCTCACCACTTGAACTTCCACCTGGCGACAATGAAGTATTGTAGGGATTCTTACAACGATCTGTAATGTTGTTGTGACTATCTAAATGCATTAAGCATTGCGGTTCCGAAGTTCTAATGTAGAATACAGCACCAGAGTCATAGATAATTTGATTTGTGGTTGAGAACTTTTCAGGAATACGATCAATTGCGTAAACAAATGCACCATGTGTAGGGTGTCCCTCATAGTCGTAATGCTCTTTCAAAGATACCGGAACCCCGTGTAATGGACCAACGAGTTGACCAGTTTTTGCATAATACTCATCTAGATATTTAGCTCTTTCCAACCCTTCTTCAAAGAGAATCTCCATAGCACAAGAGGTTAATTGTTGCGCAATCGTAGCTCTTTTGATGAAGGCACTTAAAACCTCAACAGCTGTCAACTCTTTGGCTTTGATCTTGGCAGCAATCTCAACAGCAGCGAGTCCAGTAATTTCCAAAGTTTTCTCATCCAAAACCTTCAAAGGAACTGTAGTAGCATTGAAATGACCAGCATCCAAGTCTGATGGAACCAAAGCTTCCGGGGCTAGGAATTCTTTTGGGATTGCTCTCTGCAAAGCTTCATTGTAAGCTTTTATCTTTGGAACGTATACTTTTTCAAAAAGTTCTGTATCAGGTGTGTAGTTGAAAGTTGCTCCGTGGAGTGGTTCTTTGGTGTGATCAATGTGGACTTTTGGATGGACAGACATCGTGATTGATCGAATAGGATTACACAGCTTTCGTTCTAAGATTTCTTTCTTGGGTAAGGGTTGTCAAGTAGCCAGATATTGCTTTTATATGAAATAAACATCAGACATATTGAACGCCTTTCTAGATGAGGTGTATATCTGCGCTTATCATGACCGGTAACTCAGATATTATGATCTTGGGGTCAATTCACGAATCACAATGACGCTTCCTGATATCTTAAATCCTGAGTATCACTGAAATGATGGCTTTATCTCTGTACCTGCGTTTTAGATCAATAAGGACTGTTCATTCGAGTATCAAGTTGTCGGTTTGTTGGGTTGATCAGTGGCCGCTTTGGGATGATTTTGTCGCTTAGGATTTTGTATTATGTAAGCAAAGTTTCAGACTAGGTCCAGCAAACTGCGAAGATCAGCGTGGTCTCGAGTCGCTTACTTGCTTGATAACAGATAGAGACTAACTCCCACATCCTTACAAAAAAAATATATGCTAGTCTTCTATAGCCCTGGCGGGTGGTTTGCTCGCTTTTGCGGAACAGTCCCCTTATCGACTCTAATAAACTAGTAACGTGGTGACTGGTCAGAACAGAATTATCATGTGTCTGCTTATTCAGATTGATTATTCTATATATCCCTACTTCCTCTCTTAATCTTCAATTTCCACCCATCTAGCTCCCTGTGTTCTGCCATTCAACTAGTTGAACAGGAATAAAAATGTCGTTGAAAAATCCATACGAGCTGGTGATCAGATTCGACACAACGGAGATCAACCATCCAAGAGAATCTAGGCGATCAACAACCAAAAGATCCAAGAAAGGATGTTTCAATTGTGAGTGACTGTGGTGCTCGGTAGCCGCCACTTTGATCTCGATTAGTTTTGATATACTGACACCAGCTACTACCAGGTCGCAAAAGAAAGAAGAAATGTGACGAGGCATTGCCTTCTTGTTCCTCTTGTACCTCGAAGTGCATTCCTTGTGTGTGGCCAAAGGACACCAAGGAGAAGCTTCCTAAAGAATACAAGATCCCAGAGATTGATAAAGCTTTGGTTCGTCGCAAGCAATCTGTCAAGACGTTCATTCCTGTAAAATTTGACGACTCTGGGTTCAGTCAGGGAAGACAAGATGTGAAAAAGGATGTAACCGCCCCAGTGATTCGACCACTGGTTGCCGATGAGTTGACACAATTAGACGATCTGATGGACGATTCTTTCTTGAGCTTGATACAGGATATTGATGGAATTAATGAACTCGAAAATAACATGAAAGAATGCTCGCCTGAACCATTGGACAGTGAAGCTGTGTCGACATTTGATGTGTTCAGTCCAAGGTATTTGACATCTGATAACTTGATTTCGATGACAAGTGAAGACACATATTTGGTTGTTTGTATAAATGGTTTTATAAGATCAGTTGGACCACAGTATACCCATCCCCAGCTGACTTCTTCTGCTACCTTTACACCGTTCGTGTCTTATGGAGAGAACCCAGTTATGACATCAATCGCCTCTGCTTGTGGGTGTGCTTTTATGTCTTGGAGTCATCCTTCGTTGGGGAATTTGGCCTTCAAAAAGTATACCGCAGCTACAAAGATGTTGAAAGATCATGTTGAAACCTCTGTGGGTGGTAATACTGATACCTGGTTGTGTGCTGGTTTCCAACTATTGTGCCTTTGTGCTAAAGTAACATTTCTTTGCACAAGTAGACACAGTAATGACAATTTAAAAGTTTGTTATAGGATCATCAAGCAGAAACTTCAGGCAATGTCTGTTTTTCAGAAAGAATTGAAAGGTAATGAAAGAGTTCAAGATGCTTATTTCAAAGATCTTACCAGCGATAACTTGAAGATGGAGATTGAAAACAGCTTGATTCATTTTGAACTGGGTTCTTCTGTTGATCGTCAGTTTGAAAGAATGTTCATTGAAAGCTTTATATACAACTACAGCGTTGGAATTCTTGTTTGTTCAGATGTTGATGGATTACCAAACCCATTTGAGGTCTTTCATGACCTACGTGCTGTCTTAAAGACACCATTGTTCAGTTGTGATGTCGCCTGGATGAACAATCCCGTTTTCGGCGCTGCTTTTGATTCCTACGAGCTGGCAGCTAAGGCCTCATATCTCATTAGACACATGGATGATCCGAATACTTTCCCGACTGCTAAAAGACTATACTCAATTGCCTGTTTTTCACCTCTCCCAATGCTGCCAGCTGAATTGAGGGTTGATCCTTCAAAGTATCAAATCCTTAGAGATTCAGTGTTGATTGGTGAAGTTGTCTTAAGATCATCCAAGATCCTACTGAAGAAGATTATGAATATTGATATGTCTGGCTCTGACCCAGATATACAAAAAGAGGTTGAGGTTATTCTGAGAAAACTACAGCAGACTACTAAATCGTCCCAGTGTAAGGCTATCTGTGTCTGGGCTTTGTTTGTTTGTGGTACGGCTTGTATTACCGATGATCAGCGTCGCATCATCACAGAGAACTGTACTGAGGTTGGTGAGATTCTACATGGGCACTTTGTGTTCTCAGTTCTAAGAGCATTGGATATTGCTTGGGGTAGAACTACCGATCATTATCTCTCTGGTAGAGGTACTGATGTTTTATTGGATGGTGATTTTCTTTCTCAAATAACTCTTTGATTAGATAACATGAATTTGCCTCTGATATAGATTCAATTTGATTATGGGCTCTTTTTTCTACAGATCTTAAATTAACAATGAGCGCAGTGCTTATTGGGATGTCTGCGCTCTCCGGTCTACAGTGCTCCATTCTATAAGTATATATGTTGTATGATTTGGCGGAACTTTTCTATTTCTATACTTATTCTGCGTTTAACACAAATTCATAACTAGTAGTCTTGGGCTTTGATCAATAACGCGTCAGCTATCTCGTATGATAGTGATGTTCATGATAACATTTGAGTCTTACTTTCATATTATCAATGACACAATCACTAGTACTGCCCAGTTTCTCGGTGTGCTCTGATTATTTGACCAATGTTATCACTGGTACTACAGTGGGAGTTGCTTAACCCGAGGTTGGCCTTTGCTTTGTGGAGCTGATCATGAATTTTCGTTATGACACAAATCCGGCACTATCATTCATTTCAGCAGAGACTATCGGTGAGTCCACGTCTCTCAAGACTGGAGACTCTGGTTGAGTCCCTCTTTCAGCTTTATGTGTCAGTTCTGCGGGATTCCAGATTTGAGATTAGCGACAAGAGGTAACCCTTTTGGGAAAGTTCTCTCTCTCTGGAGAACGATATTGAAAACTAACACAGCACCGCAACGAAATTATTATATTGATAAAGGAAATAAACTGGAAAATTGACAAACTCTGCAGTCTTATCGAGGAGTAAATCAGCCTGATATTTGATGCAGAGCGTCTGGTGTCTTCTTCTAGATTAGCGGGAACTCCTCAAAGCTATCCCCCTCCTTATCTTTACCAGATTTCGGTTTCTTTGATGAAGTAATCACGCTGTTGTGTGGTCTTCAGTTGATCATTGAACATTGATTACAAGCGCATCGCATGCTGATTACGCATGTTGATTATACCCGGATTGCATATAAAAGAAGCTGAACACCCACTATTGTATAACCAAACAAAGACTCTTACAACCTGTAAGTGCTCACAAGTCAATAAAGATGTCCAAAATCAACTATGATGCCACTCCAGGTACCACCACTCTAGTGGATACCGACCACTCCATTGCTGCAATTCATTCCAAGAAGGATGCTGATATTGTTCTGGTTCCAACCCCTTCAGATGATCCAGATGATCCTTTGAATTGGACTCCAAGAAGAAAAGCCTTGAGTTTGTTTTGTATGGTTGTCTACACTTTTGGTGTTGGTATCCCATCTGCTGCCATCTACTCAATTATTCCACATGTTGCAGTCGAGACTGGTATTGATGTGGGTCAATTAAACACAGGTACCGGTTATATGTTCTTGTTCTTTGGTCTTGGTTGTTGTCTTTTTCAACCTTTAGCATTACAGTACGGTAAACGTAACGTTTACTTGTTCTCCATGCTTGCTACTACTTTGCTATCTATCTGGCCACCACACTGTAAAACTTATGGTGAATGGATTGGTCAAAAAATCTTACAAGGTGCCGTTGGAAGTCCAATTGAGTCCCTATGTGAGATCTCTGTGTCTGATGTCAGTTTTCAGCATCAATTGTCACGTAACATGTCCATTTATGCTACGGCTTTATTGACCTCTAATTTCCTTGCTCCTATGGTTGCTGGTTTCATTAGCGATGGTATGAGTTGGAAATGGGTTATGTACTTCTGTGCCATCTTTGGTGCTGTGTGTTTTGTTTTCTTGTTCATCTTCATGGAAGAAACCAACTATGAAAGAAAACTGAAACCAAGTAAATTGGTTGAAGAAGTTGAAGGTTTTGCCGTTAGTAACCCTTTATCTGATGTTAAATCTGATGAAGAAAAGAAACTTGGTGCTGTTCTATCCCGTCAAACTATTGAAGAAAGATTGCAGAATGTCAATGAAGTCTATGAAAGTTCCATTGAAAGTGAATCCGACAGTCCTCCAAAACGTATGAAAACTTTCAGAGAAAAAATGTCATTGACGAGTGGTGTTCAATCAAAATTTCTGTTACCATACTACTTACTTGGACCTTTTAAAATGATGCAATTCCCACCTGTCCTATGGGGTGGTTTCTTATATGGTAGTTCTTTGGTCTGGTTCAATTTGTTAAACGCTACTGAAGCTACCGTCTTGGGTGGTGCTCCTTATAACTGGTCCTCATCAATGTGTGGTCTTGCTTATATCTCTCCAACTATCTTTTCTTGTATTTTCCAATTAACTTCTGGTTATCTGGCAGATCTTATCAAGATCAAAGCTGCCAAAAGAAGAGGTGGTACTTCTTATTCAGAAGATAGATTATGGGTCTTAATTATCTACATGGTTTTTGGTCTATTGGGTAGTATTGGATGGGGTGCCGGTGCATACTATGGTAAACATTGGTTCCTATTAGTCTTCTGCATGGGTATGTTGGGTGGTTTGGGTGTTTTCGGTTGTGTTGCTGGTTGTTCTTACGCCTGTGAAGTTTACCATGAAATGGACACCGAAGCTATGGTTGTTGTTATTCTTATCCGGAATTTGATGTCATTTGCCTGCAGTTACGGGTTGACTGACTGGGTCAACAACATGGGTTACAGAAATGCTTTCATTTCATCTGGTTGCATCTTGTTCTTTTGTAACGGAACCTTCTTGGTCATGAAATACACTGGTTTGTATTGGAGAGAATCTACCAAAGTCAGATACTGGAAGCTTGTTGAGCACAAGAGAAAACTCCTCTCGGGTTCTTCTTGAGCTTCACATCGTATATATGGGTTGCTCTATTAGAGAATTGCTGGTCTTTCACCCTAATAATTAATCGCTTTTTAGCTACCAGTTGAGTACATGGTTTTGATTATGGTTTTTCTTCTGTAATTAGTCGTAACTTCGTAATCCCATAGGATCAAGTTATGAGAAACTTGAACCTTTAGCATATTACTCACTACCTTCCCGAAGATATCGAATTCAACTTCATTAACAAGGCAGCTCATCACCAAAATCCAAATCCGGTGAGGGCAAAAGAAAAAATCCGAGGGAAGGCAACAGTGATCATGAGCAAACAAACAATCAAAAGAAGAGTTTTGGTTCGATTTAGCGCCTCAAAGGTGGATCAGTCTGTTCTCTGCGTTCTATCATGTCCTTTTCAATGTACCTTCTCAGATTAGGACACGTCATTCCAAAATTTGAAATCAAAATATGATTATCCAACCAATCTCCAGCTTGAAACTTGAGGCCACATTCACAAGTACCATTATACAACAGCTTATCACTTAAGCTCTTCAGTTTCTTGACATTATCATCATCAAATTGGAAGTGTGAGTGAAGAAGGTGCTTCTTATAATCATACTGTCGGTTGAAAAATCCACTTTTATGGACACAATATCTCCTGGGATAGATGCACTTAAATCTTCCAACCTCTTCATGTGTTCTTTGATGACGCTGCAAATCTCTCTTGATGAATTTATTGCAAGTTGAACAAACTCCTCCCTTTGGTGGTTTGTACCTTTTTCTTGGTACTGATGAACTCGAATCAGAGAACTCGCCAGGTGAATACTCAGAAGAATCAAGCTCATTGTCGTGTTCATCTGGATGCAAATATGGTTTTTTTTCAATATTCAATGGTTTCAGTTCAGGTAAGGAACTATGTCTCGACAACTCACTGGCTTGTGATATATGAGGACTCATTGATCCCTTATGGAAGGGGGAGGTAGAATGTGTCTGTAATAGTGATGATGATTCAATTGAAATCTGTTGAAGTTCTTCGTTTTTCGACTGAGGTGATGATAATGTTGTTGTTGGTGTTCTTTCTGATAGAAGTGGACTTTGATATGAAGTTAACACTTGATTTAACGAGTTTCCTGGATATCTGGTACCTTGTCTATTGAAGTTAGTGTTGGGACTGTGTGGAGGTCTGTTTGCCGTATAGCCTTGTGTGAACTCTGGATACTTATGCAGAGGGTTGGAGGATTTCACATTCGAGTTTGAATCGGATGATTCTGGGATGATTTTCAAGTCTGGATCTTGAAAGAGTGACCTAAGTTTCCCATTAATATCAGAACTTATCAACGACTGAAATGCTATAGCTTCATTGATAGGAATAGCTTTTGTTTGTTGAAGTTCTTGATCTTGTTCGCCTTCTTCTGTGTTAGGTGCGTCATCTATTACAATGTCAGCAGAACTTGGATCAGCATTATTTCTTTCATCTAAATCTGTCTGAAGATCTGGTGGATCTTTCTCTTTCATATCAGATTTATTATGCTTCTGTGAGAGTTTTTATTGCGTTGTTTTCGACTATCGCGTTTCATCAAAGAAATCTCCACGAAGGTGATACGTTGTTGCAAAAAGAATAAAGTGGCCAAATTTGACCTTGAAAATGTGGAACCGGATGAAATAAAAAGACCTATTGGAATGTTCAGCGCTTCGAGTGTTTTATGTTCTCGTTCAGAGCAGTGTTTGTTAAGAGAACTTAGATCGAATGAAAGCTTATGCTTGATTCATTCAAAAAAATTCAGATGGTGATCTTTTTACGCCAGACCTAAAAAAGGTTTATTCTAATGAATTTATTATGAACCGAAAATTCTGGTCAGCTTTTTTCGTTGCCCAATCTTATTGGAGCCTAATGGTGCATGTAAAGCGGGCTTTTGCTACTTCGTTTATATGTGATGCCTTTATTGATGTTCGTTGTACTAAGTGAAGGATTTTGGAGAGTACTGGAGGTGTTTGAATCAAGGAATGAAGAATTTGGAATGGTATGTTCTGGACTAAGTAGGTGCGCCGGTTAGAGATGAATCACAACAGACCACAATGCACAGTTCTGGCAGTATAAATACAAGTTTTTCATGAGAGTTCTGGAGAACGGCTAACACAGCTAGGGTGACGAATCATTTACACTTCGATATGGAGTTGAACGCATGGAATTTGGGTTCTTTTTTGAGAAAAAGCAAGACTAGGCATGGACCTGGAAATTAAGGAGATAGTACACTGATTCCTTGTGATGTGTTGAAGCTAGTTCTTTCACGAGTATCAGGTCACAAGGGTACGATCGCCATAGGTTAGTGGGGTTGCTGTCTGTGGACTGTTCAGGGTTAACAATTAACACTACCTTCACTGGTGAATGGTTAGTGGTGACATGGTGACCGCTCGCGGCTCACTGGGATTTGGGAATCGAGACCTGCTCGTTTCTCAAAGGGTGAGTCCTAAGAAATACGATTCGCATGGGTTTCCGAAGCAATCGATGTTACCTCCCTGAGCTCGTTATATCATGTATGATGCTATGATCATGGTCAATAAGCTGTTTCCCTATCTGTGTCATTTGAGAGAAGAATCATCTGCTAAAATTTCGGAGGAAAGAATTTACTCCCTTGTGATGAATTTCTCCTCCTTCAAATTAGGTTGCTGCTAATCATTGGTAGCTGGGGCTTTGGGGATTTGAGTTACCAGATTAAGTACCTGCCAGGAGTTATAACATTCATATGTTAGGCCCGCGCATCAGCCGGCTTTCAGTTAACTGGTTCATCGTACTCGGCGAGCTTCTTGGTACAATGAGAATTTAGGGGCTTTGAAATTACTTCAAGATAATGATCAGTCATGATCAGTGAACAGTTCACTTATAACAAATTCAATCAATACAATTAACATGTCCTACCTCATCCAAATCTGCTCTTAACTCAAATACTCGTGAGCCGTGAGGCTTGAAAATCAATAGTGGTCGAGACTCACGACCTGTGTGAGACATTCTTCTGATTGAGATCATCAAAGAGAAAATCTCAACTGGCTGGGCTACTTCAGTGTTCAATGTACTTGGAGCTTCGCGATGAAGCTCCCCTTCACGTAGGAGTCCATGCCATATGTCATATTGTAGTGAGTGAGTAGTGAGCAGTGGGGACTACTGGGGACACGCTAAGCTGAAGTTGAGATATTATCAATTGAGCTTTTTTATTACAAGACAAGCTGTTGTATGTAGACGGTCGAGAATCGATTTCACCGTTACGGTTATTTGTTTCAACATGATTCGTGATGATGCAGGCTTCATTATAAGTTTATTATAATTGATTCTATAGATCTCAGCATATGCAACCATACTGGGCAAGAAGTAAGAGCTCATGATCGTGCAGAGTGCAGAGATCAGGCGGTCAGGAGGTCAGGCGGTCAGGCCATTGTTGTTATCGAGGTGAAGTTGGACACCGTGCCTCAAAACAATAGACAAAATCAGCCTCATCGCTATATTTAGTTGAATAATAGACCGTGAGCCAATTGTTGCAGTTGAATACAGCTCACCACTACCAGATCATTGAAATGTTGCGCACGAGCTCTATCTGGAGCCTAGATCCTGGAAGCGTCAGGTTTGACTATGAAGGGAATGCAGTACCCTTTTTTATGAAATGAATCATGGTGCCAGCATGGTTATAGGAAAGAAATACTCTCAAGTTAAAAGTAGGAATTGCTGAGTCTTATTGTACACACTGCCCAGAGAGATATCATGCGCTTGAAGTTTAATCAAACATACCTAAACGATAAACTCTTGTAAAGGTAAGATCCTCCAGACGTTGTGGCGGAGCCCTGAACCCTAATCCCTGATCAAATGAGGTACTGCTTAGTGGATAACCCCTTAAAGTTTAAAGTGGAGATGTTCATTTCTCATCCTTATACCATCAACATCTGCCTCGCTCGAGCTGTTAGGATCTTCCTATGATTACAGGCCGCTTTAGCTTACAGAAAAAGAATCTTCCCCAAATCCCAAATTTCAGTAGTTAATGGTCAAGGACCTCAAATTGTGATTAGTTGTGTGCATATATACATCTGGAAAGTTCAAATATAGGTATTAGGAAATTAACTATTAGCCATTGGGTGCACTTATATCTATTAACCCTCTACACCAGTGTGACTAGCGAGTACACTAAGGGTAGCCGCTAGCCAATAAGTGTACGCTGTTCACCGTTCATTGTTCACCCTGCTTGAATCTTCTTCCGAATCTCAGCAGGTAGGACTTAAACTTTGGTTGAAGTTGGGAGAGAGCCCCGAGGGCCCAGTGAACGTTCCAAAAAATGTGCGTTTCTGTGAGATGATCGTCAGCTTTTGTTGACGGTACTGGACATTCACACTAGAAGTAGACAGACTATCCACTATCCACTGTTCAGACATAGTGTCCAGTGGGCAGTGACAGCTTTAATTGTTCAACGGCTTTGCCAACGCCTGCAATGAAGTCTGAGCGAAACCCTGGAAATGAAAAACAAACGATAGCCAGTTCCGAGACGCACCACCTTCTGCTTGGAAATATAGGTGATACATCATTGTTTAGCACAGAGCTGCCAGCTAGTTCTGCTAAAATCAACCCAATATGAAAAATCTGCAATTACTTCTGCAGCTACGTTGACGTTGAGCACCAATAATATATCTACATCTACTGAATTAAGAACGACATCATGGTCATCTGCAGCGTAGTACGCTTTTATTATTAAGCAGCAGCTTATAAGACATATATATAAGGTGCCATATGCCATGTGTCAAAAAATCATTTTTAATATAATCAGCTGTAATATACTGCATACTGCTAATTCTCGAGTAGTAAATAAACGTTAATGAAGATCTACGTCCAGAAAGTTCTAACTTACTTATATATTATAATTAATATAAAATAACGACGACGTCCATGAATTCGATATTGTGATCAAATATAATATAATTAAATCTATTGAATTACGTGGTCAACGGTGGAGAAATATATATAAAATATTTGGCGCAGATTATCACACTAGTACAAAAATATTGTACTTATAGCTTTTATATAATAAAATCAAAAGCTGTTCCTGATTAATATTAAATTGTAGTTTGTACAGCTACATATTGGCGTTGGTGTCATATATATTTGGGGAAACTCTTATGTTGGTGTTGGGATGTGAGGGAAAAGATTATAATAATGTCAGCTTGAATACTAGCAGCAGACATAACTCGATGTCATTTCAGGTACTCGAATTGAATATTAGTTGTACTTCTGAACTATAATATTATAATTACATCACAAAACACCGTTAAAGAAATTGAAGTTTCGTACTATAGCCTTACTACGCAGATGTCATAATATTGCTTTCTAGAGCGGGTCGTATTAACAGCTACTGAATATTTCGAAGATCGAGCAAAGATCGCGATGTGTTTTTTGGAAAATTACCAGCACATAGCAATTAGCAATAATTTTAATTCAAAAAAGAAAAGAAAACAGCAGACCGTCAGCCAGAATCAAACTCTATTGGTCGTTGAATAGTAGCAATGAAGTTTACTCTATGAATGCTTTCTGCATTCTCTCTAATTTGGGATAGTAAAAGCAATCATAGCTAATTTCAGGATTGGAAACTCCATCGATAGAGCGAAGATGATCATCATTGCGGTTTTCAAAAACATTATCTTTATATACTTTGAAGAATCACCAAACTTTTATTCCTCCCATGTGTTCGACCAAATTTGAATCCTTACTGTCAACTTCAAAATGCGTTGGCCTTATATCTTATCTTTAGTCGCCTTGTTAGGTGCCGGTTTACTTTTATTCTTCAACATACTGTGTGGTGCCTCTACTGGCTCAGTTTTAGGAAAATGGTATTGGTTGGAAGCGGATACTAGTGGGATCACCGGTGCAAAACCAACAACAAGATGGACAAACTATGCCAGTTGTGGTGTTACAAACGGTAGAAATTCCGAATGCTCTTCAAAGAAACCTGCTTATCCAATGTCCCCAGTGTCAAACTTTGGTACAACTACGGGTGTCCCCTCAGGATTACACAGCAGAAAAGGTTCCACTTACTATCTCTCCAAAATTGGGTGGGCTTTCCTTTTGATTGGTCTATTCTTTACTATGTTGGGACTGATTCCCGTTGCTCTGAGTTTCTGTCTTCCTTCATTGACTGCTTTGAATGTTGTTACTGCTTTTGCTACCATGGCTGCCTTACTGTTCACAGCTTTATCTGCCTGCTTGGTTACTGCAGCTTACGTGAAGGCTCGCAATGCCTTCCATAACGATGGTCATTCTGCAAAAGTTGGACGTACTATGTTCGCCTTCATTTGGACTTCAGTATTTTTGTTATTTCTCAGTTCAATGCTGAGTGGAATTGGATGTTTTGGCAATTTTGCTACGAAAAAGAAGGAAAGAACAAGGTATTCTGAGAATCACGATTCAAGCTCACATGAGACTTACGGTAACACATATGAACAGGAAAAAGCTGTTGAACCTACTGAGAAAAAAGGTTTCTTTTCC
The DNA here is from genome assembly GCA_030581995.1 of Wickerhamomyces sp. NRRL YB-2243. Lineage (NCBI taxonomy): Eukaryota > Fungi > Ascomycota > Saccharomycetes > Phaffomycetales > Wickerhamomycetaceae > Wickerhamomyces > Wickerhamomyces sp. NRRL YB-2243. The sequence continues at coordinate 396,051 of JAKTWL010000010.1, forward strand.
AGGAAGAAAAAAGCTGGCTACGATGAAGAAAATCTTCAAGATGTTGGCTATGCAGCTGGATTAGGAGCTAGTGGAGCCACTTCTGATATAAGAAAACAGTCTGCTGTTGGAAGGCAGGTGAGTTCTGATCGAGGATTGGGTAGTGGTGCTGCCGTGGGCGCTCTCGGTGCTACGGGAGGTACTGCTTTGGCTGCAAAATCTAACAAAAAATCCGAGGTCAATGGTCATGATGAAAACTTGGACGAAGTTGCATATGCAGCAGGTATTGGTGCATCTGGTGCAACTTCTGACTACACCAACAAGAACACTGATCATTCAGGCAAGACAGGTGAGTCCAAATATACCACTAGTGGTAGTGGAGCGGGTACCATTGAAGAAACGAGACAATTGGACTCGAAAGATTTCAAGGGAAATACTAGACCTTCCAGACTAAATGAAGTTGGATATGCAGCTGGGATCGGTGCATCTGGTGCAACATCCAACCTGTCAAATTCTGATCGTCCAGGAACGAAAGGATATCAGTCAATGGGTAGGAATACTACTAGTTATGACAAAAAACTTGAGAAAGTTGGATATTCTGCTGGATTAGGTGCCAGTGGTGTTACTTCTGACGTAACCAAGGGGCCAGATCATCCCGGACATCAAGAGACTTCCAAAGATCAAGGTATCTCTTCTTCAACACGTGATAATCTTGATGATGTTGGTTATTCTGCTGGGTTGGGTTCCACTGGTGCTACCTCTGATGCAACCAAAGTTGATCACGGCAAGAGTTCAAAAACTTCAGGTAGTGATTTGGATGATGTTGCCTATGCTGCTGGTTTAGGAGCTAGTGGTGCTACTTCCAATCTTACTAGTGGCAAATATCCAAAAGACTCAAAGTTGAGTGACTCACAGTTTAGTGATGCTAGTGCTGCTAAAAATGAATCTGCTGATTCCTCAAATCGAGGGTTATTGGCTACAGCAGCAGCAGCTCTTGGTTTTGGAGGTGTTGCAGCTGCCAATGCTTCATCGGATAAAGACCATGACCATGCTGATACTGTCAATGATGATCATCCAGATGTTTATGGTGTCACTGATTCCTCTTCCAATGACTTTCAAAAATCCAAATACGCCCAACCTGATCATGGTAGGGGTGCCACTAAAGCTGGTGCCAACTGGGTTGATGATTCCCAGCTAAAACCTACTGGTTTTGAAAACAAGAGTACAGTCTTACCCGTTGGTGGTAAAAATAAGCACATCAATCAAGATGGCTATGGAAATACAACCGAAGGATACGAGACTGGAGTCCCTGATAATTCCGCAGCTACTGCCGCAGCTACTGCTTCTCAGGGAACCTATCAACCTATTAGGGATGCTCCTGCTTCCTCAGTCAATGATACTTACAAGACCAGTCGTGGTACTGGTGCAAGAAAGGCTGACTTGACTACCACAAGTGGATATGAACCAACTGATTACTACAAAGGTAAAACTCATGATGACTTCACCAAGTCTTCCGGTAATACTTTGGCTGCCGGATCAGCTGTTGGTGGCGCTGCTGCCGGTTATGGTTTATCGAGAAACAGAAATTCAAACTCATCATCAGTTTATGGTGATCGTGGTAAACCTTCTACCACTACTAAAAGTACAGAATCAAGTTCTCAACAGTATGGATCGGCTTATGGTGAGAACCCAACTGGTTCTGCTTTTGGTGCGTATGGGGCTTCTCCTGGTTATAATACTGGTGACCCAAAGCATAATAGCTATAAATCTAGATCCACTGGGTCAAAGTCCGACCCATACCAGACTCAAAATGAGGATCTAAATGAAGTTTCTTATGCTGCTGGATATGGTGCATCGGGTGCAAACTCCAAATACACTACTGGTGACTCTTCCAAGTATACTTCTGGTGATTTTACAAGAGATACAGCATCTAGATCCAAACCATCAGATGCTAGTTTTGCTGCTGGCCTTGGTGCTACTGGTGCAACTTCATCTTATGCCACTGGTGATACAAGAAAAGATCAATCAAGAGGCACAGAAAAGAAAAGATCAACCCAGGACGCACAAGGTGACAAATTGAAAGATGCTGAATATGCTATTGGACTGGGTGCTTCTGGTAAGACTTCAAGATATACTACTGGAGGGAATACCAAAAGCTCTCAAGGCAGATCCGATAAAAGCAAGTATGGATCTCGAAATGAAGATGACCTCGATGAAGTTGCCTATGCTGCTGGATATGGTGCATCTGGTGCTACTTCATCTTACACTACTGGTGATTCTAAACAGGCCAAAGCGGATTCTAGTTCCAAAGGGGGGTTCTTGAGTGCTATAGGTCTTGGTGGATCATCTGCTAAATCAACTGATGATACCAGAAAAGCTGCTGATACCACTAGTTCTAACGTTGGTTCCACTGGTGCCATTGATAATACAACAACTCATAACGAATCATATGGTGGTGATAATGATTATCAATCCAATCAATCCAAAGCACAGAATACTCCTAAACATAATACCTCTCAAGGGAGATCCCAATATGGTACCTCAGGTCAAACACAGTCAGGCAATACAGGTACTCGAAAATTAACTGATGTTGATGCTGCTGGAACCGCCTTTGGTGCCGAAAGATCTGGCAACACTTCATCTCAGCAGTACCGTCAGGGTGATACCGTGACTTATGGTACAGGATCCTCGGCCTATGAAGGTACGATCAAAAACAAGAATGACGTTGCTGTTGATTTATCCAAGAACAAGAATCCAATCGTTGAAGGTGTTAAAGGGTCTGGTTCAAACCCTTCCACTGCTAATGATTCTACATATGGTACATCAGCTACATCTCGAAATGTTTCTTCTGGTACTGGAACTGGTTATGCTGATCAAAAGACTTCTGGCAGCTTAGTCCCTGGTGGCTTCGAATCTAGTGTAAATGATTCCAATGTTAATGATCCAGCATTAAACACCACTGGCCAGAAGTCGGAGAGTCTTATTGAAGCTGCTTTGGAAAAAGCCAGAAGTATCATGTGAAGTTCATATGGTGATATTTTTCATACACTAATTTCTAGTTGTTTTTATTATTGTTCATTCAATTGATTATGGTTTGACGTTGATCACCTTCTTGTAGTCGTCTAGTATAGCCGAAAGTGTGGAGAGAAAACTAATCAATCAACCCGAGACCGATAACCAAAAAAAAAACAAAAACACAATAGCAGTAGTTCAATTTCTTCCCCGAACATCCTCATCTTGAAACTCTAAGAAGTACCTCTGAATCAAAACCAGATGTTTCCTGGACTATCTAGATATATCCTTAGAACAGCTCCTGCTCAATCAATCCCTCTGTCGGTCAAGTCATCTCGAGCAGGGATAGCAAGCTTTTCTATCCTTCAAGATTATTCAGCTCCTCAAGATGTGTTTTCCAAGCTTCTTTCGGAACGAATCATATACTTGTCTGGTGTTATAGATGATGCATTAGCCACATCAGTCACTGCTCAATTGCTTTATCTTGAATCCCAATCAAGCGCGCCAATCAACATCTACATCAATTCACCCGGAGGTAGTGTTACAAGCGGACTTGCCATCTACGATACAATGCAATATATCAGATGTGAGATATCTACAGTGGCAATTGGACAAGCCTATTCAATGGCCTCTTTGCTTTTGGCAGCTGGAACTAAGAATAAGAGGTTCATCTTACCCAACACTGCAATCATGGTCCATCAACCGAGTGGAGGTTTTCAAGGTCAAACTTCAGATATCGAGATACATGCCAGACAAATAATCAAGATTAGAGAGCGTTTGAATAAAATTTACCGAAGACATATTGGTCAAGGTACTACTTTGGAGAGAATCCATGAACTTCTAGACAGGGATAGATTTCTCACAGCTGAAGAGGCAGTTGAGCTGGGGTTGGCTGATAAGGTATTAGCACGTAGAGAAGAACACCCACTGGAGGAATCAGAAGATAGCCATGATGGAAAGGATGACTGAATTGAGTTTTATTGATCCGAGAGCTAGGGTATGAGATGTTGAGCTGGATACGAAAGTTGTGCCTATACTAGTGTTGATATTACATAATATATTTGAAATGGGTACAAAAGAACCCCAAACGGTAAGGTGGCGAACTTTTTAGTGATGAACATTGACGAATGTAATTTAATGATGTTCTTTTTGGTTTATTTTGTTTTGCTTTCCACAGCAGTGCTGCTTGTTTTTCACTGGAATGATGTCTGGAAGGAAGTTGTCAAATAGCGAAGTCTCTCTGCCACCACAAAAAAAAGTTCCTCGCTATCACAACAAGAAGAGCACCAATAAAGCAAACGTGAAGTTCACCAATAACTCTAAAAATTACCGAGCCACCTCAAGTAGTGATCCAGGCCGAAGTCCTACAAATGAATCCCCATTGATCGAGCTGAGACGTCCGATTGAAGAAGATGCCACTGATTTACAGAGATACTTCAAGATTTACAGATCTGAATCTCATGAAACTGAAAAGCTCGAGAATGGTACTATTCAAACGTTGGTTGATATATGCACTGGAAGCAAGGTAAATGCCCAGTATGCTTTTGCAAATCAACTTTCGTCTTGTTGTTTCCACAGTGATACTGGAAGCTCTCAAAAGTACCAAACTGCACAAATGATAGGGTTGGGAATCAGACTGAGAGAGATGATGTGAGGTTGAGCCCAGGCCCTATAACTGCAAAAGCTAGACTATAACTATACATAAGCTGGAACACGAAACGCTTACTGAACTTCTAACATAATTAATGATTAATGAGCTGACTAACTTTCAACGATAATGAGACCACTATATACTAACTACGTACACAAGAAATAAGTGATCACTTCAACTGTTTAATTGGCTGATTTGTTACTATGGATATATTATGGTGTTAGTCGCGTAGCTCGATATTGTAGATCCAGCATCGCCCGTACATTGTTTTGCTCCATCATATTATAGAGAATTAGTGCTCCTCTAATTATCGGTTGATCGCGCAAACATTAAACTAAAATTGGATGTAACGTCAAAAACATCACAAAATATGACATGAATATGCATGGAAATTTCAAGAAAATAGAAGAAAGATCTACCTGTAGTTGATAGTCACAAAATAGGCACCAAATGAGTAAGCAAAAACTCTAGAGATCTGGCGAAAATGAGATTATGATCTTTCTAATTGGTTAATTTTTTTTCAATATAAATTCTGTTTTAGTATCTAAATAGCAATAATCATGGAAAAGACATGAGAAGCCATTATAGTATAGTGGTTAGTACACATCGTTGTGGCCGATGAAACCCAGGTTCGATTCCAGGTAATGGCATATTTTTTTGCTATTTTCGCTCAAATTGACACTTTTTCTTGGTACCAAGAGAAAGAGAAAGAGAAAAAGAATGTTGACTTGAGCATCATTTCTGAGTCTGGTCCGGCTGCTAAGTTGATTGAATATGATATGACTGTTTTAGAAGATTAGCATGAGCTTTTTGTTTTTTTTTTTTTTTGAAAAAGCCGGAGGTGCTCAAGAAAAAAAGTAAAAAGTCCGAGTTGTACTAGCGTAAAAGATGGACAAAACATTGGCTTGTTTGGCTCTGACAAGGGAATGCCGATATAGAGGAACACACATTGACTAAGCAGCATATATCATGGACATAACTATTGAGTTGATAGACTCAGTGGTCCAGGCGTTGTATCTATTTGCCATATGTACCGTTTTGTTGGCGAAGTTTAGGCCCAAACTTCAAGGGTTTTTGAAATATGGCAAGACGTTGAGTGAAGATGAGTTGATACCCAACGAGATTATTCTTTTTGATCAACTATTGCTGTTACAGGTACCTAAATTCTGGTTTTTCCATTTCTATTTCTTATCGTTGATATTATCATTGACAGGGTTCATTTTGGTTCATATGAGTTTTGATTATAAGCTATCCCATCACATATTAGACAATTTTAGAGATGATGACTATGGAACAATACCCATTGAAGTTTCAAGATTGACGTTCTTTTTGATGGTGAGTCACTCTTTGAGGAGATTCTGGGAAACTTTATTCATGATGAGGTACAGGAAGAAATCCAAAATGAATATCTCTCATTATCTAGCAGGTATTTTTTTCTATACTACAATCAATCTTCAGTTATTCCTAAACACTGACTTCAGATTAGAAGACATCCCACAGGAAGAGACCTTTGACATCAAATATTTGTTGAGTTTGGTGTTGTTTTTCGTTTCTTCCTTCAATCAATACCTACACCATTTACATCTTACAAAAGTTATCAAATACAGAATTCCAACGTTTGGAATGTTCCAATATCTATGCTGTGCTCATTATTTTGATGAGATTTTGATTTACACCTCGGTGTTTCTTTTAACTGAGAATCTAACGTCTTTTATGGCATTGTTATGGGTTATTGTTAATTTGTCAGTATCTGCCTTAGAGACAATGAAGTTTTACAAATCGAAAAAGACAGGGAAAGTTCAAAGGTGGAGTATTATACCGTTTATATTATGATCCACTTTTTTATGTCCTGAGTCTCCAGTCCCATTAGTTTGTTATCTGTTGTTTAGTCCTGCTTCTTAATTTTTGATTTCTTTTAAACCAAATTTTTCAATCATTCAACGTATTTTTTGAAAACCAAAGTACTGTTTGTTCCACCGAATCCAAAACTATTGGTCAAAACATATTCCAGTTCTTTCTCCAATGGATCGTTACCGACAAAGTTTAAACCAATATCTTCTGGGTCATCTAGGTTAAGGGTTGGAGGTATGATATTGTTTTTAAGGGCAAGAATTGCGAAGATAGATTCCACAGCACCTGCAGCACCCAACAAATGACCTGTTGAACCTTTGGTAGAAGAGACATGTAGATTATCGTTTCCAGCAAAGGTATTCTTAATAGCTAAACCCTCAATTCTATCACCAATCACTGTCGATGTAGCATGTGCATTAGCATATCCAACTTTATTCCTGTCAATTCCTCTAAGAGAAAGTTCCATAGATCTAGAAGCTCCACTTCCATCAGGAGAAGGTGATGTGATGTGATAACCATCCCCTGATAAACCATAACCAACAATTTCGGCATATATTTCAGCATTTCTGGCCTTTGCATGTTCTAATTCTTCCAAAATAACCACACCAGCACCTTCACCTAAAACAAATCCATCCCTTCTCTTGTCAAACGGTCTTGAAGCTTTTTCTGGTGTATCATTAAATTTGGTAACGGTTGATTTAGCTCTAGCAAAACCTGCGAGAGCCAGAGGGTGAACTGAGGCTTCAGTGGCACCAGCAACTATAACTTTCGCATATTTATCTTTAATGAACCTGAAAGCATCACCAATTGAGTGATTACCTGTAGCGCAAGCGGTAGAAACCGAATGATTTGGACCTTTGAATTGATACTTGATCGATACTAAACCAGCAGCGATGTTTGGTAGTAGCTTTGGGACAAACAACGGATGTACCTTCCTGTAACCATCACCACTAAACGATAGTGTACTATCAAAAACATCAGCGAACCCTCCAATACTGGAACCAATACAAACACCCGTGTCCAATTGACCCTCAGGATCTGTAGGAAACCATTTCGCATCCTCCAATGCCTCCTTGGTAGAAGCAAGGGCATACTGAGCACAATTGGCAGTTCTTCTGATCTCTGTATCTGTCAAATGCTCCTCTGGTGTCCATTTACCTTCACTCAATTTTCCAAGTGGGACTGGACCGACAACTTTCGAGGGGATATCCCTGTAGAACTCATCCTTTAACAAACTTGTAGAAACAATACCACTTTTGCCAGCCAATAACTCTTTCCAAACGTGCTTAGCACCGACACCCAGTGGTGATACTAGACCAATTCCTGTAACGACAACTCGAGTTTGTGCCATGATTCCCTGAGACTGAAAGCACAGTTCGGAGTTTGAGCCAAAATGTTCCTTGAATTACAAATAAGTGCACTTCTCTTGTTTGTTTTTCTTTCAGATCTCGAATAAATCATTTCCATCATAATGTGTTTTCAAATTTGGTCTCCTTAGGTCCTTCTCTGACTCTCATAGTTGATAGTGCTATACCGCATCGTTATTAGATCATCAGATCCTTCACAGTCTCATAACTATCATAGGATAATGAGAACTACATAGCTTAAATCTTTCACACTAACCAATGCACACTCTATATTGAGAATAAAAAATAAAAATTAGATCAGTCGTCTGTCGATTCAGCCACGCAGCAGCAGCTCCCTACAGTACTTGGGGGTTGCGACAGGGGGCTCTCCGCGAGGATACGTTAGTGTTGAAACGGCCACTCGTCAGTCGTCAGTGGTATCCCCTTCCGTTTCATGAAAACATAGACCCTTCTAAATTACTGGTTAGCCCGCTTTCCGCTTCCCTGTGCCCTGTGCCCTGTGCCCTGTGCCCAGTGCCCGGCCCAGTGCACGTGTAGATATCAACAGGAGAAAACGAAAGAGATAATAGGTAAAACAGTACAAAGAACAGGTAAGATCCCAATTACAGAGCAAAGGAATGAAGTTTGCTGAGTACGTGATATCATCTACAGCCACACTACACAAACACCCACTAACCACCAACATTCAACAGAAACCTCTCTGAAAATCTGGTACGTTTTGACTCTAATTTCGACAGGATATAGAACAAGCCAACTAACTCTGGTGGTAACAGGTTCCAGAATGGAAAGACAAATATTTGGACTATAAGGTAAGTAAGACACATCTGAGCTAAGTGAATGTCGATGAAATTTTTAGTCCAATTATAATAAGACTAACCAGAATGGAATAGGGTGGTAAAAAGAAGATCAAACAGATAGCAACATCACCACTCAGCTTAACGAGAACACGTACAAAACCAACGACTCCTGCACAACTACCAGGAAGTGGAAGGTTCTCAGAGTTCAGACACAAGACTAAAGCCGCTGATGTTCATGATCACGGTGACCAATCGTTCACTCTACCACCTGCTGCTATGGGAACTGATACCCACCTACCGCATGAAACAGTACCCAATCAATCAACACCCCTACTATACGGTAATGAGCACCCAGATTCAGCTCCAAACTCGGTCTACTCAAGAGATAAAGACGACACTGACAAACTTGAGAGAAGGTTTACTAGTTCCGTGGGAAATCCTGAAAGTTACAATGTTGGATCTAGTATGAATGACGAAGGGTTCCCTTTGGAGAACTCTCAAAACACCAACATTGCTGAATTTACAGATTGGTTAGATAAACAGCTTGCAACTATCGATTCATTTTACAGAGAAAGGGAGGATGCTGCTGTCAAAAGATACCTGTTGATACAAGATCAACTGTACCATATGAGAGAGGAGAGAGATAGACTAAGGCTTAAGAACTCTGTCACCAAGGATGGGAAAATGGTTCTTAATGGACTAGCCAAAACCACAGAAGAGCTATACAAGATTAACAAATATGAGCTACCTTCTTTACCTAAGTTCAATCTCGGTAGAAGAAAAGCTTACATGGAAGAACAAGAAAGAGCCAGCATGAGAAGAGATTATGAACATCATAGACATGCAGTGCCTTACTATGTTGCCAGAAGGCAACTGAAAGCCGCACTACAAGAGCATTATAGAGCACTGGAACTGCTAAAGTCATATAGAATGTTGAATCGTACTGGTTTCAGAAAATTGTTGAAGAAATTCGATAAGAAAACCAACTCGAATTTTTCATCGACATATATGGAGAAGGTCAATGCAAGCTATTTTGCTGAGAGTGATGTTCTGGAGAATCTTATACCAAAAGTTGAAGACCTGTTCAGTCTTTACTTTGAAAATGGTAATAGAAAAGTTGCCGTTGAGAAATTACGCTCGAATTTGAAGGAAGATAAGTTTTACTCTTCCATGTTCTTATCCGGTTTGTTTTATGGTACATCGTTACCTCTGCTTGGCTATACAATATATCTCGCATTGAAAAAGACGAATAATCATGAAATCATACAGGGAAAGCATTTGATTCAAATATGGGCAGGATTTTTCATGTTCATTCTCGTCTCTGTTTTGTTTGGGATCTGTTGTTTCATCTGGTCGAAATATAAAGTCAACTACAGATTCATTTTTGAGTTCAATCCAAAATCCGCACTAAACTACAGACAGTCTCATTTGATGCCCTCTCTTTTCCTCATGATGTTTTCACTATTTGCCTGGTTCAGTTTTAATAACTTCTGGCCAGAGAAACTGAATGCTATCTATTGGCCTTGGTTCTTCTTTGGTTTCAGTTTTTTAGCACTGACTTTCCCATTTGACGTCTTATACTTGGAATCAAGAAAATGGCTGATGATAACATATTTGAGATTGTTGCTTTCAGGGTTTTATCCTGTTGAATTCAGAGATTTCTTCATTGGTGATATAATGAGCAGTTTGACATATACCATGGGAAACATATCTTTCTTCTTTTGCATGTATGCCACTCATTGGAAAGGTTCATCGAGCGGGGGAACGGTATGTGCGTCTTCAAAATCGAGACTGATGGGGTTTTTTTCCACTTTGCCTCCAATATGGAGATTCTTGCAGTGTTTAAGACGTTATGCTGATTCTGGTGATTGGTTTCCCCACCTTGCAAACATGATCAAGTACTCCTTCACAATGGCTTACTACATCATGTTGAGTGTCTACAGAATTGAGAGCACATCTACCAACAGAGGTATATTTATATTCTTTGCAATTATTAATTCTATCTATAGTGGATTGTGGGATATATTCATGGATTGGTCATTGATGCAACAAAAAGATCTTTTGAGACAAGATATTACGTTCCCAAGACCGTTCTATTATTTTGCCATAGTCTCTGATATCATCTTGAGGTTTCAATGGATATTCTATGCTTTATTCAGCGCACAGATCCAACAGTCTCGAGTAACAAGTTTCTGTGTTGCTATTGCAGAAATTTTTAGAAGATTCATTTGGATTTTAATAAGAATGGAAAATGAACATATCACAAACTTGCATTTATACAGAGCATCAAGAGAAGCTCCATTGCCGTATGAGACAATCCACCGTTCTGTGAGCGAAGAAGCTGAAGATGTAGCAAATGGTACAGACACACAGGAAGAAGCAATAGACATTGTTGACACTACAGAGGATGCTGAACAACAACCGTCACAATCTTTGAGAAGAAGAGCAACCATCATTAATTCTGCAGTGTTTCAAACCGTCACCAAGGCTATTGTCAATGCTCATGCTAAAGATTTTCAGCGTCGTAAAGGTGGTGCTAACCATGATGATGACGGAGGTAACAGTTCAGATGAGGAGGAAAATAGTGATGACGATAATCTTGATTGAATAAAAGTGTACATAAATAAGAAGGTTATCATCTCAGCCTTATTAAACAATATATTTGAGTGATTGTATTTCTGTACGTCATTTGATGCTCAGTAACCTTGAACCTTGGCATAATTTGGAGGATATATTCTCTTGTAGATGACCTTTGTCAACCAGATTGGAACCAATGATACCGATAGAATAACAGTTAGCTGCCAATAAAAGGTGATTGAACTCATGAACTGTAAATCAAAGTATTCAGCAAGAAATGGAACTGAGCCAACATAGATAAAAAGAGTAGCCAATTGAGAAAAAATCATAACTTTACTCCATCCATGGATCTCAATCCCAACCATTGCAAGTTCATTCAAGACTAATCCGGAGAAGCATAAAGAAACCATCTTTGTGAAATCAGCACTTTTAATGCTTGTAAAAGTTTGAGCCAAACCCTGGATAGCCCCACCTTGATATAATGAAACAGCACACCAGACAAAGAAAGTGACATAACTCAAGGATTTACCAGAGGTTAACTCGTGATAGAGTTCTGGAAAAACGAAACACACTTCTTTGGAAACATCATAATCAAACACTAATGCAAAAACAGGCATCATGGTATAACAAGTAGCATATCCAACCATTAAAAATCCAGTAATCAAGGCCACGGGCTCATAGGAAGATGTGATGGAGAAAATAGCTTGTGCAACTGAAATCAACAACCCTCTATGAATCACGAATTGTCCCAATTTGGCAGATCTCTTATAACTGTTTCTACCATGCCATAATAGCAAAGTGGTCAAATGACAGAACTGAGTAATAGAGAAATCAGCAGCTAATGATGCCTGTTTACCTTCTTTCCCAACGATACCGACACCGACATCGGCACATTGAATCATACTAACATCATTACCACCATCACCGATACAACAGACTCTTTTTTTGGTGATTTCCCTGATGAAGATTGCGACATCGGCTTTTTGTTGGGGTGTACAACGACAGGCAATGACACACGGAAGATGAACCACAATATCAAAGAATTCTCGTCTGAAATGTCTCAAGTATAATCCAAGAGATTCACCATCAATTAAAAGGCAGGAATTTTTGTTAACTCTGAGGAACTCCAAGGAATTCATGGCCCCTTCAACCCTGTTCAATTTGGTGATAGTATGGACGTATTGACCTCTAGAGATCAGTCTAGCACTGACAGAGACACAACGAGCAGTTTCAACTTTATCACCGGTGAGCATCCAAATTTTGACTCCAGCATTCCTCAACAACTCAATTGATGATTTGACATCCTTTTGTAACTTATCTTCAACTCCTGTCAAACCTAATAGTTCAAGGTCATTTTCCAGGTATTGAAGTAGAACTTTCTGCATTTCAGCGTCTCTATTAGTCATTGAGAGTGAAGCTTCGTGATATTTCGCCTGAAATGTGTTGTAGATAGACTCAGTTAGTTTCTTTCTCCCAATCACTAGAGTTCTCAAACCTTCTCTGGCCATATTGCTAGTTTCTTCATCTAGCCAATCATTAGATTGAACAATTGTAGCCATGACTGTGTCAGCTCCTTTCTCTAAGAACCAATATTCACCAGTCTTCGGATCACGAGTGACGATACCCATTCTCTTGGTATCAGAATTGAATGGGAAGACTTGCAGGATTTCATAATCGAGATGTTGACCAGAAGCATTGTGGATTAAAGTGATATTATGACGATCTCTCTTGAATAATGACAAACCAACAGTTTCAGTGAATTTAACAATTGCAATTTCATCTGGAGAAGCAGCTTGGTATGTTATTTCTCCGTCTTCAAATGTTGGGGTAACGTTATGACAAATAGCCAATGTCGTAATCAAATCACGTACTCTAGCACCTAAATCTCTTCTATTCATGGTGGATTTTTTACCTTCAATATTTCTGACATAATCACTCACGATATCCATGGTATCACCAGCGTATGAGACCGTACCTAGGTGTAGTTTTTTAAGTTCCATATCGTTTTGAGTCAAGGTTCCCGTTTTATCAGAGAGTAGATATTCAATTCTACCAAGATCTTCTGGGATTGTACTGGTTCTGACAATCGTATCTTCTATACTTTTATCATGTTCAATTTGATAAGCATAAACAGATTTAGCAAGATCCAAGTTAACCCTCAATGATACTGGAATAATTGTTGAAAACAAGATCAAAAATCTCATAACGTCAATGTACCAGCTAGAACGGAATCCATTTATAGCAACCAGACCGAATGATAGAGCAAAAACACAGACACACAAAATCTTTGAAATCTTATTGATTTCAAGCTCTAGCAACCCAGTTTTAACTCCAGATTTCGTAGTGTTCATTGCTTGTCTAGTATCAGAGCCAGTATAGATGACACAGCCAATAGCAGTACCAGACGCTAAAACAGTGTTAGCCCATAATGTATTATCTATAGTCAACCCAACAGTAGTTGTATCATATGTTAGTCTTCCTAGAAAGGAGTGGATTGATTTAGCAGGAGCAGAGGCAGTCACTGAGATGTTTCTCAGAGCTTCTAATGATAGGTTTTGTGTTAATGGGGAAGCAATTCTTAGTTTCCAATCAGTTTCACCATCCAGTTGATCCGTTTTAATGAATGACTCCCCGTTGACTTCGCCTGATTGTAGTAAAATCATATCAGCAGGAATTCTCTTATCTTTGTGCAATTTCACCAAATCACCAACATTCAAGTTCTTACTTGGAACTGGTTTCTCAATCCCAATGACTTCAAATAGTTCGTTATTGGCTTCCGAATCTCTTCTTCTTCTTTGAATATCATCTAAAGCCTCTTTACTCATTGTAACTATCAGAACAAATGCTAGAGGGACGATGTACGATGATAGATAGCCGATTCTCAATGCAGGAACAGCTTGTGAAAGAGCAACCAGTAAGAAGTAAAGATTGAAGAAAAATTTGAATTGCTCATATAGGATCAATGGAATGAATGTGATGGGATTGTATTTTGCATTGGAAATTGCATTTGATGGGAAGTTATTGTTTGGAATACCAGGGTAGATATTTCTCTCTGTATGTTTGTCGGTTAACTGAACTGCTGACACACTGGAACGTCTAGAGAATGCTTGCAAATGGGATTTCCTGAATTTCTTGATAAATCTAACCCAAGGGGACGACGTTTCATCTTTGGCCTTCCGTTGACTCTCACTTATCAGAGGGGATTCATCAGTGTTAAGCAATTCATCAAAGGAATCTCTCCTTTGGTCTGAGGACATTGTCTGTAAAGGAATAGCGTTCGGATCACCAGACGATAATGATAAATTGTCTTTGCTTTGTTTGTATGATGCGAATGGGTTCTCATCCAACTCAGCCAACGCAGCTTCTAAGGAATCGTCAAATTGTTGATCAAAAGACGTAACACTGTTTTGTCGACGTTCTGAAGCAAAGGTTGAAAGCGGCATTTACACCAGAGCACAAGAGAGAAGTGTGTTTTTCCGCTTGCAGCTAAAGCTTTGCGGACAGTTACTTATGAGATGGCTCTTTTTTGGTATGAATTTGATGTGGTGTTCTCAGAGCTTCTTGAACCCAACGAAGTATGCAACTGGAGCTGATGAGGAATTGAATGGAGAACGTAACAGGTAGAGATGAGTGATAAATGGAAGGAGACTGACGGCCTCTGGGTGGACTCTAGTTGAATGGTTTGTGATTGTTTATTGTTCTTTCAAAGGCCCTCATAAATTCACTATTGGCTTCCGAAATCTTAGTTTCTTCGGTACGCGCCGCATAATAATAGATATGGAAACTTGGGTATGTCATTTTACATGTGAATCATTTAATGTATCAATTTGAGTATCTATACGGTCCCAATACATACAAGTGCCTTTGACACTCAGGGAGAGAATCATTAATTCTTGTCAGA
The DNA here is from genome assembly GCA_030581995.1 of Wickerhamomyces sp. NRRL YB-2243. Classification (NCBI taxonomy): domain Eukaryota; kingdom Fungi; phylum Ascomycota; class Saccharomycetes; order Phaffomycetales; family Wickerhamomycetaceae; genus Wickerhamomyces; species Wickerhamomyces sp. NRRL YB-2243. Next base: position 411,186 of record JAKTWL010000010.1, read on the forward strand.
ACCTCTGCTCATCCTCTTTCTTGGGCTATGATGGATCATGTGATCTATAATATGAAATCTACAATTACCAAAGACACAGTCCTTCAACTTTTCGTAAACCTTAGCTTTTTGATATATTAAACCGTATACTTTACACTTATTTTTTGGATTTTGAAGCTTTCTTTTCTTTGTCAGCTTGTTCTTTTAAAACACGTTTGACAATTTTTTGTTCTTCAATCAAGAAAGCTCTAACAACTCTTTCTTTGACACAGTTAGCACATCTTGAACCACCGTAAGCTCTTGAAACAGTTTTGTGAGTTTTAGAAACGTTGGCGTATTGTCTTGGACGCAATGAAGAAACACCTGGTAAAGCAATACCACAGTCACCACATTTTGGTCTAGTACCAGATTTTTTGACGTGTTGAGCACGTAAAACACCACCTGGAGTTTTAACAACTTTGATTTTGTTAGAACGGGTGTTGTCTGTGAGTGTTGTTAGTATATTTGTTCATAAGTTGCAAGAGCCATGCTATAAGTAGAAGTGATGAGATCAAAGTCTTGAAGTATATAAGATCATATTATCGTCTTGAGACAATGAAGAAAGTATGGACCTTTGAATTGACAAACAAGACGTGTCCCCCTATAGATCTAACTTGTATTCTGAGTTATATCTTGACATAGTTGGTCCATTCTTTCATATGTTGAATGGTGTTTCGCTTCTGAGGAAGATTGGCATACGTTACTTCTCTTGTTTGGGTCCTGGTCTTCTGATATAGTCTCTGAGTACTAGTCACTTTTCTCTTTCATTACTGGCACACTATTTCATCTTTATTACTCCATATGACTTGTTTCTTCTGGTCTCTTGAACATTGAATCTTGATCATAACTTCACATTTGTATTTCTTCACTTTTATTGGAATGCATGGAATCTTTGTCTCGTGCTTATTACATACATGGATTTCTTCTTCTGTAAGTAACTCTTTGAGCCATTTTTGATGTGTCTTATTCCAAACGGTTGTTCTAAACAATACCTGTTTGTTGATGTTAACTATCCAAATTTCCATTTGAAAACTTTGCGAGTCTGTGCGAATTCTAGCGGTGTTTGGGTGTTACATATAAATTTTGTGAAAAATTCCAGGATCGATAGTGTGAGCGCCGAAGGTTTTTATAGCCCTAATACTGGTCACGTGAAAGACGAAACTCAGGAAAAGAAAGCCCTAATGGAGTTTAGCAATTTCTCTCGCTACTAAAGGAACAAGTATGTCTCAAGCGCTCTAAAAGATCAACGCTAAGAAATGCATGATTTCGATATAGCTGACTCATAATAGCCACTCGTGATCAAATCGAGACATTCCAATTGATTGATTGTGCAAGTAAGACTTACGAAGAGGTAATAAGATAATAATCGAATACTGTCTGTTGTTGTCATAGAACACTATGAACCTGAATGAAGTATATAAATGAGTATCTGACAGCCTAGTTTTCGACAGCAATAGCTTCAATTTCAAGCTAGATAGATAGTTAGTATCAATTGAACCATCCAATGAGATGAATAGTATACGTACATCAACACCTAATGGAAGTGCTTTAACAGCAACACATGATCTAGCTGGTTTGTGAGTGTTGAAGTGTTTGGCGTAGACAACATTAAATTCAGCAAAATCATTGATATCAGCTAGGAAAACATTAACTGGAGAGACATGCCTTTGTTAGTAGGAACAATTATGGAGAGTTTCCAAGGTAATTGATACTCACTTTTGACAGTTCTATCTAAACCAGAACCAGCTTCTTCTAGGATACTTTTGACATTTTGAATGACTTGTTCAGCCTTGTCAGAGATTGAACCTTCAACTGGTTTACCTTCTGGAGTGTATGGGATTTGTCCAGAGACATAAATGAAGTCTTTGATTTTAGTGGGTTGTTAGGAACATGACATATATTGGAAATGAAGTCATTGAAAGACACTCACTATTAGCTTTGATGGCTTGGGAATATGAAGCAGCAGCTGGAGGTGCGTTTTTTGTAGCAACCTTTTGAGAATTGACGTTAGTTGGCTGACCATCAATTGATACCTGAGAGGTATGATTCAATTATGACACATACTATCCCACCGACGATGGAGATAGCAGCTCACAATTTGAAAGTTAGAAGAACATACGGGAGTGATGGTGGTCAAAGATCTAGCAGACATAGTAAAGACTCTTGATTGTAATCTGGCGGAACGAGTAATTGATTGGACAAAGGACATTGATACGATTGAGGGTGAGGATTGTAATTGTTGAAAATTGTGGTTGGAAATGAAATCACACAGTTTTTTTTATCAAGTCGATCTCCTCACTACTTCTTTCCGAGTCCAAAATGTCAAACATTCAGTCAAGGCCATTTGTAAGAGAAGATGACTCAAAATTGAGAATTGCACCCTAAACAAAGCTGACTAGGAAGAAAAAAATTCCTTATAACTCTTGACAGTAGTAAAGTTGTTTGTAACTTGAGACTTCGGGCAATTCTATATGGTGTCTCTTTGTTTTTGGTATAATTTGGATTTCCTACAAACAGTTGATCATCTCATATGGGCAGCTCATCATCATCATTATTATTGAATATCTATCTTGTTGCTGCATCCCTATATACACGGGCAAAAAGCCCCTTCGATTATTTCGTTACTTCGTCATTTGGAAGGTTGGTCTTCACCAGTCACCGTGACACCACTCAAAGGTTGTATCTGTTCATATTTCTTTCTCAGTTCTTGTTGGATTTCATGCTCTCTCTGATTGACCAGAAGCTTCTTCTTCATTGCCTTCTCTTCCATTCTCAAAGCGTCTTTGATTGGACCTTGCTTTAAAGCCTGTAATTGATATGATTAGAATTGAGTCAGCTATGATTCCATTTATCAATACGTACGTTCTTCTCCTCTTCTTGCACCTTGTGTACCCAAATGACAGTGATTGTAGTTGCCACTATACTGGTGGCTAACGTTATCTTACTGGCCAATGACATCTCTCTTTGTCTTACTGATTTTCCTTCCAGATGTTGTGTATGAAATATGATAATTTAATGATGTTTGAACCTTTGAAAAACTTGTGGTGTCTCTGCTTAGAAGTCAGCTACGGGTAGCCCGAGCTGAGGAGAAACGGGTAAGGACTCAGTCAGAATACATGCTTAGATTTCGACATCAAGTCACCGAGAGATTATGGGCTCTCTAAACTGTCCTTAACCTGGGTCAAGGCTGTCACAAGTCAGTGATACCAAAGTTCGTCGACAACTGTTCTATTCTTCATTATGTATTAAAAAGCCATCGGATCCCCGCGCTTACGAGAGAGCTACTAGAGCTGATATTGGCGTACGACGTACTAAGTAGGTACATTCTATAGAACAAGCAAGACACCCCGAGCGAGACGTCGGCTCATTCAATCAGGATGGGTCTCTTTATCAAGCGAGATGTTCTTTTATAGCTAATTGAGAGATAATTGAAGGGTTCAAAGGTTACCCGACGCTCTGGGAGATTCCTGAACGTGGGCATACCAGAGTTCATAATAACAAACCCATTACATTCATAAGTGAGGAACCAATGTGCTGCTGGGTAAACAAAAGGCACAAGAAACTTCGTCAACCTCCCTTCAAGAATTGGTGAATTGTGATGCAGGTAAGTTCAAACATCAGCTGTCACTGCCGGTGACCATTGCACAAGTCTAGAGCCGTCCAATTAACACTTTCCAAAAGACACAAGATTCAATCCAACTTGAAACTGATTCAAGTCAACCCATAATCATCCCCGGTCAGGACGTATCTCATAATACAAATAACTTTGCTGCTGAGTCATTCGAGACTGCTCAATCATTCAAGCAATCCCCCACTGACTACCAATTCTCAACGTCTGCAAACTCCAACAACTCACAGGCTCTAAACAATTCGTATGGTGGACATCAGTTTATAAACAACTATAATAGCTTGAGAAACCCTTTTAATAATGCGTCACCAACTTCTAATTTCTCACCGAGGGCAGATCCACCTAACGTTGATCAGCAAAGACACTCAATTGTTTCAATAACGGACTCAACCAATCCTGCTTTGTTTCAAAGTACGACCCCTACACAACCGCACTCAAACTCACGCCCCTCCCTATTAACATCCAGACTGGCATCGTCTTCTTCAATAACATCAAACAACAATAACACCCAATTGCCCCATATACAGAACCATAATGACATCCATAGACGTTCAAGCTCGTTTTTGCAAGATAGAAATCAAGCTTATTCAACTCCACCAAAATATGTCCCTTCATCGATATCACAAGATGTATCTTTTCAACCAACCTCTTCTATTAACATCAAAGTCCCCTCAACCTCACAACATTTCAATACGTCTGAGATTGTAAACTCATACACTCCCAATCATAATACCCCAAGTGTTATCTCAACTTCTTATTCCTCTGCTCCAAACTCAATTCCAAATCATGTCCCCACAAACACCACGTCATCGTATCAATCAATTCCATACTTCTCAAGAACTTTACCAACTACAAATGTTGATACCGAAACTGCTAGACCTGTTGAGTTTTCTAGGCCTGAGTTTACCTCTGGTGTCTCATCTTTGAAAGAGACACCTACTCCACAACTATCTGAGCCAGATCATCAAATGATGCACGATCAACAGCAACAGCAACCGCAGCCGCACCACGATCAACACCACGAGGAGCATTCAGATCATCTGATATCTTCTACTATAGTAGATGATTCCAGTAGTGAATACCATTTGGATATAGTAAACCATCCTGTTGACGATCTATTATTGATGTTGAGCGCTCTATTGCAAAAAATCATTGAAGCAAATGATAGTCTCCATCCTCATCATTATCATAATGCATCTCAATTACACGACAGTCATAAGTTCACTGCAAATGTGTTGGCATTCCATGGTAGGAATGTTCCAGCAATTTCAATCCATGCATACCTAAGTCGTATACTGAAGTATTGTCCAGTTACGAATGAAGTATTCTTGACATTGTTGGTCTATTTTGATCGGGTTGCTAAAAGAGCCAATGCCGGCGAGTCCGAAGAAGGAGATCGGCCAGGCGAAGAGCAGCAGCTGTTTGTTATGGATAGCTATAATATCCATAGATTAATTATTGCTGGTATAACAGTTGCGTCTAAATTTTTTAGTGATATTTTCTATAAAAATTCAAGATATGCAAAAGTTGGGGGTTTACCTTTGGAAGAATTGAATCATCTGGAATTGCAGTTCTTGTTGCTGACAGATTTCAGACTATTGATTCAGATTGAAGAGTTACAGAGATATGCAGATCTATTGCTTAAATTCTGGAGAAGAGAACAAAGCAAAAAATCTGCTGACCAAGGGCCAGTATCTGAACAACAACAGCAACAACCAGCACCATAATCTTCAACTTTGTGAGGTGTGTTTCTATTCAAGGAAGCCAATTTCTCTTTCCAATAATCGAACTTTTATTACAATTCTTTTCTCTTGTGTAACCTAATTTTTTGTCAATAGTTACGTCATGGGAGTTAATAGAACGTGATCAAATCACCATAAAAGTCGACGTTTTCTCAAAGTTAATGTAGAGTCCATGTCATCTTGTTCAGCAAAATGTTTCAATCTACGAATTGTGGTTAAAGATCAAAATAAACCTCTAAATTTCTTTCAATGCATAAACAAAACAAACAAGTCCTTCAAGATCACAAAAGAGATCTTAACATTATAGAACCTGTGATAAAGACCAATAATCAACCCATGATGAAACAATTAAATAATGACACATCAAACCTTCAAAAAACAATTAATGTAAAACCCAGAATAATTCTTTTTCTCGATCTCTTAACGTAAACGTCTAGCTTCACGTTCAGATTCCATCAATGATAGAATATCGTTTTCACGGACTGGACCTTTAACGTTTCTGACAATGGTTCTTGAGGAATCATCGATAAATTCAACCCTAACTTGGGTGACACCACCACGAGAACCAGTACGGCCTAAAACTTTCTTAACTCTAGCTAATGTGACAACAGTTTTGGTATCCTGAAAAGAGAAAGAGTTAGTTGTGTGCTTCGCACGACAGCGACGAGTGCGAACATACCATTTTGACAAAATTTTATGACAACTCAAAGGCTAACCTATGTTGAACCTCACTGTCTTCCCGTGAAAATTTTTGACTATTTAAAACATCAACAAAGCGCGAACCGCTCTGACAGGGTCACCCTCGGAGAAGAGTAGTGATCAGTCATGTGACTTTGTATCTTGGATGTCCATGTCGGATCTCCCGACGGTGTCGGTGAGTCAATGACTTTTTTTCAGATCGTAGTGAAGGAAAGCTCATCGTGGGCATTAACGAGATTGAAACAGGCAAAGCATAGACATATATTAGCCATCTCCAGAACAAATCAGTTATTATACGATGGATTTAGTGAATCATTTAACAGACAGACTTCTTTTTGCTGTCCCAAAAAGTACGTACTAGTCAAGATGCTAACGGTTGATAGACATCAGACAAGCTGATCAGCATTCATTGATTGCATTATACTAACTTAAGGTCCAATAGAGGGTCGTCTTTATGAGAAGGCTATTCAATTATTGAAAGGATCTGATGTCCAGTTCCACCGCTCAAATAGATTAGATATTGCATTATCAACAAATTTACCTATAGCATTAATCTTTTTACCAGCTGCTGATATTCCAACGTTTGTTGGTGAAGGTCGTTGTGATTTAGGTATTACTGGTGTTGATCAGGTTGAAGAATCAGAAGTTGATGTTGATTTAGCCCTAGATTTGAAATTTGGTAAATGTAAGCTACAAGTACAAGTTCCAGCTAATGGTCCATACAAAACTCCAGAGCAACTGATTGGTAAGACTATTGTTTCATCATTTACAACCTTGACAAGAAAATACTTTGAAAAACTGGAAGGTGTTCAGCCTGGTGAAGCTTTGAAAACCAAGATCAAATTTGTTGGCGGTTCAGTTGAAGCTTCATGTGCTTTGGGTGTTGCTGATGCGATTGTTGATTTAGTTGAAAGTGGTGAAACTATGAGAGCTGCAGGTTTGATTGATATCGATACAGTCTTGAGCACATCGGCTTTTTTGATTCAATCACGCACCCCAGCAGAACCAGAACTAGTTGAGAAAATCAAAAGCAGAATTGAAGGTGTTTTAGCAGCACAAAAGTTTGTGCTATGTACATACAATGCTCCAAGAGAAAAACTTACAGACCTATTAACATTGACTCCAGGTCGTCGTGCTCCTACTGTCTCTCCAATTGATGATGACGGATGGGTTGCCGTTTCTTCTATGATTGAAAGAGCTTCAAAAGGTGACATTTTGGATAAACTAAAATCATTGGGCGCTTCAGATATTATGGTTATGGAGATCTCAAATTGTCGTGTATAGAAGAAAATAAGAGATTTAACGTTAGACATTTATTTAGAGTTGGAATTGTAGGATCTTCAATCAAATATTATAAAACCATCTGTATATTTTTGGTGTGTTTTCATTGCCATTTTCCTCGTAATCATTTAACTTGCGTTTGCACACATCCCCGTAATTTTAGGAGATCTGAACAATCGGATGGAAAATAAAACATGCTATTAACTTGACCAATATCCCTGACGTTTTCCCTTTTTTGCTCTTTCAACGTTGGATTTTTCAAAGAGGTGCTTTAAACAATGTCGTTCATGAAAGGATTTGACCCGTTAAGATCCCTTGAAGGACAAGAGCAGACCCCTGCAGTGGGAAACAACTCAGGAACTCACGCCGTGAGCCATGATTATGATACTGCTTTGCTATTCCATTCCACTATAAGACCAAGAGGCGGGAGTGATGTTATCTCATACCAGGAAATCACCAAGGTTTTCAATCATCAATTGATTCATGAACAATCCTCTCTATTCATTTCTGGACCTCAAACAGATAAAGATGAGGGAAACTACAACTATCAACCAATCTTTGGTTACGACAGTTTGTCTGGTAATGAGAACTACTCCAAACAGAAGTATACATTATTTGAAGTGGAATCCAGATTGGAACAACTTAGAAGAGCGATAAGTGAATGGGACTTGATCATGGTAAGAAAGATCATAGATAGTAATGAATTTGATGAGTATTTGGATTGTGTCAGCAAGAGTGAGGAGTTGCCCGATGCTCTGAAGAGAAGGATCATAAAAAGAATGCTCGTTGAACAAATAGGAAGTCTCTCACAGCATTTGAGGAACGAGGGTGATGTCAGACAGAAGGAACTTAACCTGATTATCCTGCTGAACAGTCTCTGAAGAGTCTCTGAGCAATCTAAACGTCGTCACTCAGTATGCTTAATATTACACATCAGGAACTGCACAAAACCAACTATATGATATGACTTATGAGGATACCTAACGCAAAACTTATGAACCCACAAATATATAAATCTACAGCCTTCAGTAATATGAGGACAAGGGCGTAGAACAGTAATATGACTGTTTCTCATATTATCTCCATGGTACTCTCTCCATAGTTGTTCAACTACATCGCATAGATTTGGCGGATATGGAGACTTTCATTCCAATCCCCACTTACTCATGCGTAGCAAAGAGCAGCTTGAAACAGGATAGTTCTGTCACAAATCTAGCCAATTCTTGTGACGCAGCCTGACACTTGATACATAACTAAATTTAGATGTCAATTCGTTTTAGTGTGCTCTTCGATTGTTCTGGAAAAGGCGCTTGACACATTTGAGAAAATTTCTTTTTTTTTCGTGGTCGGCGGCGGCGCCAGGCAATATCCGCTAGCTTATGATTTTCTTGCGCGTAGGAAATGAAAGGAATTAGGAAAGCGAGCTCCGCAAAAAAGGGCACTGAAAATTTTTTTTTACTTCAGCATAACAAAGAAAAGAGTCAGAAACTGTGGTATACAAATATTCGTGATGATCCTCTATTTTCTTGATGTAATGACAAGTGACGACTTTGTGACATTCATTCTATTGTTTTCTGTTAAAAACATCCAATCTAAACCTCATTGATTTGTTCACGTTTCTGGGTTCATTAGTCGTGAGTGCGTGCATTCAGACAGGAAAACCCATTAGATCTATATATACAGCAATGGACTCACCTTTAGATACCTCAAGAACAGTCGTTGATGACCAAGATCTTTCACAAGATTATTTCGTTAGAAGAATAGCACATGATGACATAATAACTGAGGACAACATTGATAGAGTCATTTCTAGAGTTCAATCTTTTGCACCATCGGCAGGTCAAACACCTAAAGATTTCAACGATTCAGATGAAAGAGACTTAGAGTTACAATCCGTTTCTTCAAATGAGACAATTGCAGCTGATGATGATGCTTTTACCGAGAGTAAGAAAGGTATGTTTTCTCAGGACGATGGTCTTGACTTTCCAGAAGGTGGTAGAAAAGCATACACTGTCTTATTTGGATGTTTCCTAGGTTTGATTCCTTGTTTTGGAATGGTTAATATCACAGGTGTTATTCAAACTCATGTCTCTGAGAATATTTTGACAGATACCCCATCATCCACAGTTGCTTGGATATTTTCAATTTTCTTGTTCTTGAATTTTATAACCAGTATCTTTTCTGGTACTTTTTTTGATAGAAATGGAGCAAGGGTTCCATTACTACTGGGTGGAGTCCTACAAGTCTGTGGTATTGTTGCTACTGCTAATTGTACTGAAGTTTGGCAATTTATCTTAGCATTTAGTATTCTTGTCGGTGTCGGTGGTGGTTTGGCTATTTCACCTTTAATCGGATGTGTTGCTCACTACTTTAACAAGAGAAGGGGGTTAATGAGCAGCCTTGCATCCACTGGTGGTAGTATTGGCGGTATTATCTTTCCAATAATGTTACGTCAATTATATGATGAAGTTAAGTTCCAATGGGCTATGAGAATTTTAGCATTGGTCTATATATTCTGCTACGGTCTTTCAGTCATCTTAGTCAAAGAAAGATTACCAAACAAGAAGTTTGAAGGCTCAAAGTTAGACAACCTCAACAGTTACTTGCAAGCTGTTGACATCAAAGGACTTCTCGAATCTAAATTCATGTTCACAGTGTTGGGTTGTTCATTTGCAGAAGCGGCTGCTTTGATCATCGCAACATATCATGCTTCATACGCTAGAGCTCAAGGTTGTTCAGAATCAACGGCTTATTTGATGATCTCATTAAGTCACGTTGGTGGTATTCCAGGTCGTTGGATGACGGGTTACATGGCTGATAAAATCGGAAGATTCAATGTCATGGCCACTACACTTCTGGCAGCTTGTGCTGTCCTTTTGATTATTTTGATTCCCTTTGGATCTCATCCTGCTGCTATCTACGTTTTTTCAGTTTCATGGGGGTTTGCAACTGGTTCTATCTTCTCGTTATTGCCAGTTTGCTGTGGACAAATCTCCAAGACCGAAGACTTTGGAAGACGTTATGGTACCATGTATTTTGTTGCTTCATTTGGTACATTGGTTTGTATTCCAATCGCAGGTGCTATTATTGGGGATGAATCACAAATAGGATATAGAAACATGATCATCTATGGAGCCATGACTGCTCTAGGAAGTTCTATCTTCTACATCATTGCCAGAATCAAATGTGTTGGTGCGACTTTGAAAACTAAGTTCTAGTCGAGTTGTCTGTGAGTGAGTGAGAGAGAGAGAGAGAGAGAGAGGGAGAGGGAGAGAGGGAGAGAGGATTGTTTCAAGCAGGGGCAACAGTCATTATAATTGCATTTGTATATCGTACATCATAATAATTAATACATCAGCATCGGCATTCGCATTCAAATTTATAACCTCAGAGATTTTTCCTCTCATCATAAAAGTAGAACCGTCAAATGATCTGCAGGGTCGGATGGTTCCTTGTGTCGCGCATACCGTGACAAGATTTCAAGATGTGACTATATCAATCGCTCTGATATCACTAATCACGATATATTTCTTGACAATATCGATGCTGTTCGATGATCCATTTAAAAGTACTTATTTTGTGTTGGAGCGTAGACGTGATTCGATTAATGCTAGACGTATATTATAACTTGATGATAATATTCCAGGAGCGATTATCTGATTATCATGATATAATATTGAATTATACGTTTTTGGTTGGTGATTAGATCTTATAGGATAGTGGCAGAAGTTGGCACAATATAGATGATAGAAGGGAGGCACCCGAGCCGATCTTGACAATAACGCTAAATGTAATCTCGGCCGCCCCGACATGAGGGAGCCAGAAGAACTGGGCGGCAGTAGCCTCGATGACGATTTTTGAGACGAGAGAGGCAGCTACTAAGCCTGGTAAAGATGAAACAGTCATCTCTTGAATACTGTTTGTCACAAACAAGAATAATTCATCAAAAGAAAACAATGCTCTTCCTCCTTTGTGAGTTTCGCTAAATTTTGTCTGTGGCGAATGAATTTGTGAAGTGGCAAATGCTTTTTGGCTATTTTCTTGGGACAAATCGCGAATTCAGGAACCACCGTGTCGAAGAGCGGATGCGGATTCAAAAACAAATCGGGACAAATTTGTGAAAAGTTACGGACGGGCCTTGTGAATAGTGAGCTGTTTGTTACGTTATGGCTTCTACTAGTACTGTACTTATGACGTAAGGGCTTATGAGCCTATGACTTATGACTTATAACAATAAGCCAATATCATACTATGGGTTCCATAAGACTATTATGCCATGTATCTATCTATCCAGTCTCCTCTTTGATGCTTCGTTTATGCTTTACCAAGTTAAGAATCGTTCCCATGGTAAATATTCTGCCATCAATAGCTGATATCTTCAAATTACTGACGTCAAAATTAACGTAATGATCCTTCAGATATTCAAGATCCAGAAGCCTTGATAACAAGTATCCCGTCAATTGACTAACCATAATCCCACAATCACTACCATTAATCTGTTGTGGAGTGTCATCGATAACTTTCACTTGGAATTTCATATTCAGATATTCCGAGGCTTTCTCGATCACAAGCTTAGCCTCTACTTCATTAGCACGATCCATAGTATCGAATATCAGTGCAGTTTGATCCAACACACTCAAAACAACCAATGACCAATGTGAACCTGCTCTTGCTGTCTCAACATCATCATTGTCGTTCACAGGAAGAAACACAAATTTTGAATTCTCAATTGGAGGTATGACACCTATAAGATCTCTCGGAACTGGTGTGTTCGCAAGGAGATAAACCATACTTGGACGAACCAATTGAATGGAACTAGATATGAGTTTATCGTGTTTTGCCAATTGATATCTTTCTAGATACTCATAAATGAATGAGATGTTGTTGTCACTTAGCCATTCATCATCTCTCAAATCATCGAGGTCTTCTTTGTAGATTGAGATATCAAAGAATTGAAGCAGCTTCTCATCTGTCTTTATTTTATTTCCACCACATGTCAATATCAACTCACGATATATGTTGTTCAGTATCTTCACCTTCTTCGGGTCTGATTTTTCATCAAAATCTGCAGTTGAATATCCTTTGGAGTTGGATCTTTGATTCCCTTTATACCTCAACTTCTTGCGCTCTTCCTTAAGTTCTTTTTTACTGGGTCTTTTGTTTTTTATCTTTGATGCTGGTATCTTTTCAACTTCATGACTTGTTATGTCAACGTGAATCAGGCTAGCATGATTCATTGGAATTACACTTTCATCTTCATACATGGACTTTTCCTTTTCCTCTAATGTACCTGGTTTGTTGTAAATATCATAAAAGCTGCTGGAATTCTTCTTCTTTCCGTTCTTGTCATTGGAATCATCTTCGAGATCTTCAGTGATCCAGTTGAATCTATTAAACCCATCCGTCAACCCATGATCCACATCATAGCACTCATACGATGGAAGGGGCCTCTTGGGAACACAGTACCCTTTGTATTCATCATATAGTACTCGCAGCATCCGAGATCACAGTGAAATTGGGTCAAAGTCTATCAAACACGCACAGTATCCATATGATGGAGCACCTTGTAAAAAAAAAAGAAAGTTTGATGAGATTACATAAGAATTTGTCCGTTAGTGTGGCGTTCAGTCCACCCTGAAAAAAATGTCCCGAATTTGAAAAATAACCACAAATTGTGATAAAATTGGTGATACGTTGTATAAAAACAAAAGCTCTAGCGCCATAGATTTCACAATCTACCACTCCTTCGTTTTTTTTAGGATAAGAAAGATATCAGCTTATAAGAAGAATTCTTATCCCCTTTCCCATTTTTGAAACAAAGAGTAGTTTCAGTTGTGCACTTTCTCTTCATAAAGGATTTAAGAAGGCAACGCATTAGAGAAATGGATTTAAGAAAAAGTTGTAACTCAAATGACACGTTGGGTGCCATCCATGAGGATGTGGAGGCTATGAATTTCGGAGAAGAGCCTTCCTCTGAAGATACACAGAGAGACTCAACATCTGTGGTGAGGTCGAATAAGAGATCCATCTCCCATCTCAATGAGTACATCAATGATGTTCCTGCCACTAGTATCAATAACAAGAGCCTAATACCCACAGATAACTTTCACAAGTATTGCTACAGACATAACCCTGATGTGACGTGTAATAAACAAACAGACGTCAACAAAATGAATGAAATCCAATCCAACTTGGAAAAACTCCCAACGAAAGACCAACAGATGATCAATTCTGTTTGGAATACTTTCTCCTCTGCCACATCATCTCAAAGAAGTCTTATACTGCAAGGGCTATTAACACAGTGTTGTTTCCCACAATTGTCATTCGTCTCACAAGAAGTTTCATCTCTAATCAGAATAGATTTCATATCAACCTTACCTACTGAATTGTCGTTGAAAATTCTATGTTATTTGGATTGTGCTTCACTATGTAATGCTGCTCAAGTTTCGAGGAACTGGACCAAACTAGCAGATGATGATAGAGTATGGCATCACATGTGCGAACAACACATTGATAGAAAATGTCCAAACTGTGGTTGGGGATTACCACTAATGCATATGAAGAGAGCTCGTGAAGTAGTTGATGCTGTATCAACACCTGTGATTGTGGATAATGCTCAGAATCCAAATGCTGCCAATGGTCAGAAGAGAAGAAGATTATCAAATCAAACAGTTGGCAGTGATGGTGCTAGAAAGACCAGACCTTGGAAGAGTGTCTATAGCGAACGTTTCAAAGTTGAAAGAAATTGGAGAAAAGGGTTATACAAACTGACTGAGTTCAGTGGTCATAGTGATGGAATTCTCACTCTGAAATATGATTATAAATATTTGATTACCGGTTCTTACGATACAACTGTTAAGATATGGGATGTTAACACTGGGAAATTAATAAGAACACTTGAGAGTCATGCTAAAGGTGTCAAGACACTAGCATTTGATGAACAGAAATTGATCACTGGTTCATTAGATTCAACAATCAAAGTGTGGAATTACCATACTGGTCAATGCATTTCAACTTATAGAGGACATCATGATAGTGTCTTGAGTGTTGATTTCTATAAGAAATCAATTGTCAGTGGGAGTGCTGATACTACCCTCAAAGTTTGGAACGTTGAGACTAGAACCTGTTATGCATTAAGAGGACATACTGAAGCAGTCAATTGTGTAAAGATACATCCAGCAAGTTTAACATGCTTCAGTGCCTCTGATGATACCACGGTAAGAATGTGGAACTTGAGAACGAACAAATGCTTGAAAGTTTTTAAAGGTCATGTTGGCCAAGTTCAGAAAGTCATTCCATTGAATTTGCCAAAAGATTATGATTTAGTTAGAGATCATGATGAAGACAATGAAGGAAGTGATATGGAGTCATTGGATGAAAGTATTGATGCAGAAAATGACACGATAGATGGAGGTGAGTTTGAAGAAGTTGATTGGAATGATGAATCAAGAAATTTCCCAGCTTATATCTTGACGGCGTCATTGGATAATACCATCAAATTATGGGACGTTTCCACTGGTAAATGTATTCGTACTCAATTTGGACATGTTGAAGGTATTTGGGATATCAGTGCTGATACTTTCAGAATTGTCAGTGGTGCTCATGATAGATTTGTCAAAGTTTGGGATTTACAAAGTGGGAAATGTATGCATACATTTCCAGGTCACTCAAGTTCCGTTACTTGTGTTGGATTAGGTGATTCGAGTTTGGCTAGTGCTGATGAAAATGGTGTTGTTAGATTATTGAATTTTGATAATTTTGAATGAGGTATTCATTCTACTCAACATTTATAGAAAGACTTTTTGATTATGATTTTTGCTAAATTGGGTTCATTGTGACACTATACTGATGAGTGATAATATTGTTCAAGGATGAACGAGTTGTTTGCTTACGGCCATATATAATAATATACTGTTCGGATATGGGATTAAATAAGTTCATTTTGTACCGATTTCTCGATCTTGGCTTACAGCTACTGAACCATAAGGAACAACAGTGGGCAATGTGAAGTCGTAAATTGTCCAGCAGATCAGGCAATTTATCAATTGGATGTACAAGATCTAGCGGTCAAGTTAAGCTCTACCAGTGCCTTACTAATATATTTTACTCATGATCTACTAGCACTAGTGTGCTACGTTTATATCCACTGTATAGCTATTCCGGCTGGGCGCTCCCAATTTTACTAGTATAATATCGTCAAATACATAGCTATGATCTCAGCTTGCTATATATTTGACGTTGATGCAGTCGTTATAACATGAGCTCGGAGCATAATTAATAGGATGAAGGATGAAGTGCCCTGAGTTCTGCTTCAGCTATTGCATGTGTCGCCCTGCGATCATAATTCATAGCTAGTAGGAGCAATGGCTGGGAGTGACGACGTGGGTTGTGTATATACGTACTCTCTATTGTTCAAAGCCCAGGCTCTCAAAGTCAGTCTCCGCACAAATTGGTTACAAACATCAATTTATCAGCCCATGCTAATGCGAGACAACCGAGACCTGGAGTGCATGAACTGGGTGAGAGTCTAAATTCGTTTCAAAGGTACAAATTAGAAGCAACTTCAAACTTCAAAACACCGAGCACCGAGTACCGAGCTGCAATGGTGACATTATAAAATCCTACAAGGATTACTACTTTAACACACAATTGTCCTCATTATTTCTTCAGCTCCCACAAAACGCGTAAAAGTGCCAAACTTTTTTTCCAAGGGTGACACAATCCACGCGCACTTTCCGAAGATAGAGACTTTCCTGATTAGGACATTTAATTCGGGTTTCAAATCATATTGCTTTTCCTTGATTGAAGCAGCATAGAAAATTTTAGATTGTATGAGAATTTTATAGATTTGAAACAATTTCCTACTTTGAATAGGGGATCAGTCTGCAGTTATCATCAAGATCATCGTACTCGTGTTTCAAATTTCCTTTCTACTTACTGTGATTCTACTCAAATACGCCTGAAAGAAAACAACCGGTAGATCTATTTGAGTGAGAGGGTATCCTGTTATTAGTCGGCTTACACTCATACGGAAAATAGATTGGATTTCTGAAAAAGGGTGATATTCAATTGACTCTTGTTGTTGTTGCTGCAATCTCTGATATAACTGATACGGTATATTTGTTAAGAGGCTTGAGTAAATTCATCCCCGTCAAGTTTGGTCAAATACACTTCCCTTTTGTTCCATATTAATCCACTTCCAAGCACCACAAGCACCACAAGCGACACTGCCCATCCCTATTTCCGCCAATGCTCCATTGAGATATATCCATAAAAGAATTTTAATTGCTGTGTTGTTTCTTATTATGGTGTTTGTATCTGCAACGTCTGCTAGTCCTCCATCAGGCTCGAACAATTCATCCATACTCACTTCACCCTTGCCAAAAATACATAGATCAACATCTGCTATACTCACATCCCCATCATTCCAAAAAGAAAATGGCATTTCTGGACCTCCAAGTTTATCCCTTGCATTCCTACATAAGAAAAGACACTCTGACTCTTCCATCATTGAAGAAACACCATTCACTTCTATGACCTCCTCACCTTCAATTGACGATCAAGATTCTCTTAGTCTTCCAAAGCTAATACGTAAAAAATCAGGTGAATTGGTCAAATCATCCTTAAAACTAAACTGTCTCCAGAATCAATCAAGATCTATGCCCACAACTCCTACTTACAAGAACGTTCATTTTGGTCAGGATGTTGATGTTCGTTATTTTGATGAGAAGGATAAGCCAACTGCTGTTAGTGCTAATACTTCACCTATATTGAAATCCATGTCAAAGAGATGGTCTAGATCGAAGATTGGATCGGGTGCCAGATTCAATCTCCCTGGGAACTTCAAAGGGAACAATATTGATGATTATATATCAACAGAAGAAGATGATGATAATGACACCGATGATGATTATATTAGTGATGATGAAGAATATGAAACTGAAATGATGTGGGACTTGAAACATGTGAACTTTCAAAAGATCAAATATAATGAAAAATTCAATCAAAAATCAAAAATCTTTTTGGAAAGATTAAGCTTGGATGACAAAAACCCTAATGAGAACATAGTTGGGTATATCGCCATAAAAAACTTATCATATCATAAAGAAATTCATGTCAGATATACTTTTGATAATTGGACAACTGTCATTGAGATTGAATCCCAATTCAACAATGACAGTTCTAGAATATTGAAGAGGTCAAACTATGATAGGTTTACCTTTCAAATCCCTCTAAAGACCTTTCAATTTTTCAACAAAAATGAAATGAAGTTGAATTTTTGCATAAGATATAGATATGATGGTGAAGAGATTTGGGATAATAATGATTACAAGAATTATGAAGTGTTATTGACAAAGACTGTTAGAAAGAGAGTTAACAAGAAGTCCAAGTTCATTCTAAATGACTACTTCAATCAAGATCACCACAGTACATCCAATGAGTCAGCAATCATTTCACCAACCAAACATTCCAATCCAATGAAAATTCCCTCGAGTATTTCAAATGATTTGGAAAGAACGTCAATCCCACCGAACTACAACATCACATCAAGCCCTTATCTCTTTAAAGACATTGATTCTTACTTCAACAACTATGAAGGTTTTAGATCCCCAGAGACTCCAAGAGTTTTGAGAACAAACGATGAGAATGTGATTGGCACCCCTGATTTTAACGATCTAAATAACTTCAACAATCCATTAGGATCCAGATCAGATCATGACTGTGATATCACAAACATTGAAAACGTTTCTGATTCTATACATAAGATCAGTCTATTGTCTGGGGATTCAAACGTCAATCTAATGGACTATGGGAAAGATGGGAATATCAAGATGCAATCACTCCTCACGTCTTCATCACCAGACAAAGATGAAACAAGTTCCAACTCAATGCCATCATATAATAAACCAGGAAATCATAAAATTACCAATAAGAAACCACCCATGAATTCAAAATCATATCAAGAATTGCTTGATTCTTACTGTTTCTTCAAAGGGGATGAACCTACAACTATTTCCACTTATTTGGATGATTCTTTGGGTAACAGATGATTAAGTAGGGTTTGTTTGGTAGATGAATGGTTTTTTGTGTTGATTTACTGGGAAGTTCTTGCTGTACAGTTTTGGCTATCATAGGCTAGTACCACTGTTCTGGGATGTTGTTGAATTCTGCTATGTTGTTTGTTTGTTTATTGTTGCTACATTTTTGGGTGTGGTATTGCACCAGCGGATGGGTTTTCGAAGAGCGGTGTGTGATGCACGGGTTATTTTATTTTTTGGGTTTCGTTTAGATTTTCGATCATAACAGGTTGTTGATCGGTTTGGGTGTGAGTAGTTTGAATTTTGACACGATATATTTTGACTAGTACACTTGTGGTTTATGAATATTGTTTGATCTTAGGTAAAGTGCTAAAATCTATGCAGCTATAGGGGTTTGAGTTGCACTCTTGGTTTCCAGTTATAATACTGTCATGTTCATATGGGGTGTTGAGTTGATTCTCTCGCTAATAATTATTAGCTGGTTAAATTACATGAAGCGTTTGGTTCGCAATTCTGATAAAGAATATTATTGATATATCTAATGATTGCTATTGTTTTAATGTTGTTTTCTTGTTCGTTTATAGAAGCATACATCTTGCTAGCTTAATCGATGATAATGGTTGAGAAAGGATATAATTAGTGTATCGGAACTAGCCTGCCGATCATACAGCTTGGTGGGCCATGAAATACGTATTCCGTACGTCAATAGCACAAACACCAATCATCTAACTCCGCAAGTCTAACTTCTATATAACAAAACTAACTTGATGATCGATTAGCCGTGAGATCAACTACTTGACCATTAATGAGTTTTACGAGTCACAAATATATCGATAAAGTGTACAGTACGTACTTGTCGTAGTCGCCTTACGTCGACGTTGTGGTGGTTAAAGCGGGAGCCTCAATGAACTGTCTTAGCTTGACGTCGATCTCATCATGGAACAATCGGCAAAAACCAAAATTATGGCACCAAAAAATTATGGCACCAAAAATTTAATGGTTTGCAGAAATTGAACCGGCCATGTATGGAACTTCAAAGAAAAATATCTGTAAATTAGCACAGACACACGGAATTAGTGGTCAGGGATATATGGGAAGGCTCATTTGGGTACTCCAATTTGCCATGACGATCGCATTCTGTTCGAGGTATCCAAGTGTATATAAGCCAGGATCTTTCCTTCATTTCCAACCCTTTAACCAGTTACACTTGGATTAAGTTCAGACTTCAGATCTTCAACACTTCACTAATACCCACTGCTCCTAGATATAAAAGCTTCTTTGTATCAAAAGTACACTACCGTCACTAATAACTAATACCAACTCAACAAACCAACCATTTAAAAATGTTGTTCTTGTACGTCTTTGCCGGTGTCTTCTTTGTCTACTACTCCTCACACATGGCTATCATCAACAAGAGAAGAGAGGACATTCCTCTATTATGAAGATCCATCTGGTTTCAAAGCAATATTGATATATAACGCAAGGTGAAAGCTCAAAACATCACACACAATCTGACCATGTCTGCCTTATATTCTGCCGCTAATCGTCTATCCAAGTATCAATGTCGATAGATCATAATAGAACTGCTGAATATTCAAGAGGTACACTAGTCATAACAATATCAACTTGACTGATATCTTGCATTTTAACAACCATAATATTGAGCCATCAATCATATTCATAGCCCAAATTTGCACTGAACCCAACCACTGGCGCAACTAATTCTACGAGACACGAAATATCACATAATTCATGACAAAAATTATCATTATAACTGCCATTTAATTCCATTTTTCATACTCACATATACCAATCATACTGCAGCTTATTATTTATTCACTCTTATATAAATGTCACTATAATTAATACATTAAACCTTCTAATTTCTAATTATGCATAATAAGGTAGCTGCTAGTAAGTCATTGGGCCGTAACTATCACAACATACCCTGACGTAGTGCTTGTTTGATGTTGTGAGTAAAAATTGAGCACATTGTGATGCGTCGTCGTATCGATTCCACTACTCCGTCGGCCGTAAGCACCTCACTGGGGCCCTCCTCCGCCGACAATATCCGCGTTTAAAGCTAGGTTTAACAACTGAAGACTCCCACCAACGACAACTGCATGGAGATACTCGGCAATGGCACATAATTCATAACCAGTTTTCTCCTATTAAAACTGTATTAAAAGATTTATAAGCGGGATTGTGCTATCGATGCTTGCTACAAGTTACGACCAGTGAGAAACAGTCTTGGTAGGGGGTTCGACTATAAAAACTGGTCAGTTGTCGTTGACTTTCAAGCCAAATATGTTCACAACAACATGGTGCTTACATAATATCAAAACTATTTATAAATTATAACCAGGAACAAGTTTCCAAAAGTAAACATTTTTTTGACTGGTGCCCTTCTTCCTTCATTATATAACAGATTTTTCAACTGGGAGATCATACTTAAAGATCTATCACAATTCATAGATCAGCACAGTGGTCTTTACTAGTTATCATTGACAGCTGTGCCCTACACATCTTTTATCATGCCATCATCAACAATAACAAATCTTCTGCCTGAGATCACTTCTTTACAGAGTGACCTTCTTCAGGTGTCTGCTAGTTTGGCCACTGCTACAAAGCATATAGATCTTATCTCCAATTCAAGGCATGGTCAAACTTTAATTGCTACAATCGCACTATTATCTAATGAACAAATATTACAGACCGCTACCGCACCTGCCGTGGTTGCAAGTGCAAGCGCTGCAGTCTCAGAAGCAAGCTCCTACTTGTCCTCGTTATATGAAGCTGATAACTTATATGGTATGTATCCATCCTATGGAGGGAATATGGCCATGGCAATCGTAATGGGTATTTTCTTTGCTGTCCATAGTGTGTTAGGACTATGGTTTAAACAGTGGTGGTTTTTCACTGCTTATTTCTGTGGGACTGGTTTGGAAATGGCAGGTTATATTGGAAGATGCTTATCAGCTCATGATGTTATCAATCTTAACGATTTTCTGGTTCAGATCATTTGTTTAACTATTGCTCCGGTTTTCATCATGGGAGGGATCTATTACTTGCTTGCACAATTGATCACGATATATGGTAAAGAGTTTGCATTGTTGAAACCTATGTATTATTCTTATATCTTCATAACATGTGATATAATCTCACTGGTTATCCAAGCAGCAGGTGGTGGTATAGCTGCTACCAACTTGACTGATTACCTATCTCCAGATAGTGGTACCCATGTTATGGTTGCTGGGATTGCATTTCAAGTGTTCAGTATGAGTGTTTTCATTCTATTGTTTGTTGATTTTTTGAGAAGGATTAAATACGGAACTAAATCACAGAAAGAGTTGGAACACTTGTTCAATCCACGTTATGCCAAATTGAGAAGTCGTCGGTTATTTAAGTGGTTTCCTGCTGTCATATCGCTTGGTGTTATTTTTGTTTATGTTAGATGTATCTATAGAGTGATTGAACTAGGAGAGGGATGGAGTGGATTCTTGATTACCCATGAGGTTTATTTTATGATCTTGGATGCATTAATGATGAGTTTATGTATCATTTTATTTATCCCGTTCCATCCAGGTCTAGTTTATGGAAGACATGAATTTATAAGAATTGAAGGTATCAAGATGCATAGAAAACACATAGAGGAAGAAAAATTAGATCTGAAAAGTGTCGAAGATGAAGTGAATACGCAGGAGATACCGTCCAATGGAGTAGTTATTGAGCGCCATTGATTGATTACTGAACGTCAAATGTGGTGCTACTATTAGTTCGACTTGAGTAATGCTGTATACATGTATATATCGACGAAGTCACCGTTTTTCTTCATCGTTAGTCATATAGTGTAGATCAAGAAGAATCAGATTCGTCTTCCTCGATCACGTATTCACGTTTACTATTGATTTGCAACGGTGTTAAAGTTCCCGGAATGAAAGTCAACTTTGGTTTCTTCCTTTCCTGGAATAACTTATCAAGTCCTTCTTCAATGACTTCACCCGTTTGCTTAGACCCATTGTCATGATCAATCAATCCAAAGAAAGGCCTGAATAACAATGAGCCACTGTCGAGTTTTTTGATGACGTTCCCCAATGCAACCTTCAACTCTTTATTGAATTTTCGATGTTTTTGCTCTTGAACAAATTGTGGGATGAGATGAGGACCTGGTGATGATGATGATGCTGATGGTGTTGTTGTTGTTGTTTGTCTTTGTTGTTCTGAGTCTGGCAGAGGTTCAAATGTCTTTGAATCAGCCCCGTTACTCTTCTTGTTGATTCTGAAGAATATCTCTTTTGATTCAGGCACAATACCTATCCAATTTATCAATAGACTTGACACCTCAACTTTATACTCTTCTATATCAATTATGTCTTTCTCCAGCAACTTGTTCACCATCAGACAGATCAGTTTCACCATTTTGACACATTTTTCAAACTCAGAGGCATTCTGTACTGAACTCTCATCAACTTTACTATAACGATCAAAGTTCTTGGATAAATATATCAGACAATTGTTGAAAAATTCATGCAACAACATTGATTTTTCAATTTCAGATAAGACCAATGGCCCCTGTCTTGAAAAGACAAATCTCATTTTTCTCTCGGTAGATTCACCACGAACTCCAGTAATCAATTCAAAAATGTAGTTAATCAGACTGAATGATAATGCCAGGTGTGTAATAAACCAGATCAGAACTCTTCTATAACCAACAGCCATGAACATCTCATCAAGCATGGAATAAGCAGCTTCAGGATTCAAGGCCAACAATGGTTCAAAAATCCAATCGTATGACCATAACTGATAAACTTTATCAGGCGTCACAAAATCATGCGGAACCTCAACTGTATTCATTTTTGTTGAATCCGAAACTGTTTTATTGATCTCATTTTCAAATTCGAGTTTAACAGATCTGGCAATCGTCGTCAAGACTTTTTGGGAAATTCCATCACTTACCGGTTCTGTTGCCATTTGTTTCATCTTCTTGACCAGTTCATCAAAATCATAGCAGTTTGATTGATCCAGTTTGACATTAGGATTGAAAAAGATGTTGCCCTCGCGAGGGACATCTCTCCAATCTCTTCCCATCTCATCAAATTCAATGGTTTCATTGGACCTAACGGCGGTAGGAATAACACTAAATTTGTTTTCTTTCTGTGATTCATCACCATCAATTGAACCTTCATCACCATTCACACTGAGGAATTCTCTATCTTCATCAAAGAAAATACAATCACAACGATCAAGAATGATTCTATGGAAGTTCCCATCTTCATCCTCATAAACTTTTGGGATATTCTCCATCAATACCCCATTTTCATAATCCTCAGGGTATAATAACTCATGATGGAAATCGTCATATTCATAATCAAACATGTATCTCACATCCTCATCATATCGATCCTTAGGCTCTAGATCAACTAGCACCTCAACAACCTCATTCAATTCCGATCCAAGGGCAAGCATTGCACCAACATACCATCTAACATCGGCATATAATCCACCACTACCATTTCTTCTACCGTATGGTGATAGGAAATCCAAAATGTTGACATGATCGTAATCGTGATATCTATTCCCAACATCGTCATTCAGTATAGATGCTAAGACATACCGCACAGCACTTGAGCCACGTATGACCTGTCTAACAATGTTCGGCGTTGATTCATCAGGAAGTAGTTCAACTCTTCTGTCAATCTCCAAGCCCAATAGAACCACATTGGTGAAGATTTTCCAAAGTTTCAGGAAGTATCCCAGAAATGGGTTCAGACAAAGATCTTTTTCGATAAATTCGTATAGTTTGAACATGGTGTAGATGCAAATACAATTTATCATATAAATCAATCTTAGGTCTTGGTCATTAATTCCATGAGGCGTCCATTCTTTCAGTCTCAATCTCCAATCAACTTTCAAATCAGAGTTGTTAAATGCTCGTAATTTCACCTCATCATTGATATTCAATACCTTCAAAGATCCTTCAACTATGTGGAACAATTGCTTTGCCAGATCAAACTCTGGTGTTATTGAATTTGAATCATACCGCAGACCCACTATTAGTTTTGATATAAGGTCAATTGACATCACATGTGTATCTGATTCTGATGGTTGTGTCATTGGATCCGTAAATGCAGCTAATGTGATAAATGTCTCGTTTAACATTGTATCAGAGCGCAACCCTAATAATGTTGAGATGGCTTGATGCCTTTTCCCGGTATGCGATATGAATGGAATCACGGGAAGATCAAAACTGAATTCCCTTTCATCATGTTCCCCAATATAATCATCATATTCATCATCTTCATCATTGTCATTGGTGAATTTTATTGATTGAGACCTCAGAAATTGTTGATGCTCGATTTCATCATCATCATACAGATGTTGATTGACATCATGCTCATCTTTATCATAATGTCTATCTGAAGAACCCTCTGTAGAAGGTTGTGGGTGACCACGGGAAGGTTTGGAACCTTTCTTTTTCGATTTTGGTGGAATTTTGAATGTATTTTACTTGAATGGTATTCTGTGTTGTATTATTATGAGTGATATCCTCCTTGATTTTGCCAGTGATTTGATACTAGTTGGCAATTGGTGAAATTGTTGGGAAATATTATGCAGAGGTAGAGGCCGGAGGTAACTTTATGAAATATTAATCAGATATCAACACTTATAATTTGACACAATTTTTCCAGTATGCTCATTTAGTGAGTTTTCATATTAAATTTTTCGAGACAGAGGCCAACCAAGAAATCCGAGGGCCTTTTTATGGTTGGGAGCGCAAGATAAAAAAGTCACGTGTAAATCCCGGGGAATTGTCGTCATCTCCAGTAAGTTCGGTCATTCAGGATTTAACAGCATCCCGAAAGCATGGGATTCTAAGGCAATACTTGCAATGAAACCTGCGTTTTACTTGAATTCAGCTACTCTTGATGTCTTCACATGTGTTTACAAACCCAAAGTCGCAACTAGATCTCTGGAATTCTACTTATCTAAACGATCTTCTGCTAGTTACCCGCAAAAGAGGTGTCACTTTTTCCTTTTTGTTGGTTCGGGACACTCAAAAAGTGGTTTATCGTTTGATTCGAGGATTTGAGATTGGATATTTAAAAAGTGAAGGGGTGCCAATTTGGAATTATCAACAATAATCTTCAATCAGCGACCAATATCTCTAACCAGTCCATCAGCATTCAACACATACTCATCACATCATCTATTTCAAGAAATGCTCAGATCACAAGTTCGCATTTTTCGCCAGTCAGAATCCTTACAACGGGGATTATCTCATGGCAAGAGATATTCATCAACAACAATACCACCTCTTATAGACCAAACCACCGAAACTACAACCAACAAAGCTGAGCAGCAGACAGAAGTGGCTAAGACATCACCAATACAACAGGAAGCCTTGAAAGCTCGAGAAACTGCAGCCGTAAAGAAGCGTATAAGTGTGAAGGGGCACTCTTCAACGACCACATCAACCATTTCCATCATTACACGCGCGAAACTACCATCAGTTCCATCCACACAGTACCTAGATTCTCCCACAGTAAAGAAGGATATTTTCTTTGGCGGGTTCAGACCCCTTTTAACTCCAATAAGACGCCCAGTCGTGAAATCTTCCAAAAAACCAACAATCCCACCAACTTGGAATCTTTCTGCTTGCAGACTGGAGACATTTGATGACTACACTAATGTTCCACAGTTTGTTGTTGACAAGCTGGTCCCATTCAATGTACCACAAGGTCCAGGTAATGAAATTAGACTGGGTCTGAAGAGTCAAAAGGAAGTAAGGGAATCTGAGAGGTTGTCCAAGGAGGTTCTACAATTTATCAAACATTTCAGGAAATAAGCATGGGATCTTCCGGTACAAGATAACCATAACACCGTTTTCATATCCCTGTTGGTGACCTTTTAGGTTTTTTGATGTATACTTTAGCGTGAAAAATGTCTATCATTGGCTTGCATACACTTCAGGTCTACAAAGATAAAAATACCTTCTGCTACTTTGGCAGCTCATAATGGCCTGCTATGTTTTACCGTTTTTGTTGCTTTACATTTCTTATCACTCTATAGTCTGACGTCGGTTTGTACACCTAAACATTATAAATATTCAGCATTGAATTCGTTATACCCCGTATTACCCATATGAAACTAATCATCCTACTATTGTACAGCAACTGTGTGCCCTTTATCACAGTTGCACAGCATATTTATGGGTGTAATACCTGATTAGACCATTGTATCCTTTTGTATCACCATCTTTCAAGAGGTTTGATATATCAATATTCAAAGGACTGTTCGGCTCAGGATCCTCTAGCAGCAATAAGATTGCCAACAGAGCAGACAATAACGTCCAGGCCGGCGTCCATTGATTCTGTAGAATATCCAAGCAAATTTCACCAGTCTTCATGATTATTAGTATTGTCCGAAGGAAATGTGGAGTTGAAATGGAGAAACATACCTTGAAATTTACATTAGGATGACATATTTTGTTGATGAAAGAGATCTTTGGAGGCTTTATTGGATAATCTGCTGGTACTTCAATTTTCAGTTCCCATTTTCCCTTCTCAAAAGGAGAGCTTGTTGGTCCTTTAATCTTTGACTTCCAAGTATATAAGTCATCAAGAGGTTCTAGAGAAAGAATGTTTGAATATTCCTTATTCGTGTTGAGCTCTTTCTGGATGATCGAGTACTCCTTCATAAGTCTTTTGGTTGACATGATTGCCGACTTGATGACCACCAACTACGATTCTCAACGACAGGGCAAGATCTCTTTCTCCTTTGGTTCTGAAAGAAATAGTTGGAAAAGAGGTAAGCGCGTTATTTTCTTAAACCCAGTCATTATGTTACTGCCCATACCGTGCTCTCCAGTCACATGACCAAAATATTATGTAATTTCGTGGGCTTTCAAAAAAAAAACCATCAACAAAAATTCAAATGCCTTGCCACTGTCGTATAAGGGATCGAAAGGACATTGATCAATTGACATATAATCACTATTTAAAATGTCAAGAGTTGCAGATATTTTATCAAGTATGCTTGAAAATTTCCGAAGGTCTCTTCTTGATCTTTTCTGAGTTGACTTCTTGTACTAACATCTGATTCAATCAGAAATTGCCATTCCAGCTGGTTTAGCCTTCAGTGCGGTACAATATTCCCTTTATGACGTTAAGGGTGGTTCAAGAGCTGTCATTTTTGATAGAGTCCAAGGTGTTTCCCAAAGTGTTATTGGAGAAGGTACCCATTTCTTAATTCCATGGTTACAGAAGGCCGTCGTTTTTGATGTTAGAACTAGACCTAGAAATATTGCTTCAACTACAGGTACTAAAGATTTACAAATGGTTTCATTAACTTTAAGAGTTTTACATCGTCCAGATGTTCAGAAATTACCAGTAATCTATCAAAACTTGGGTACTGATTATGATGAAAGAGTCTTACCTTCTATTGGTAACGAAGTCTTGAAGTCTATAGTGGCGCAATTCGATGCTGCTGAACTAATCACACAAAGAGAAGTTGTCAGTGCTAGAATCAGACAAGAGCTAAGTGAAAGAGCCAAAGAATTTAACATCAAATTAGAGGATGTTTCCATAACACACTTGACTTTTGGTAAAGAATTCACTAAAGCCGTTGAACAAAAACAAATTGCACAACAAGATGCTGAGAGAGCCAAATTTGTTGTTGAAAAAGCCGAACAAGAAAGACAAGCCAATGTCATTAGAGCAGAAGGTGAAGCTGAAGCAGCCGAATATATCTCGAAAGCACTGGATAAGGCTGGTGATGGTTTGTTATTGATTAGAAGAATTGAGGCCTCAAAGGAAATTGCTGAAACTTTAGCTGGTTCAAGCAACGTGACTTACTTGCCAGGTGGTAGTGCTGGTACAGCAGCTTCATCGTCTAACAGTTTATTGTTGAACTTGGGCCGTTAGGATTCTCATGATCAGTAAAGGAGAACTCTGTATATAGCAAGATTATATTCTAATGATATTTATGATGCTCAGATTATCAGTATTGTAGTTTGCCTCAAAACTGGCTTGATTGATAGGTTTCATTGACTTCGGTATTATTGCAAGCGAACATTGGTTAGCTTAACGTATGCTGGACGTCAATATAGCTATGTAAATAGTTGTGATTGCAACTCCACTAGTACGTGTCGACCATGTATCATCTCTCATAATTGTTGAAGAATAGCCAACTGAGTTCAGAGTTCAGATGGATGGATCCCAATACGATATCGTAAATACTATAATTGATGAGCCCGTTGGCCAGTTACATTACGTGATCAGTGATCAGCCTGATAACCATCTAATTCTCACCAGCTGTCACCACACAATAGTTAGCTGGAACTGGCTGTGCTATTCCTAGCTTTTTGATCGTGATTGGTAATATTCTTACACCACAGCTGGTGCACAAAGTTTACTATCAGCAAGCAGTCCACCAATATATATTAAGAGCTGAGCTGGTGTTCGTACATGCTTCATAAGTAATCAAGCATGTAGTCATGTAGGAGGTCTACATATATTCTACTCCGTCGTCCAGCTCACAAGGTTGTCGTCTAGTAAGTCTTAATTTAATTGTGGCAACATATTGATAATTATGTCGTTATACTTATGCATAATATTATTTTCTGAAGTTGACCAAATTATTGATATAGTAAGTGATATTTGTCTGGCAAATGACTCATTTCACATAGTCAGATTATTAATTCTCATCATGTGTTGACGTTGTTACGTTTTTATGGCAATATAGACGTTAATTTGACGTGGCGCTTCGCATAGCTCTGGAGTGCTGTAGCCTTTGCAAGTGAGGGCACAAGAATCTAAACACTTCTCAACTCTCAGATCAATATTGATTAATCAAGAAAGACTGGAGGATACTAGACGATAATGATTAACAGGCAACAGCCTACTTGAACTGGAACGAGCTCGCTGGAGCTTCTTAAAATTGGATGTTCTCTGATCCAGTTCCACCAGTAGTCCAATACACAGTTCATCCGGACGTTTCCCTTTTAGGTATTTAAGCCGGGACCATCAAAAATGGTAAAAGAAATGAATTGCTCATCGAGGCATGCAATAATGAGTTGAGGTGAACGTTGAAGATTGATGTGGAAAGTACTCACAACATCACATCAAGGTGTGGTGTATGTGTATACGTAGGCCATTGACTGTGTAGTTTGCTGATTCCTATTTTCCAAAGAAAAGTATCAGCGAGCGGGAAGCGGGAGGTGCCCCGCTGGCTACAATTAAGCAGGTAGAGTCGACCGCTAAAGCTCCCAACAAGGCATATATAGCGGAGCTCCACTGTAAGCCTTACCGTTTTTGGACGGAGTTTGAAAGTGTGATAACGAATCAAACCGCGATAATTGCACCATGTTCATCACAAAAGACGGAAGTTTAAGCTACCAAGTACCACTGTACCACAATAGTGATGAATATGGTGAAGCCAGGTACGTATTGTGTGAACTGTGAAGACAATAGCGCTTGTGTCAACCAATCAAGCGCCTAGACTAAGGCTCACCCGAACAAGGTTTGTGTTACATATCGGGCGGAGGTCCTGTGTCAGAGGTCAGACTTAATTACGATCAATGGAACTTTATGTGTTATTGATATCAGAGGCTCAAATTATGTATACAGTGTACACATTTCAGCAAGTTGACCTGCAGATCCTAATCATTATCGGAACCCCATATTATCCTATAAAACGGAGACAACACCCCTTTGGAATTTGGTTCAAGTCAATGATGAACGACATTGTTGATGGACAAATGGTACATTCATAAACAATCACTACCTCACGACGCAATCACTTGGCTGAAATGTCCAATCGTAAAAACATCATCAATAAGACCACCACCAGCTCCATCATGAAACAAGATGCTGATAAATCAAAAGTTCATACAAAGCAGAAAAAGTCAGCAAAGCACTCAAGAAAGTTTGTGAGAACTCAAACGGGATGTCTTCAATGCAGACAAAAGAAGAAAAAATGTGATGGCGTTAGACCAACTTGTCAAAGTTGTACCAAGAGAGGAATTGTATGTGAGTTCCCTGCCAATATCAGATTCTTTCAATTCAGTTATCCAGATTCAGACTCGAAGTTAGCCAAATCAACTTCCAAAAGTTTTGGCAGTATTGACACTTCTAGCATCATCAAGCAGGAACCAGTTGATTCAGCAAACAAGATCAAGGTAAAGAAAGAGCAGGTGTTGATTCCAAAGCTCGATACGATTATAGGGTCATCCACGTCACGTTCATCAGTTGATAACACTGGATCCTTCCAATTCAAAAATGTTAGCATGGAAATGGAGAGATCTAACAGTCTTGCATCAGATACATCTTCAGTCAATCCACATTCACTGCAATCATCTGATCACTCTACAAGAGCACCATCTTTATCATCTGACCATTCAGATACTGAGTCATTATCATCATTTCAACCACAGACACCGAATACTCAATCAAGGCAGTTGTTAGATATCTTGACATATGACTTGAAACCATTTGAGCGTTATGGTACTACTCCTTTCCAAACCCCTGGGGCAGAAGCTAATGATACTTGTGAAAGAGCTTTGAGTCTTGCCAATGGCGGAAAATCAATCCAGACTATTTTGAACAACATATCGATTGATCTGATCAAGAAAAGCATTCAGAACTTGAGATACTTTGATTTCGATACATCATTGACTCAAGATCCACCTGTTTCGAGCCTAGATGGATTCAACGTCAATCAGATCGATTTCGACAACACGATTGAGATCAAGCATCTCTCTAGTGTAACAGAGCCAAAGAACAATCTGTCATGTCCCCGGACTTTGGTTATTGACAACATTAACGATGGAAATACAGTAAGCTTCAAGCTGGTGGATGAGTTTTTAAGCTTTGAGGAGTAACAAAGAGAAGATAATTAGAAAGTTGAGGCTCACTATTGGTTGTGTATGGGTACGGTTTGAGATATGGGTGCGTTTTTATCAAGAGTTTCGACATAGCTGGTCCTCTGTCGTTACTCATCGGGATAGAGAC
This sequence comes from Wickerhamomyces sp. NRRL YB-2243, assembly GCA_030581995.1. Lineage (NCBI taxonomy): Eukaryota > Fungi > Ascomycota > Saccharomycetes > Phaffomycetales > Wickerhamomycetaceae > Wickerhamomyces > Wickerhamomyces sp. NRRL YB-2243. The sequence goes on from JAKTWL010000010.1 coordinate 442,603, forward strand.
TCTGATGCAGAGAAGTAAGGGTCTTGTTAGAGGGTAACAGTAATTTAATTGAAATAAGTACTTTGTCCTCGATGTATTTAGTGCTTTTGACGTAGAGGAATAGCTCTCGCTATAGTAGTTGTTTGATTACCGAGGGTGAATAACCGGATTTTGGAGATGTAATGTTCTGAATGGACTAGTAACTCCTAGTAAAGTTGTTAACTGCCAGAAATTGTGCTAACCAAATTGCTTCAATATGTTAAAGTACCACAATCTGTGTGGATAATAGAGATTTAATCCCAAAGCTGATGCTTTTTTTTTAGTTTCAAGATATCAAATATTTGGATTTGGTGCGTTTGTTCGCGCTCAGTGTAGAAATTCCACCGAAAGTCAAACTACAAAATACATATACGTACAACAAAAAACAACAAAACTATCAAATCATCACCAAACTCCCGAAATGACCGGATTGAAGTCCGGTGGCAAGCAGAAATCGCTCACAGACGAGGATGATGCGCTAAATGCTGTTCTTGGAGGAGATTTGGGAGCTTTTGATATCGACAATGTCATCAACAGGAAAGACATGAAAACAGAGCATGCTCCTGATGCGATTGATTTTGAGGATGAGGATGAGTTGGCAGAAGACGAACTACCCGACGAAGAGGCACCTTCCAACACAAACAATTCGATCTTCAACGGAGCTGCAGAAAATGATGAGGCTGATTGGATGAATGATCTCAACTCTGAGAAGAAGCCTTCAAGTACCGAAAACGATGAACAGTTTGATAAGTTATTTGGAAGTGGGTTCAATGAAGATTTTGGGGATAACACTGCCTTCTACGATAACGATGTTAGTGAAATTCAGCATAGGAGCGCACAAGAGGTTGATCTGAAAGCCGCTCAGGCTGCAAAAGCTGCCAAAGAAGAAGAAGACAGAGAACAGGAGAAGTTTCAAGAGAATCTCTTGAAGTTTTACTATCCAACATTCAAGAAAGGCGCCATTTTGGATATGAATTCAATTTTTGGACCTAAACCTAGAGAATATGAGTTTCACACACCAACGCATCTAAAACCTCTGATACCTACCAAGATATCGCTCGAAGTTGAAACCGATGAACGAAGAATTTTCAGATCTACGATGGAACAACACATAAATACAAACAATGACAACAAGAGAGTGATCCATATTGATGAGGATATTCTTGAAAACGAAACAACTACCAAAAAGATACGATCTGAATCAGATTATGATCTTATACTGGCCACTTTCGAGTGGGATTACAACTCGATTGTTGGTGACTATACCAACACTGAACCTACTGTTGCTGCGAAGAATAAGAAGGCTGAAGAGTTCGTTGACTTAATCGATGATTATGAAGATGATGCTATCTTTGAAGGACAGTTATCAACAAAATTGGAACTTGACTTGAACGATCCCAATCTGTTGTTCTTTGACGAAAAAGATCAGTCATCAACAAAACCACAACAACTAATCATACCCACAACCGAAAAACTATTACTTTCGAAATTCAACATCTCCAATGACAAGAATTATGATCTGTTGAAAGAAAATTATCATAGCAAAATTAGATCCACGATTGGTAACCTTAATGTTGAGCATTCAATGCCTGCTATTAGACTTCAATCACCATATTATAAGGTCAAGCTCACGAAAGAAAAGTTACGTTATTTCCACAGAACCAAGTTTAAAGTCAGACCTGGCCAAATCGTTCAGTTCTCTAAGCTCAAAACTAGAAAAAAGAAGAGAGATAAAGGGAAGGAGATCAGGGAACTTTTCAACAAGTCAACTGATTTGACTCTAGGTGATACTGGTCAAACAATTCTCATGGAACACTCTGAAACCACACCAATCACTATTGCCAATTTTGGGATGGGTAGTAAACTTATTAATTATTACAGGAAGAAGACAGAAGAAGACACCACAAGACCAAAGCTCTCAGTTGGGGAGACACATGTTCTTGGAGTCCAAGATAAATCACCATATTGGAATTTCGGGTTTGTTGAACCTGGTAATATTGTTCCTACGATATACAACAAGCTAGTCAGAGCTCCTGTCTTCAAACATGAAGCGAAATCTACAGATTTTCTATTGGTGAAGAGTTCTGGTGGTGGTATTTCACAAAAATACTACCTGAAAAGTATCAATCACCTATTTGTCGCTGGTCAATTATTTCCCGTTATTGATATTCCTGGTCCACATTCAAGAAAAGTCACTACCGCAAGCAAGAACCGTCTCAAAATGATTGTTTATAGGGTATTGAAAAGAAGTCCTGAACAACGTCTATTGGTAAAGGATATCTCAGAACATTTTCCAGATCAGAATGACATGCAAAATAGACAAAGATTGAAAGAATTTATGGAATACCAACGTTCAGGTGATGACCAAGGTTTTTGGAAACTAAAGGAGGATTTACCAAGTGATCGCTTGATTAGTCCGGAGGATTTGACCTTATTGGAAGCGATGCAAGTTGGTCAACAACAAATGGAAGATAAAGAGTTTTATACGAACGAAGAACTCAATGACGAACAAACCCTATGGAACCTAACCAAAAATTTCATCAATGCAACTCAAGGAAAAGCAATGCTTCAAATCAATGGTGATCCTGATGGTAAGAGTTTCTCTTTTGCTAAGACGTCTATGAAAGGTGGGTTTAAAAGTTTTGAATCGAATGGACATAGTTACAATGTTGCTTTACAACAAAAAGCATATGATGAAGAAATTTCTCGTACCTGGTATGGTCAACAGAGAAGATTAACTGGTTCAGGCCCAGACACAATGGATGACTACAATAATAAGGAGGAAAGTGAACCGAAGGAAGAACCGGTCAAGTACTTGAAGATAACTAGAATGATTAGGGATGCAAATGGGACCAAACAAAGAACTCATGAGATCATCAAGGACCCAGCTGTAATTAGAGCATACATTAAACGTCGTGAGAAACTAGAAGAAGACATTGTTCCAGAGGATGTTAAAATCACGAATGATGAAGAAAAGAATCAAAAGACAAAGAAATTACTTGAAGAACAATTGGCAAAATTACAGAAGAACCAAGAACGTCGTAATGCACGTAAGGCTAATAAAGAGAAACAAGTCAATAAAGGTATTGGAAAAGGTAAAAGTACATCGAGAAAATGTGCAACGTGTGGTGCTATTGGTCACATCAGAACAAATAAATCCTGTCCAATGTATGATGAAGGAAATCCATGAGAAGAATTTAGTTTTGGAGTGAAAATAGTAACATTTATATATCTGAATTTGTATATATACACAACAGTCTGTATTGATGATCACCAATGTATAATATTTGAACAGTATTTTGACAACAGTTCCTCATCATCACCATTTGACGCATAACCAACGACTTTCCCATCAACTTCATTAATACAAGATACAACAGACATCAAATTTGGATCAAATTCTCTTGATATTTTTTTTGTGACTGATTTCAATTGTCCTCTGATGTCACAGCTTGGACCTCCAACCGATGTAAATAGTTTAATTGAAGAGTTTGGAATCTCACTCACCTGAGGAGTACAATGGAACCAATCATAGTTTATTCTGGTACTGTATTTGAAATATTCAACGGCTGCGATTAAGGCAAGACAAACTAGTATGGTTTCAAATAGTTTGAAGACACGATCTTTGGTAACCATTGTTGTGGATCACTTGAAATAGACTGATTTTGTAGCTCCTTCTTAAGAGCGAAGATATTTGGAGTTATGTAACGTTTTCATTTTTTGCGCGTGGCGGCCTTCTAAACGTCTCGCGAAATCTTGATAATAATATTTGATATTTCTCCTATTGATCAAGAAGCTGATCGATTAATAGGGGTTAATAGGCTCCTTGATGTAGGCCCATCGCCAGTCTTGAGGAATTTCCAAGCAGCAACATTCACATTTCAAGAGCATGTCGACTAGCTCTAAAGTGTGGTCCAACTTTTTCAAAATTTTCTTAACGTGAATTTTTCAGCGCTCGCATACAATTAAAAAACTAATTCTAAGGCCAAAATAAACCTCAAACAGCATATAACATCGAACATTTCTGAACCATTAGGTAGCAATAACTTGAAGAATATCAAAGCAAGTCTAAAAAAAAACAAAAGCCAAAAAAATCTTCCCCGCCAGGAGTCGAACCTGGAATCTTCTGGTTGCAGAAGTAACTACTTTTAAATCGTAGCCAGACGCCGTGACCATTGGGCCACGAGGAACAGATTTAGGAGTTAGAAAGCCGGTAAATTAACATAAACTAGAACCTTGTCGCGATATCACGTGCTCCATCTTTTCCCCTTTTGGTTCCCCGCTTTGTCTCCTCTCAAGTCTCAACAAAAAAAAAAGCGTATACGAGCTACAAGATACCATCAAACCACGATCAACAAACAAAATCTGATGGCGATTGTTGATTAAACTGTGTACAAAGGGGAAACTAGTTGCTGCTGTTTTAACTACTACATTAGTACATTAGGTAATCTCGAAATTGGGGTATTCGTTTACAAAGAGACTAGACAATTATATATAAAGCATCTGAGATCTCTGCTTATCATTTCAAACCTACCTTCTTAACGATTATACAATTGACGCTATCATCGTTGGTCTTTTACACTACTTAAATATTGCTTACTCCTTTACGAGATCCTCTTGTTGGAAAATTAATCTTCATTAAAAAATCGTCTGCAGTGACAGAAACACAAACACAAACAGAAAAGCCTAATCACAAACCATGTTACACAAAAACGACCAATTCATGTTTCAACACCTTTTTGACTTTAGTGGTATAAATACCAATGTTTCCTATCATTACACCCGTCCACTTTTCTCGTCCAAAGGTCCCAGTTCAACAGCTGAAACCCATCAATCAGAGGTTCCACTTCCATTACCACAACAGAAGTACCATTCAAACAATACAAAATCTGAACACTCTTGGTTATTGGTTTTACTAGTTGACGCTTGATCTTGATGACCTTCAAAATACAAAAGGAGCAGAGCGGCTCATGCTTGGTTGATGAGGATGTCAGTGATGTTTCAACATTTGTTGCGCCTTTAGAAGGTGATGAAGATGATAAAGATTATTTGATTTGTTATAGTGAAGCCGAAGAGTGTGCTTGTAATCTATTGGAGAAGATTCTATTCAAGGATGATCCAGAGGTGAAGGGTGAGAGGTATTGTACAATTGGTGATTTCTTGTCTTTTGTTTTCTTTTTGTCGTTGTTGCTGGGAGTTGATAATCTGGTTTCACCAAATTCGTTTCTGTGTGGTTGTTTTTCTATTTTATTCAGTGGGTTGTTTATGTCTATGAGAAGTTACTCAAATGCCAGAGCATTTACTTTGATCTCGATGATCAATGGGTTTGGTGTTTCATGTATTGGTGCTATGAATTACTTGAGATTCAATGATCAGGCTGTGGAATTATATGAGTCTGGGATGTTGAGTAATGCCCAATATTCAAAGGTAGAACAAATATTGTCTGAGGGCTATGGACGTCATTTGCTTCTATTAGTGGTGTTTATCACTTTATTAGGAGTGGAGTTTATATTGGAGAGATTTGAGCATAGAGGGAAAGCTTCGAAACTTTTTGATAAAGGAATTGAAGGTACCTGTCAAATGGTTTGATATGAGCGTTACTCATTCGTTTTTGCTATCTGGAATAGCTAATGGAAAGATTGTGATCAATCAAACACAAGGGAAAGGTTTAATTATAAAGATATAGAAAGTTGGTATAAGTTTAATAATACATTTATCAATATGGAGAATATTTCAGACGTCTATTAGATTTGCATATCACCTCATCGATTTAGGTGTGTGTTTCGCCCTGTACTCTGGTAACCATCCAATCGAATTTTTTTTTCAGTTTGAGGTAAATTGGTCTCCCAAATATTCATGTCGCAGAAACATCAGTAATAAAAAAATCTACGGGTGGTCAAGGTTAAGTAAGTTAGGAGTTCAATGAGGTATTTGTACGGATGTATACAATTTTGATGTGTTCAATATCCTTCATCAAAAACAACAACTGGATCCCAGTTTTGGGTGATCAATCTTTCTGGATGCCCTCTCTTATCAACAATTGAATTTAAAATTTTTCCATCTTCGTCACTTAAATCAATAACCTCAAAATTGTCAATGATTCTTGAAGGTGTAACTGATTTAGGTAAAACCACGGTATCTCTCCATAAAGCCCATGAGATCAATAACTTAGCAGGTGAAACACCGTTTTTCTTTGCCAATTCAAGGATTGTTTCATCTTTTAAGACTGGAGAATCAGTTGAACCTAATGGAGAATAAGCTTGAATTAAAATACCATTTTTCTTTGCGTATTCCAAAAGTTTATGCTGTGGTAAGTATGGATGTAATTCAACTTGATTAACAGCTGGTATGATTGTAGTCTTTGGAGATTTCAAAATTTTTTCCAAGTTTGCAATTGTGAAATTTGAAACACCAATTGATATTGTTTTACCAGCTTGGACTAATTTTTGTAATTGTTCCCAAGTATCAGTGATTGACCATTTATCTTCAGGAATAATATCACGTAAACCGTTTGGTAGAGTTGGAATGTTTGGATCATTTCCATCAGGATTCAAAGCAACTGGCCAATGGATCAAATATAAATCAACATAATCCAATTGTAATTTTTTTAGAGATATATCCAAATGTTTGGTAGGATTGGTATGACCACTAGACCAAAGCTTAGTTGTGATGAAAAGCTCATTTCTTGGGATTCCTGAATCTTTGATAGCTTTACCAATTGCTTCTTCATTGTTGTACAAAGCAGCAGTATCAATGTGTCTATAACCGTTCTTTAAAGCAACAAGGACAGCATCGTAGACTTCGTCAGGGTGTGATTGCCATGTTCCAAGGCCTAAAGCAGGGATGGTCTTTCCATTGTTAAAAGTCAGGATCTTTGTTGATTTGTGAGGAGTAGCTGGCATAATGATGTTGCTGGTATTGTAGAATACTATCGACTGTGATGTTTTTCGATTTTGCTTGTCAAATGGGTGAGTAATTGATGAGGAATGGAGAATTGTGGGTATATATAGCTGGGGATTATTATATCTTTGTCATCAAAGGATCAATTAATTACTGGAAAGATGGACGGACACCCACGCAATTATTCCCGGTGATTCCAGTGTGGCCCACGTCCTCCTCAAGTAAGAAGAAGAAAGGAAGAAAGAAAGAAACGCCATCATGTGAGTTGTGCTTCTCAGTGCTCGTTTCACACTCCACGGGTAGTCGACTAAGTCTCTCACGGCTTAACGATTCACCGTCACTAGAATCGGTGGTGACCGTTGGCAGATGACGCAAAAAACAAGATTGGCGGAGACGGAGGAGCTGTTACCCTCTCGTGTGGGGTAAGTCATACGGGGAAAACGCCAATTCTTTCCAAATTCATCTTTGCAGAAAAAAAAACCAACCTTTACAAATAATAAGCAGCGAGGATCAAAGGAAAAACAAAAGGAAAAGTTTATTTTGCTGGATTGTTGATGTTCCGGTAGTCTTATCTTTATTGTGATGTAACCCTCTGACCAGATTGCACGTCGGACGTCGGTTCTTTCTTCTGCTCGGTGTTCTTGAGAATTGTCGACTGGCCAATAGTCATTAGTTGAGCACTTGGCTGCTTTATTGGTCGGGCTTTGATCTAATATCAAGTTGGTGGAGTCATTGATCAACTGGGGTACGTCGTACATTATGGGGTGCTTCATCTTTGATTAATCATTAATGTACCATCGACTCCATTTCCTGGATGAGGTAATCACAAACGCCAAGTATCATCATCTTCAGATTCCATATAAAGTCCATCAATAATCTCTAGTTTCAACTTTTGGAACTGCTGCATACATATCCTCTTACATTATCATCACTACAACTAGAAACAAATGGGTGATAGTTCAAGAGCCTCTACTAGAACGTCTTTGGACTTTAAAGATGGTGTCTTTCACGTCGAAGACGCAAACTCACTAAGACATGATTATCTTGATGATATCAGAGAAGAATCTGATCATGAGAAAGTTGATCGTCAAATCTTGAATTATATTGAAGAATCTGCTATTGAGATGGACGATGAAACAAACAGAAGATTAAGAAACATGATTCATTGGAGAATCTTACCTTGTATGATTGGTACTTATTTCTTGCAGGCATTGGATAAAGGTACTTTATCATTTTCTTCAATTATGGGTATTAAAACTGATGCTCATTTAGTTGGTCAACAATATTCTTGGTTAACTACATGTACTTATATTGCCGTTTTGGTGTTTGAATTACCAACAAATTTGATTGTTCAGAAAGTTCCTATTGCTAAATATTTAGCTGTTAATGTTATTTTATGGGGTATTGTATTGGGTTGTCATGCACTTGGTAAGAATTTTACCATTTTAGTTGTTGTTAGAACATTATTGGGTGCGTTTGAATGTTGTTGTCAACCTTCATTTATCTTGATGTCATCAATGTGGTACAAGAGAGAAGAACAAGCTTTAATTGTGTCGTTATGGTATATGATGAATGGTGGTCAACAGATTGTTGGTGGTGTATTAGCTTATTGTTTCACTTTGATCCAGGGCGCTGCTTTGAAGAACTGGGAAATCTTGTTCTTAACTTATGGTTGTATCACTGTTGTTTGGGGTGTTTTCATCTTTTTTTATACACCAGATTCACCAATGACTGCAAAATGTTTCAGTGAAGAGGACAGAAAATTGATGATTGAAAGAGTTCGTTCAAATCAAACTGGTCTACAAAATAAAAAGATCAAAAAGGAGCATTTCATTGAAGCTATGAAAGATCCCCAACTATACTGTTATTTCTTCATCCAGTTCTTAACTTCTTTACCAACTTCTGGTCTTGGTGCTTTTGCCAACATTATTATTTCAGGTTTCGGTTTCACTGTATTACAAACCCAACTATTAGCAATGGTTCTTGGTGGGTATTTGATTTTCCTATTGTTATCAGCTGCTTATCTCTCCAAGAGGTATAATCAAAATGTCCTTTTGATGATCTGTTATGTTATACCTTCAATCGTTGGTACTGTTGTCTTGATGACTTTGACATATACACAATACGAGAAGGGAACATATCAATATAGATTAAGAACAGGTGTATTATTATTCTGTTATTATTTAACACTATCATTCTGGGGTGTGGCTAACTTGGGATTATCAATGCTTTCAAGAAATATTGCAGGACAATCCAAGAAATCCATCACAACTGCTGCTAATTTCGTTGGTTGGGCTGTGGGTAACATTTGTGGAGCTCAAGTGTTTTTAAGTAAAGAGAGTCCAAGATACTTGACAGCATTCAGTACACATTTGGGATGTTATGGAGCGTTGATTTTGCTTTTGATCTTCTTAAGATTCTGGTTAATCAAAGAAAACAAAAGAAAAGATCGTTTGATTGAAATGGGTCATGCTAAAGCTGATGAAGACTTGAAACACGCTTTTGAGGATCTGACAGATGTTCAAAACGTCAATTTCCGTTATGTTTATTGAGTTGCAAATTATAACAAGCAAATTTGTTTTGGAGGCAAGTTTATCTATAAAAAATCATTAATGTATAAATTTGTTCAAGGAATTATGACAATCACTCAGTAGAAGCTTATTTTCTTGTAACCTCACGCTGTTCCATGAACTTCTGAATCATACATATAAACGAGATATACGTCAAAACAAAAGCATGAGATTAATATCATATAATAGACGTTTGAAACACAAGTTTGATATCGCTTTTTGATTTCATAAGTATAAGGGTATCAACAATACAGTATGAGTCAAAGAGTTGTGAGAATTATTATATGAGTCTATACAACCGATCAGATCACCATCAAGTACGTTGAGAAACATCATAAGTATAGTTTTGAAAATTCAACCAACGCCATGATTGCCATAGCTTGGCCATAAGGCATTGAAGTCAATGGAATATCTTTATAGAATTGTAAAGTATCTCCCATACCTGTTCCAAATGAAGTGTTTAACAATTCACCCTTTTCATCAATATAACTAATGACACCTTTAATAGCCTTGATAGCATATGGTTTATATTTGACATCAATTAGTTTTCTTCTTATACCTTTCAAGATCCCATAAGCTATTCCAGCAGTTGCTGATGATTCCAAATATGATGATGGATCATCTAATAAGGTATGCCATAATCCAGTTTCAGGGTCTTGTAATTCAACAAGTTTTGAAACTTGACGATCCAATGTCTCAACTAAGAACTCTCTCAAGAAATCACCAGGTTGTAAGTTTAATAATTCAATGAATTCAGGAATCACAATTGTTATCCATGAATTACCTCTTGCCCAAAATGCTTTTGCAAAATTATGATTTCCTTCAAATGTATAACCATGATACCATAACCCAGTCTCAGCATTACACAAGTATTTAATATGCAATAACATTTGTTTTTTAGCTTCTTCAACATAATGTGGTCTGTTTAGCAATAAACCAATCTTGGCTAATGGAACAACAGTCATCATTAAAGTATCATCCCAAAGCTGTTGATAATTATCAGTCAAATACGTTTGATGTTGGAATCCACCACATTCCGTTTTTGGTAAATCATACATTGCCCATTCACCCCATGAATCCAAATATGGTTTATAACGATCATCACCAAATTTTTCATATAGATAAGCTAAAGTTAAAAAAACATTCATGGTATTGATGTTTTTTGAAGTTGAACCATCCTCACCAAAGATCTGAGCCTCGAACCAATCTTTCAAGTGTTGTAAGATTTGAGGGTTTGTAGTCAACTCATAATAATGCCACATACCATAAAGACCAATCCCATGAGTCCATTCCCAACCAGTAATCCAACCTTTTGTGTCAATGATTCTACCATCTGGAATCTCCATCAAAAATTGACCCGTCTCATCTCTAATGTTGACCAAATTGGTAATCAATCTGTTGATTAGTTCATCCAGGTCTTTGTTCTTGATATCGTATAGCTGAGCAGGCATATCGTAATCTCTTTGTAGCTTTGTAATACTTGATCCAAACAGCCCAATGAGAAGAACTTCATGATGATGATGATTCTGATATGTTATATAAGCTTAAAGAGAAACTGATCAACAAATGATATCCCGGAAAATTCATCCCCACAAAAATTATGTAATGAGAAAATTTCGGCTTATGTAATTCTTCACATAACCGATGATCAAAGGGTCTGAAGGGACATTGAGGATCATGAGGAACATGAGAAACATGAGGAACATGTGCTTTCACAGCCAGGAGCTTTATTGCTCCGGGGGTCTCGTTATATAAGCAATGGACTATGGTGATATAATAAGCATTACATCGGCATCATCTCTTGGTCTATTCTTATGTTCTCTTCTCTCATCAATTCTATCAAGACTCATTTATTAAAAATGTCCTTATCTCACAAATCAACTAAAACTCTCAAATTATCAACAGGTGCTTCAATTCCAGCGTTGGGATTAGGAACTTGGAAAGCCACTGATGAAGAAGTCTATGAATCTGTCTTACATGCTTTGAAAATAGGTTATAGACACATTGATACTGCTGCTGGATATGGGAATGAAGAACCAATTGGAAGAGCAATCAAAGATTCAGGTATTTCAAGGGATGAAATCTTTGTCACTACAAAGATTTGGTCAACTGATCATCATGATCCAGAATCTGCAATCATAACTTCATTGAAAAAATTACAATTGGATTATGTTGATTTATATTTATTACATTGGCCTTTAGCTTTGAATCCAAATGGTAATCATCCAGCTATTCCAACTAGACCAGATGGTTTAAGAGATATTATTTATGATTGGTCTTATTTGAAAACTTATAAATTGATGGAACCATTGGTTGCAAAAGGTTATACTAAAGCATTGGGTGTTTCAAATTTCACTATCTCTAAATTAACTGCGTTATTAGAACAACCCGATTTAAAAGTCAAACCAGTTGCATTACAAGTTGAATTACATCCATATTTACCACAACATAAATTGGTAGAATTTGCTCAAAAGAATGATATCGTTGTTGAAGCATATTCCCCATTAGGTTCTTCTGATGCTCCATTATTGAAAGATTCAGACATTCAATCAATTGCAACCAAATATGGGGTTTCAACAGCAACTATCTTAATATCATGGGCATTATGGAGAAATACAGTCGTTTTGGCCAAATCAGTGAAAAAGGAAAGAATTGAATCAAATTTCCAAGTTGTTGATTTGAAAGATGAAGATGGAGCTGTTTTGAATGCTATTGTTGATAAAAGAGGTGGTCCTCAAAGATTTGTCTCTCCACCATGGGATCCAGTTGTTGTTTTTGACTCTTCTTTGTAAACTCCTCCTGGGCGTACATAATAACTTTATAACTAAATGGTAGGTTCTCATTACTCTCCTAATCAACCTAAGTAGTAATTAAATCTTTACATAACCGTTCTCCTTGGAGACCTCCCTTACGTAACATTCTCAGTATTAATTATCATAGTCTTCTGGTGAAAAGAAAGTCGAGACACAAACGTTAACGGTTTGAGAAGGAGCTAAAGGAAAGAACCAGTAATAAGGTACAAGTGGGTCAAGTACTGTCAACTCATGTCAATTGATCTTTGATCTTTTGGACTTCCCGGCAAAACCAGGTCATACAGTTCGAGTAAAGTTAGCCGAAGCAGCAACCCCACGGTCCCCACCAGGTTTTTCCCATTACCTTCTGCAATTATAGGATGCTGATCAAATCTGAAATCTTTCCGAGCTTTTAATAATCTTCCAAGAATCATTTCCCCAGATTTTCAGATGAAGGTTGGCTGACGTTTATCTCCTTGGGATGGTTATTGTTCTGTGCGGAAGATGAATCCACCGGTTGAGTAATGGAGTATGGTTGATGATTACTGAGTGTGGGTCGTATACAGAAAGATCAATTACTTTATAATACCATCAATTCGGTCTTCGTTTTTTTAACTCATGTCCTAATATCAATCTTTAGACCAGCCATACAAACAATTATTTCATAATGTCTGCTTCCATAACTGTCTTTGGTGATGGTATCTACTCACCAGTTCCAACTTACTTCAAAGGTGATGAATTCGAGTTAGATCTTGATTCCCAAGTTAAACAAGCTAAAAACCTATACAATAATGGTATTAATGGATTAGTTATTGCTGGATCCATGGGTGAATCTATTCATTTAACAAGAAATGAAAGATTAACTCTATTATCAACCATTAGAAAAGCAATTCCAGATTCTAATTTTAAACTGATTTCCGGTTTACCATATACCAATAAAGTTGATACTTTGGAAGAAATTAAATTGATTAAAGAAAATGGTGGTGATTTTGCTATATTATTAACCCCAGGTTATTATGGGAACAATTTGACTCATCAAGAAGGAATCATTAAATATTTCCAATCAGTTGCTGATAAATCGGTCTTACCAATCATTATCTATCATTATCCAGGTGTGAGTAATGGTACTGATATTACTAGTGAAACTTTTGAAGTCTTGGCCAAACATCCTCAAATCGTTGGTGTTAAGTTGACACATTTCAATTTGGATAAATATATCTTATTGACTGGTACCAAGGCTGAAAATCTTGCCAATAACTTCAAACCATTCACTGGGTTGGGACAAATATTAGTCCCTTCATTAGCTGTTGGTGCGTTTGGTGCTATTGATGGGATGTCTGGTATATTTCCAAAAGTGATGGTGAAATTGTTTCAATTGTACAAAGAAGGTAAATTTGAAGAGGCCATTGAATTACAATATCATGTCACTAGAGCCAATAGAATGATCTTTGACTTGAACCTTGTTGGTGTTAAGAAAGCTGTGAATGATCTTTATGGATATGGTAGTAAAGAGACTAGTGGTAGACCACCATTGAACAATTTGATTGATGCTCAGACATGGAGTAAATACGAGCCTGATTTGAAGAAGTTGCAAGAGATTGAGGCATCTTTGTAATTAAATAGAAGAATCAACTTGTCATAGTGTGTGTGTAGTCTATTTGTAATCGATCTGCTCAGTCACTGAGTCACCAAGCACCAACCAAGACTGCAGCCATAATCAAAATCGCCCCGGATGTACTTCCCGATAAGGAAGAAATCAAGGAGAAATAAGTGGCGCTTAACAATTTGCTACTGGCCATTACTTAATTCACAAACAGACAGCCAAATGACAAAACACGCTGTAAATAGAAACATGGGAAAAAACTATTTAAGCCATTGATCAGCCAATACCAGTAACTTCACCTCTTTTTAAATTCACAATAAAATCAACAACAACAACCATGACTGTGGACTACAAGACCAAATTTGAGCCGTTGCTATCAACAAGAGCAAGAGACAGAAAAGTTTCAGATTTCTACTCTTTCAAAACTCCTGACCATATCGTTGCCCATCCAAATCCCATCACATTAGCCGGTGGGACTCCAGATGAAGGCTTCTTCCCTGTTGAATCGATCCATTTGAACCTGATCAATGAACCATTTCAGCATTTGTCATACTCTGAAAAAACTGCAAACACCAATAAGTTTGATATCAATGCTAAAGAACAAATTCATAAGATTAATGAACAACATACAAGTCATACCTATAGATATTCTACAAATGATGAAGAGATTGATATTGCTAATGGATTTCAATACGCTTTTGGTAATGGGTTTCCTCAATTGAGAAAGTTTGCAACTGATTTAATTAAAAGAGTTCATAAACCTGCATATAACGATTGGGAAGTAATTTTTTCCAATGGTTCTGGAGATTCATTAAGTAAAGTTGGTGATTTATTCGTTGAAAATGGTGGGACTATCCTTGTTGAAGAATTCACATTCACACCGTTTAACACTGGTGTCAAAGATTTCAAAGGTACAGTTGTTCCTGTTAAACTTAACATTAAAGGTGATGAACCTGGTATTGATGCAGATTATTTGGATGATTTGTTAACAAATTGGGATAAATACCAATGGGCTCATTTACCAAAACCAAAAGCATTGTATACAATTCCAACTGGTCAAAATCCAACTGGTACATCACAATCTTTAAATTTACGTAAAAAAATTTATTCAATTGCTGAAAAACATGATTTTATTATAGTTGAAGATGATCCATATGGTTATATTGTTTTACCAAAATATGGAACTGAATCACCATATGAAGATGAAAACTTATTAATTGATGATTATGTTAAAACTTTAAGACCATCATATTTAACAATTGATACAACTGGTCGTGTTGTTAGATTAGAAACTGTTTCAAAATTATTTGCACCTGGGTTAAGATTAGGTTTTATTGTTGCCAATCCATTTTTTGTTCAAAAATTTTTTCATTTAACTTCTGTCACTATGAAAGCACCAAGTGGAGCATCTCAATTAATATTTAACAATGTTGTTCAAAGTTGGGGTGGTGTTGATGGTTGGTTAAGATGGGCAACTAAGATTGCCAAACATTATACAAGAAGAACAAATTTATTATTGAAAACATTATATGAATCTAAATCATTTAAAAAAGGACAATTCACAGTCATTGAACCTGATGCTGGTATGTTTGTTATTGTTTATATCAATATTGAAAAAAGATTTTCAGATCCAAAAACTTGGGATAAAGTATTGACTGAATTACGTTATAAAACAATTACCAATGGTGTTAATGTTGTTTTTGGTAATAGAATGGCTAGTGATTTATCCAATAGTTTTACCACTGAAAAATCAAACTTTATTAGATTGACAACTGCAGCTGCTCATACTGATGAACTTTTGGTTGAAGCTACAAAAAGATTCACCAAATCAGTTGATGATTTTTTTGAAGAATTTGATGCAGGTGAATATGATAAACTGTTGAAATGATCATTATTTTTTAAACTGAACAATCTCATTCAATAAACTCTTTTTTTGGTTATGTAGTCTACATTTTTTTTTAAAAATTTGTTTCTCTAGTGATTTTCTATTAACTTTCTATAATGTGAGATATGATGATAAAATCTATACAGACACCTCAATTAAAGGTCTATATTTGGAAATAACTGAATCAACAACATTGTTCAATTCATCTTTACGATCTTGTTCAATCCATGAACCATTGATTGAATTTTTTGCAATCTTTGACCAAACATTCAAATCCCAACCAAATCTAGTATAAACGGTGATATAATTATCAAGTATATAACCACCAAAATAAGCTGGATCATCAGAATTTAAACTGAATGGGACATCAAAATCAATAAATTTTTGTAATGGTAATTCTGAAACGTCTTTAACAACTTGTAATTTAACGTTAGATAATGGACAAACAGTCAATAAGGTTTGTTGTTCACTTAATCTTTTCAATAAATCATCATTTTTAGCTGAGTTGATACCATGATCAATTCGTGTAACTTTTAAATGATTTAAAGTATCAATAACTCTTTGATGATCACCTTCTTCACCACCATGAGCAGTTAAATTTATGTTTGAATTAATTTCTTTAACTTTTGAATAACAATCAACAAATAATTGAGGTGGGAATGGAGCTTCAGCTGAATCTAAACCTAAAGCATGAATTGAACCTTCTGAAATATATTGTTTGGCATGTTCAATGGTGATTAAACCTTGATCTGATGGTAAATGTCTTAATAAACACATAATTAATTTAGTAGAGATTCCTAATTTTGAATTAGCTTCATCACAAGCTTTTTGGAAACCTTTCATCATAACATCGAATTGAATTCCTCTATCAGTATGTGATTGTGGATCAAAAAAAACTTCAGCATGAACCACACCATTATTTTTTGCCTTTTGAAAATAAGCCCAAGCTAATTGATAAAAATCATCTTCATCAATCAATACACTTGTACCAATATAATAAAAATCTAAAAAATCTTGTAAATCTTTAAAATTATCATAACGTTCATTCAATTCTTCAATTGATTTTGGGAAAACTTCAGGTAATTGAACGTTATTTTTCTTAGCCAAAGGGAATAATAAATCTGGTTCAAGGGTCCCTTCCAAATGAACATGATGTTCACATTTTGGAAGTTCTTTCAAGAAGTTATGCATATGTTGAGAGCATTCGTATTTAGCCATGATTACTTGTCTATGATTTGAATTGAGTAATGAATGGGATTGTACATTAAAGAAAAAAAAAAGAAGATTTGAATATTTTATAAATAAAAGATAATAAAAATTTTTCTATAGTTTGAAGCCGTAGCCCAAAGCTCCAAAAAAAAAAAAAAAGTCAGGTTTTTCCGTTAATTTTTTTTAAAAACAAGTAACGTTTCTTTTTTTTTTTTTTGGGTTTTGGCTTATTAGTGAGCAGTTTGAGTAGTGGCCAATAGGCCATAGAAAACTCCGTGTTGAAATGCCGACCGCCGTCGGATAAGCCGACCACATCAAAACATTATGTAATCATCCAATCAATCAATCAATCAATCAACCGGATTATCTAATACATTATATAATCAAAGGAAACCCGGGTAATTTTGTGTTCTTTTTTTTATATGGCGTTCTAAAATGAATAATCAATGTCAGTTAAAATTATGTCAAATTTCTACCTAATTTTTTAATTATTATTAAAGAAAGATGGAATTGGTAAGTGGATTGGTGGTTTTTTTTTTTTTTTTAATTGATTTTGTTTATAATTATATTATGATAGAAACTAATTGAATAAATGTTAGCTACCTGAAGGCAAACAAAATCAAGTTGAAGTTCTTTTTGAAGATCAAAAAAAGATTAATGAATTTTCAAAACTTATAAATAAAAAAGATTCATTATCAAGTGAATTAATAAAACAAAAACAAGAGAAAGAATACCTTGATGATGTTTCAATGGAGATTGAACTATTGGATGAGGATGAATTAATCAATTATAAAATATCAAATGTTTTTGTTAAATTAAGACAAGAAGAAGCTGTTGAAAGATTGGAAGTTGATGGTTTAAATTTGAATACTATAATAGAAGAATTGGATACTAAGATTGAGGAGATTGATACAAGATTAAATGTATTGAAAACTGCATTATATACCAAATTTGGAGATAACATCAACCTGGAACGTTGATTTAAAAAAAAACAACAACCAATAAAATGAAATGTTATGCAACCTAATTGTAGAAACAATTACATTAAACAATGACTTGATATCAATCAATTCATAAACACTTTTGGTTAATAAATCACATACAACCAACCAACCAACCAACCAAACATCAATATACTGTCATAATAATAATAAAGATAAACAAGTTATCAACCCATAATAATAAAACCATAAACGTTCACTCCACACAAAAAACGTCCCATTAAAAATAAAAAAACCTTTATCCATTAATCATCACCTTAAAATATATTAATTTCAATTCAAAGCAGCTAAATCATCATCATTAATAGAAACAGTAGAATCCTTCTCAATAAAGAATGGATATTTTGGATCTGATAATGAAGTAATAGATGATAATGAAGTAATATCTGGTAATGAAAATGAAAATCCAGTTAAAACTGTTGAATATTCATGAAGGATTTCACCTCCTAATCCAATAACTTTATTTTTCACAGTTTTAACATATCTATAAAGATAATATATTAATACCATTGATATGAATGATAAATAAAATATTGATATAAACTTACTTATTTGGTGTTAATTGTCCTTGTTCAAATACCAAAATATATGAATCTATTTAAAGTGTTAATTGTTAATTTTAAAACCTCTCTCTCAAAAGTAAGAAGGATGCTATATACGTACTAGCCAAAACAACAGTCAATAAAGTGAAGAGATAAAAAATGGATTTGAATTGCATATTAATGTTCTCTTTTATTAGTTTAATTCAATCAAGAGTTAAAAAAGAAAATAGAGAAAGAATTTTGAGATGAGCTTTTTAATTTAACGGTCTCGCCTCTTTTAAAGTAGAGAGTTTTTTTATTTGTAAAAGAACAAAAAGAAGGGGGAAGTTCCGAGGATTGTCACATGTAAGTCACCGGAATTAAAGTGTGAGTGATGATGTTGGTCACGTGATACGGTCCATAATATAGATTTATTACACCAATAACAACATTTCATTAAATTTTAATCCAAATAATATATAATTCAACTATTGTTATATAAATCAGGATTTAAAATAAATTCACAAAAATATTTAACAGAAGCATAAATTTCTTTCCCAACAATAGTTATAAATTTTGAAGGTAATAAAAATCCATGAGATCCAGTATCTCTTAATTTTAATTGAAAAGCCCAATGAGCTCTATGATGATACATATAATCCAATGAGGAGCCAGCTCCTAAACCTGGTAATAAATCAACACCACGATCTTTACAAGCTGGTAAAACTTGATAATTTTTCCCATTTTTTAATCTTATTGATTTTGAAAGACCATATGCTAATTCAACTAAATTTTCATGATCTCTTGGTAATTCATCACATGAATAAGCATAAGGATAAAGAATTTTTTGAGTATATGAATGGAAATCTAAAAACCCATAAATAATATGATCATTTTTAGTTATATTTATATAATTGTTTAAATTTTCAGCTTCAATTGCTTCAAATTCAACTTCTCCACTATAAGATTCACCACATGGGAAATCATCTTCAGATCTTGACCAATGATAACCAAATGAATGATCAATATCAATTCCAAAACATTTTGGTAAAAAAGTTTCTTGTCTATTTTTTCTCCATAATCTATCATGAGTCCAAGTATAATCATAACCATCTGGATTAAAAACAGGAATAATTAAAAAATCTAAATGATTTAAATATTTAGTTTCTTTTGAATTTTTATTATCATCATAATTTGATAATAATTGTAAGATTATAAACAATGTAGTTGAAACACTAACCCATTCTCTTGCATGAATTCCACCAGTTATAACAATGGTTTTTTTTTCATTGTTTAAACCTGAATTTGGTGCAAAAAGATGTAATGCTTTCATATCTCTACCTTCATAAGTTTGACCTAACCATTCAATTTCAACTAAATGAGGGAAAGTTTCTTGAATTAAATCTAACCATGAATAAATTGTTTTTAATGATCTATATTCTTTAAAAAAAATATCATTTAATGTATTAAAATCATCAATTTTTTTTAAATTAAAATCATCTAACTTATTAATTGGATAAGTTTCAAAAATTGTTTGTGGTAAATCATCAATAATTATTTGATAATTTAATTCTAATAATAATGAATCATTTTTATTAATTTTAAAATCAATGAAATCATTATTTAATTCCCAAATATCATAATTTTTTCGTACTTTGTTATTTATCAAATCTAACAATTGTTGATCTTTTAAATCTATTTGAATCCTTATGATTTGATAATCTTTATATTGATTTAAATCCAATGGCCAAATTTCAGGTTCAAAATTTTTATAAGATGTATTAACTTCTTCTTCTTCTTGATTTCCTATCTTATCAATATTTCCATTTTTATAAAGATTTAAAAAAGGTATTTGAAAAGCAATTGAAACCCCAATCAACAACGGTATGTATTTGATTAATTGTATTCTCATTTTCACCTTTTTATTTGGCGGTATCAATAAAAGACAAAACTCTCTTGAAGCCTCTTTTTTTAATGGAGTATATAATAAAATTCCTAAAAATGTTTTTGTTTTGTAATAATGATAATTGTGGATAGCTTGACTTCCCAATTGGGAAATATAAAGCTATATATAGAGGGCTAGTATAAATACAATTTGTTTAATCATTACTCTTATTTAACATCTTTTAATTATAATCATTATATTATTCATTATACATTTATCATTAACCCCCATTCATTAAATAAATCATTTCATAGACTTAAATTTCTTCTTTTTTTAAATCATTCAATAAGCATTATTTGGACTCTTTAATATATTTGAAATGAATTTAAAAATTTCTAACCATCTTCTATTAATGGTTAATATCATACAAAGGAAATAAAAACATGAAGTACCAACAATATAATTCAATGAAATTAAAGAATAAATCAAATAAATTGTTAATGTTGTAAATTTTAAAAATTTTGAATCATAATTAATTATATTAAATTCATTAATTAAAATTTGATTAAATTTATAAATTAATGTATTATTATTAACTTTCATTTGATTTAATTGATTAGAATAATAAAATTCAATAACATCTTTTGTAATATCTTTACTAAAAGTTGAAAAACTTAACAAATTTTTTAACAATCTTATAAAAGCCATGGAAAGTAAGGAATAAGCTAAAGATTCTAAAATGCTTAAAAAAACTTCAAATCCATTACTTCTTTCAACATTAAGATTCCTTTGACGTCTTTGTTGGAACATATCCATCTTGTTTTATTTTTTGTATGCTTGTTTTTGTTTTGTTTTTTTTGGACTTGTGTGAGAGGTTGTTTTTAATAGATTTTTTGTATTTTCAATTAATTTTATATTATAATGTCCTATTGTGTTATATATACATTTTGTTAAAGAAAAAAAAATTTTTAATAATAAGAAAATTTAGATACAAAAAGGGGGAAAACATGATTCTTATACAAACCCCACTTGTTCTTCTTCTTCTTATAGTCTCAACAACATTGGCAAACACTGAGGCTTTTTTTTTTAAACCTTTATCAATCAATAATAAAAACCATCAAGATAATTATGATTATTTGGTTGATATTGATAAGATTAAACATTTAAAACTATTGATCAATCCACCAATTAATCAAACTTCAAATGTTTATAATATTCAAGTGAGAGGATTACATATGAATCAGAATTATAATGGGAGAATATCTTGGAGTTCAATGGTGTGTTGTTGTTTGTTTGTCTTTTGATAGTCTTTTGATGAATCATTATTATTATATATATATATACTAACAACACTTTATTAAATAGGACCCAATTGATATAATTCATTTTGATTATATCGATCAGAATCAATCAATATATCTTGAACTTGGTTATAATTGCTTCACTAAAGATACTTTATTTATGGAATCTAATCATGAAATTGAAGTAAAGATCTGTGAGTTTTATATATAATACTTTTTTTTAAATTATTAGATCAATATCAACTAACAAAAGAAAAACCATAGTAATTAATTCCACTTTATTCAAAATCATTCCAATTGATATGATTAGTGTTGTTTGTATGATTTTGATATGTTTATTAGGAATCCCATTTATTTGGGGACCTCTTGGTTATTCATTAATGAAGAAGTTATAACTGAATATATATGGTTATTACTAGATTTGGTTATTACTATTAGATGTGGTTATAGCTCTTGTTATATTGGATCAAGGATTTTATAGGCTCATTATTCCTCTAACTTCTTTTCTATCTAGTTGTTTATTGCTTTGAATGTGCACTTTGGTCATGTGACTGGGAAGCATTTATATGGTATATATATTTTTAATAGTAATTGGGGTATTAATCATAAAAGTTATCATAAAGGGAAAATAGAAAAGGGAAAGAATGCAAAGAGAAAAGGGAAAAGAGATTGAAGGTATGTGTATCATTATATATCAAGATTTTTTCTTTTTCTTTTAAAAAAAGAAGCTTTCTAATAGTTAAAAGAATCATGGTATGCTGTTGAAGATGATACAGTCAATTATAACAACAAGAAACAATTTTATGATTATGAAGATCAAAGTGAAGATGATGAATTGAATACATCACTTACAACAATCCTAACGAATCCTATAATCAACAAAAAACGGCTAATGAGTACAAGAATGCAAGAGAATGTTGTTTTCATGGATGTTTCTAATCATTCATCCTTAAATAATTCATCTGTTGATAACAATAACAAAACTACCAATGTTAATTATTTGATGATTGGGATGCTTATCAGTATAAGTTTTGGTATTGGTTATATATTGGGAAGGAAAGGGGTGTATAAGTATAGTTAAAGTAATAAATAAATAAATAATAAATAATTAAATAAATAATAATAAATAAAGCACTATTCATAGTTAAAAATACGACATGGATAATCATCAGTATAAATCCCATGATCTTTAACAATAACCAATTTTTTTTTACCAAATCTATTTAAATTTGGTGCAATTATAGCTTCACCATTTTTACCTAAAATTTCACCATTTAATACATTTAAATTTAAATTTTTTAATTCTTTTGAAAGTGAAACATTTTGATTTTTATCATTAGTATAAATAGATAATTCTGAATCACCTTTTAAACCTTTTGATAATCTTGAATTATTTAAAGATCCAATTTTTAACAATCCAGAAATTTTAATTTGATCAAAACTTGATAATTTTGGATATTTTCTTCTAAAATCCCTATTAAAATATTGATTTTTAGCAATATCATTTGTTGGTAATGTAACTGGATCTTTATAATCTTTAACAAATTGTGAACCTCTTGAAGGGATTCTATATAAAGGAACAAATGGATTCCCTGAAGATCTATTTGGTACTAAAACTAAAAATTGACGAATTTTTTCCCAAATTCCTTTAGAACCAGTTGTATATTTCTTTTACAAAAGTTAGTTTTAGATGGAAAATAAAAAAAATTCTTAGGATTCCCAATTAAAACATACTTTAAAGACAGGAACAGGACCTCCAGACATTGTGTTTGTTTTTGTTTTAATGAGATATTGAAAAGTTAATTGTTTTAATTTGTTTTAATAAAACTCCTTAAAAAAAGTGGGTGAAAATTGAATAGAAGTAATAAAAAAAAAAAAAAAAAAAAAGGCCCCGATGGAAATGATCCAATGATTTAAATTGTTTCTTCATTTTAAGGATAGTTTTCCTTCTGTGATTGACCAACTTTCAAATATAACAATCAACATGGTTTACAGTTATGAACCTCGTTCAAAAGATGATTACTCTTTTAAGAATTTCTTTAAAGAGTATAAATTTGTCCTTTATTCAATTTTAATATTCATAACAATAAATATCTTTATAGCTTTACCAAAATTTATCAATAATAATCCAATAATATTGATTCTTAATAGATTAATTAATCATTTGATTTATAAGATACATAACAATGGGATATTAATATCTATTGGTGATGAATTAGATAATGGTAATAAAGATGAATTAATAGTATTAAAGAATAATGTTTTTGGACCTTTTTTATACGATATTGATATGGAATTAAAAAATAAAATTGGGATTTTTATTGTTTGTTTTGGAATGATTGGATTTATTGGTGTTTTACAGTAATCTGTATGTTTGTTGTTGTTGTATATAGTTATGTGTGTGTGGTGTATATAGTTATTTTTTATCAGTGGAATACTTGTCACATGGTTTAATAGATATAAAAAGTTGTAATAAATAAATAAATAACCCGAAAACAATTAATTCTTTTCCCGCTTTAAAACAACAACAACAACAATCAATCAACAAATATTATGAGAATATCAACTACAAAATATATCATTTATAACTTTTTTGGTCTATCAATCTCTTTATATGGATTATTTTCAATAACTCAAAGATCTTTACCTAAAGAATTAAAAAATGCAGGTCATTATCAATTTCTTACAAATTTATCATTAATTTTAACAATTTTGGCAATTTTATCAAATTTTATATCTTTAATTAATTATAATTGGTTAAATTTAACAAGACGTTATTTAAATGCAATTGCAACAATTGCAGAAACTATAGTTTCAATAATTTATTGGAATTTAAAAATTTTTTTATTAAATTTAATTTTACTTGATTCAATTCCAAAAAATCATTATATTCCATTATCATTAGATTTAATTATTCATTTATTCCCAATTATGTTTTTATCAATAGATTATTTCTTTATTCAAAAAGAATCTTTTAAAATTCCATTTATTCAATTAATTATAATTTTAAGTTTTTTAATAACTATTTATTGGAATTTATTAGAAATTCTTGTTAAACCTCCAAATTTATATCCTTATCCTTTTTTAAATGTTTCTGAAGGTAAAAGAATGATTATTTTTATTGCAGTTGGTATTTTAGGTTTGATTAATTATTATATTTTTGAATTCTTTCATGATTTTATTGCTTTAAAAATAAAGAAGAAGAATTAATTATATTTATACATTTATATATTTGCTTTAAAAATAAAGAAGAAGAATTAATTATATACATTTATATAACTTTTTATATAATATTTTAGAACTTAAACATACACATAAAAATACTATTAAAATCAAAGATCTCTTTATTACTAATAACTTTATTAAAATAAATTTTATCTCACAAAATAAAACATCTCATTTTTATAAATAAAACTTGAACCAAATTATAAATAAATAAAAAAATTGGACCACCAAAAAAACAAAAAAAAAAAATTGTCATCAAACAAACAAACCATTAAAACAAACAACAAACAAACAACAAACAAACAACAAACAAACAAAACAAACAAAATATGAGCAATGAAGATAGAGGTCCTTTATTTGAAATCTATGATGATTCAATTATAACAGAAGAAGAAAAAGATACAGAAATTTATACAGATTTAAATCAAAATATTGCAAAATATAACAATATAAATATGTCTCATGATAATAATAATAATAATAATCATACAACAACTTCATCAAAATTTCAAAAATTGATCAATTTAATCATTTTATATGGATTAGGAATTCTTTATAACATTGTTATATTTCAATTAATTTTATCAAATTATTCATTTAAATTAAATGATTCAATTTTTATAAATTTTTGGTTTAATGGAATTTATTGGTTTATAATTGGATTAATTTTACCAATTAAAAATAAATTTAGTCAAAAAAAAAAATCATACAATA
This sequence comes from Wickerhamomyces sp. NRRL YB-2243, assembly GCA_030581995.1. Classification (NCBI taxonomy): domain Eukaryota; kingdom Fungi; phylum Ascomycota; class Saccharomycetes; order Phaffomycetales; family Wickerhamomycetaceae; genus Wickerhamomyces; species Wickerhamomyces sp. NRRL YB-2243. The sequence goes on from JAKTWL010000010.1 coordinate 468,227, forward strand.
AAGAAAATATTGATAATATAATTAAATTAATTATTGCATTTATGGGTATTTCATTTGCAATTAAAAAAATTAATTGGATAACAATTTGGCAAATTAATTTTTTATTAATATTAATGAATCCAATTTTATGGATATTATTTGATCTTTCAATTTCAAATTTAATAATTTCATTAATTATAACAATATTAACAACTCCATTATTAATAATAAATCAATCATCATCATCAAGTTATCATATTCTTATTGGGAATTTTATTTTTTTAGGTTCAATTATATTTGTTAAAATTGGTAAATATTTAATTTAAATATATTTAAATATCTTTAGTTTCTTTTTCTAATGAACTTTTACCAACATGATTTGATTTATTAATTTTTAATATTTCTTCAGGTGTTAAATGACGATCACTTATTTTTGTATTTAATGATGAATTTAATCCAGCTTTATTTAATGCATAATCACCACTATCAAAATATTTACGTTCTTTTAATTTATTTGATAAAATTTCATTCTTTGTTGGTAATTTCCCATATAATTTGTATAATTTTAATTCTTGTGATGATAATTTTGATTCATCCATAATTTATATTGATATTAATTATTGATTGATATTAATTATTGATTAATATTGATATTAATAATTTAATAAAGGAGAAGAGTTTTATAAAATTGATAAATAACTTTATAAAGCTGCTATTTTTACCCGGCCTTTTTTATGTAATCATTAAATTGTATTGATCCCATTATGTAATCACTCATTACTTTCTTTAAACCACTATATATATTTATTTATATTTACAACAACTTATATCTTGTACTTCTATTCAATTTGATTTATATATATATATATTATAACAATTTTATTATATCTTGTACTTCTTTAATATTTAATTCAAATTGATCATGAACTTTTTTTGAATAATTTAAATCAAAAGTATTAATACCATCATGATTTAAAAAAGATTTTAAAAGTTTTATTAATTCAATTCTCCAAATTAAATCTTGTTCTTTTAAATCATCAATTGTTGTTAAATCAATTAAATCTTGTTCATTATTATTATTATTTTCATGTTTAAATGGATCCAAAGTTTTTAAAATTGATTGACCTTTAATATTTAATTTTTTTAATTCTTGAATATATTTATTGGGTTTTTCATCTTGATTAATAATTAAACCATTATTATTATAAATATTTAATAATTTTATTGATTCATCACTAATCATAACTTTATGAATTTTCCCAAGATATTGTAAAACACAAATTAATCCATATTTATCTTTATTTATTAAAAAACTTGAAATAATTGAATTATAATCTTTACTTTTTGGAATAACTTTATCATAAATCATTTTCATAAAAACAAATCTTAAATTTGGGAAATTTTCATTTAAATTTTCATAATCATTTAAATTTCTTGAAATATCTTTTAAACATTTCCATAAAATTGAATATAATTTAGTTTTTGCAAATTTATTATCATCATCATTTTTATGTAAATCTTCAATCAAAATTTTATCAATAAATTTTAAACAAATTTCATATTTTTTCATTGAATTTAAACTTGATAAAATTTGTGTTAATATAATTGGATTATAATTTCCAATTTCAATTTCAAAAATTTCAATTTGTTTAATAAAATTTTTATAATCACCTAAATTTCCATAATATTTTAAAATTGGTAAAAAATGTTTAGTTTCAATTGGTGGAATAATTAATTGATCAATTTTATTTAAATTTTTTGATTTAACAATATTTAAAGATTCTTTCATTGATTCCATTAAATTTAATACTTTATCAATTTTTTTTGATTTAATTAAACTTTTTAATAAATAATAAATTAAATTTGAATCTAATTTTGAATTTTTATTTAATTGATCTTTAACTTCATCAATTAATTGATTTAAATTCCCATTTTCACTTAAAATTTTTAATGTTTCTTTAATAAAATTAATTTGTTTTGTTTCAAATTCATTTTTTAATTTAAAATTATTTATAAAATTTTTTAAAAAAATTTTTGATTTTAATTTATTTGAATTATTATTCAATTTAATTAAAATTGGTTTAATTTTTTCATCATATTCAAATTTAAAATTTATCAATAATGGATATAAATCTTCAATTTTTGTATTTGATTGATTAAGATAAAATTTAATTAATTCATTTAAATAATTATTATTAAAATTTTTTTCATTATTATTTAAAAATAATTCAATTATTTTTAAATATTCATAAATTGTTGGTGAATTTTTACTATTCAAATAATTTAATGCTTCTTCATTTGTTAAATTAATACCTGGATTTTTAATTGATAAATCATCTCTTGAAAATCCATATTTTAAAATATAATTTTGAAATAATTGAATCCATTTTTTTAATTGAATATTATTTTTTGATTCAATATATCTATTAATAAATAATAAATAAATTCTTGAATCAAAATAATTATCATTAAATTTTTTTTTAATTAATTCAATTAAATTTTCAGCTTCATTTAAATTACCAATATCAATATAATTAACAATCATTAATTCATACCACCATCTTTGATTAACTTTTTCACAATTTTTTTTTAATAAAATTTCAGCTTCTCTATGATTACCAAATAATATTAATGATTCAATATATTGTGATTCACTTAAAATATCAAATTCAAATTTTTTTAATTTATAAATTAATGAACCTGATATAAATCTACCTTTTGATTTTAAAAATTCATTAGGAATATATTGTGATATTTGAAAAATTTCAACATAAAATTCAGGTGATAATTGTAATAATCCACCAGGTATTTTTAATAAATTTTCTAATATTGATAATAATGCTTTAAATTTTAAAATTAATAAAGAATTTTCTTGTTTATTAATTTGTTCTTGTTGTAAAATTTCTTTTCTAAATGAAAATTCCAACATTTGTTCAAGATTTAATTCTTCATCAATAATATCATTTGAATTAAATTCATTCATTAATTCAAATTTAATTTCATTTAATAAAAATTCAGATATTGATTTTAATTTCTCTTGTTCATTAATTATATTATTCAATTTTTGTTTTTGTTCTTGATATCTTAAATCAGTTGAAGTTCCAGGTTTTGAATAATTTAAAGAATCTAACATTATTGATTCTGGACTTATATCAATTTTTATAGAAGAATCATTTTTTTTAGGTTCTATTACAATTGATGAATTTAAAATTTTTTCTTCTTGCAAACGATGAGGTCTTCTTGAATTTGGTAATTGACGAACATTTCTTGTAAAGATTAAAGTATTTTGAAAAGTTTTTTTGAATGTCCTTAGAGTTGTGGGGCTCAAGTAATTACAACGGAATCTCCTTAGCATCATTCCATTTGGGATACTGGTTTTTTATTTTCTTTAAAGGTTTGTTTAAAGAGAAAAAAGTTAAAAAGAAGTTTAAATTATTATTAAATTTTTTTTTTTTTGGGTTTTTTTTTATATTGAAAAAAATAAAAAATTAGTGGATCAATTTGCCTCCTGCGGGAATCGAATGGAACAATGGCAGTTTTTTATATTAATTCATCATAAATCAATTATTTGGGTTTCTAAGATTTTAAGATGGAAAAGTCATAAATATTAAAGATATGAATATCATCATCAAAATACATTAATCATTTTTTTATGAATTAAAAATATAAAATGCATTCTAAAAAGTAAAAAATTATATCTTCATTCTTATAAAGTCTAAAAATTTACAACCATATATATAAAAAACTTCAAATTATTCATTTTTTTTTACCAGATTTTAAACTCCCTTCAAAACCTGCTCTTTTTGGATTAATTGAACTTTTAAATTTTCTCTTTTGTTTTGTTTGATGTTTACGTTTAACACCTTTATTATCTTTTCTAATTTGTAAATTTTCTTCTCTTCTTTTAACTTTTGCACTAATCATATTTTGAACATGATCTTTACGATCTCTCCATTCAATTTCAGATTTTCTCTTTTGTGCTTCTTTTCTTTTTAATGCTTTTTTTAATAATTTTTCATCATCTCTTAATTTTTCACCTTCTGCATGAGCAATTGTTCTTTGCCATTTTTCTTTTTCAGCTAATGCTTCTTGTTTAAAACCATCAAGTTGAGAAAGTTTTTGTTTTTTGGTTTCAATTATCTTTAAATGTGCTTTTAAATCTTTTTTTGCAGGTCCTTTTTTTTTACCTTTATTTCTTAAATTTTGTAAATCAGATGTTGTTATTGTATTATCATCGAATTGTATGTTTTGATACAATACAGTTTCATCACTTATTTCAACATCACTATCATCATCATCATCATCTTCTTCTTCTTCTTCTTCTTCTTCATCTTCATCTTCACTATCTTTCTCTAGCTCTTCACGTTTTCTTTTCTTTTCTTCTTTTAAAGCAGCTTTCTTACGACGTTCTTCTAAAATAGCCTCTCTTGATGATGGTGCACCTGAAACTTTACTACCTGGAGCTTTACGTTTCTCTTTAAGCAAATTGATCTTTTGTGCAAGTTTTTCCTTTAATGCTTTTATCGATTCCTCTTTTTTCTTCTTATCTTCATCTGATGAATCTTTTAATTTTGATTCATCTTTTTTTTTAATTTGTTGTTCTTTATCTAATTTAACTTCATTTCCTTCATCATCAAATATAAAATTTATAGTTTCATCTTCTTCTTCTTCATCATCATCTTTCTTTTTTTGTTGCTTTCCATTAAGTTTATCCTTGTTCTTAAGCACAATTTCTTGTTCTTCTTGTTCTTCGTTTGATTCTTCTTCATCAGATGATTCCATTGTTTTCAAAAGTGATTTCTTTTGACCTGGTAAAACAACTGGTTTGGCATCTTTAGCCCTTTTCTTTAAAACTTGAGATGCAGAAGCACCTTGATCAGTTTTAGTAAAAGTTGATGGATCTAATTTAGCCCTCTTATTCTCTTTGGCTTCTTCTTTAGATTGTTTCTTCGCTCTCCACTGCTCTTGGGTATCATCATCATAATAGTATTTAGCAGGTATCAAAGAAAGAAGACCATCAAATGCTGATGAATTACTTTTGAGACGTTCCTTTTTTAAAAATTTATTATTAGTAAATCATATAATGATGGTTAAATATAAGAAATAATATCAAGAAAATTTTCCTATAAGTTCACTAAATAATCAATTACATACCTCTAAAGTTGAACTCATTTAGTTTATATGAAAAGTGAGACGAATAAACTATTGAATTCCTCGATGAATATTATTACTTCTAGATAGATCTTTTTGAGTTTTCAGAAAGAGACCATCGATGCCCTTATTAATTTTTTTTTTTTTCCACTTTGTTTATAACATCAAAAAATTTGAAATATCATCGGTCAGAGCCACATTGCCCTCATTATGTCAGAGATTATGTAATACCCAATATCTTATCTTTCGCGAAACTTTCCCCATTCAGCGGGGTTTCTAGCAGTAAGCTTTTTTTGGGATTACCCGGGTTTAAGAATCCCATGTAGCGAGCGAGCGAGCGAGGAGCCAAAGTGAATTTATTATCAAAATTGGCTGTCTTGAATTCAGCTTTAAATGATTGAAAAGAAGAGTACACTGCTATTTCCCACTCCTGTAAAAAAAAATTCATCATGTCTGAGGCTTTGTCACATTACATTCTTCTATCACTTCCTCAGAAAGCAACCCCTGAATCTTCTCCAGCAACAGAATCCATTGAATGGTTGGAAAGATCTCTATTGGGAGGAAAGACTATTATAAATAAGATAACAATTCCAAGTTTCAAAATTGGAACTTTGGATTCTTTGGTTCTTCAAAGTGAGGAGTTGAGTAAGATAGATGAACAATTGGCTGGTTCAGTTGGGAAAGTTCTTGATGTTTTGTTGAGTTTATACGATGGGAATCAACCGTTAGTTAATGCTTCAAAAAAAGTTGATGATAAATCTGTTACTGATTATATTGAAACATTTCAATGGAAAACAAACAAATTTAGAATTGATAAACCAATTAAAGAATTGATTTCGTTGATATCAAATGAAGCTTTCCAATTAGATTCGGATGTTAGAAATGTTTTCTCAAATTATAATACTGCAAAGTCAAATTTGGTAGCTGCTGAAAGAAAACAAACTGGTGATTTATCAGTTAGATCTTTACATGATATTGTTTCACCATCTGATTTTGTTTTAGATTCAGAACATTTACAAACATTATTAATTGCAGTTCCAAAAAGTTCTAAAAATGAATTTTTAAATTGTTATGAAAGTATAACTGAAAAAATTGTTCCAAGAAGTGCTAAAATAATTCATGAAGATGATGAATATTATTTATATGCCGTTACACTTTTCAAAAGATCAATTGCATCTTTTAATCAAGGTATGCGTGAAAAAAAATTTATTCCAAGAGATTTCGTCTATTCTGCAGAAGTATTAAATGAACAAAGAAAAGAACATGAAATCGCACAACAAAATGAAAATCGCTTAAGAGGAGAGTTGATTAGATTAGCAAGAGCTGCTTATTCAGATATCATCTCCAATTGGTTTCATTTGAAAGCCCTTAGAATCTTTGTTGAGAGTGTTTTAAGATATGGATTACCACCAAATTTCATCACTACTTTTATTAAATTACCAAATGCTAAAAGTGTAGAATTAGCAAAGAATGAATTGATTCATGATTTTGGATATTTGGGTGGTAATGCATTTAGTGTTGATAAAAAAGGTAAATTGAAAAAAGATTCTTCATTAAATGAATATGCTTCATTAGTTGATACAGAGTACGAACCATTTGTGATTTATAATGTTGAGATTAAATAAATCAGATTGAACTGATCATGATAGACGAT